>VZTN01032962.1:122849-137966 GCA_013400515.1 Erpornis zantholeuca | reverse complement strand
CAGGTGGCGGCGGAGGAGGCGGCTCGGCGTCCCCGCCCGGCCCCCCAGCAACTCCGGCCTGAAGTGCGCTCGCTCGGCTCCTCCGTGCTCCCCTCGCTGTCACCCCCACAGTGGCGCAGGCTTCGCCCCAGGAGCAGTGGAGCCGGAAGCTGCGCGGCTGCCCGGCTGTCAGCACAACACCGGCTTCACCGTCAGCCCCACGACAGCCCAGGCAACATCCATCGTCACCTCCACAGCATCCCTGACACCATCCCGTGGCAGCAGCCGTCAGCCCCGCGACAGCCGAAGCAGCATCCCTGACACCATCCTCACGCCATCACCTTCTAAGCTGCCTAGGATATCCCCACCAGACCAGCCTGGCCATCACCCCCACGGCAGCCTGGCCATCACCCCCACGGCAGCCTGGCCAACTGTCATGAGGGCACTGCTTAGTCCTCTCCCTTTACAGAAGAACTGGGAGAGCTCCAGAACAGATGAACGAGACCAAGCTTTCATGGTTAAATAAGGACAAGACTGCCCAAAGGCAGAATTTTTGGTTTGTCCCTGTTTCCTCACACCACTCATGTAGGGATAGGTACCAGACAGGTAGGCCAGGCTTCTAGCATTGCCCCTGCTTCTCTCCACACACCGACATAGCCATCTCCCGGGGGAGAGGCGCCAAGGAGAGCTGTTGGAGATAGTCCATGGTCCTGCAAATAGCACCCACCTCCAGTGTAGACAACCCAGCTTCCCTCTCCCTTATTGCACACAGGTATGTTGCCCCACACACAAGGAAAGCATGTACCCTTTGGTACCATGGTTTGTCCTTCAAAAACGTGACATTCTGGATGTATGACTCCCTGTTTTCCATTCCCCTCATTTCCTTCCTCCAAGAGAGCAGGAAACCTGTCCCTGGAGCCTAATCTCTTGATTTCTTTTGGTGGGAAACACTAATTCCATTGTCATTCAAGGTCTAGAGCCTGTCTTGGGAAGAATGAGGTATACCCAGCCCACTTAAAAGCCATAAAGAATTCACATCACCTCCTGCCAGACCCAGCAAGACTGCACCTGGCCAGGAGACAAAGAATACTGAAGAGGAATGAATCCTCATTGCTGGTGAGGATACAGTGATGAAGTAACAGTTTCTTAACTTAGTTTGAGTTGAATCAGGAAAGATTCATCTTTTGCTCTCCTGGGAAAGTCCTTGCAGGCTGGAGCATATGGAAAAAAACCTAAGCTTTTAAATGCACAATTTGAAAAGTTTTGGGTTTGGGGCGTTTGGTTTGCAACTCTTTATTAAAATAAGTCCCTTTCAATATCAGACACCCAGAATTGAACTTTAGAAACTGTGTTTTGCTTTTGAAAGTGTTGGAGTGTTGGCCTTAGTCTCAGCTGTAATACAAATGCCACAGGGTTTATTTGGGTTCCTTTTAATTGTGTGTCACTTGCAAATTTCCTGCAAATTCAGCAGATTGCTTTAAACAGTTCCTGACCTAAGAGGGCCTTGGAGTCATTTAGTATTCCTGAATCGACAGATGAGACTGGTTCTCCACGGGGCCTGATGAGATCCTGCTATTGTTAGCATGCTGTCCTATCCATATACTATGATTCCATGGTATCATACACATGCAACATGGTATCACAGACATATCATGACATCACATTGTAGGATGATATCAGGCATACTAATATATGTCAAAAGTAATTTTCCAGAGCTTATTAAGCTGACATTTTTTGTTACAAAGTAATGGCATCTTGTGTTCTAGCAGCAACTACATCAGATCTTTCTTAAAAAACCCTGTAAATCCCAGTTCAATGGGACACAATTTTGATATCTGTTTTATTCACATTATGCAGAGGTGATTTGGTCTTTTAAAAGTATAAAAATAAAGGATGGAAATGGATGTGTCAAGGAAAAAATGCTTTAAAATCCTCATTAAACATAATGACAGGTTTAGTAAAATTAGTATTTAAAAAATGGGGAATTGTATACAGATGAGTTCAGAAATAACTTCAGTGGCCAGGGTATTATATTAAAAAAAAACCACCAACTTCTCCTCAGTATCAACTATTGTAAGGAAATTTGGAGAGAAGCAATCCTAAGTAGTATAGGTTAGGTGTTCCTACAAGTAATAATCTTCAGAATCTCAAGAAAAATACATGAGCAGTCCAGTTAAGGAGTCCTCCGAAGGAAAAACAAATTTCCCTATAAGTGTTGCTCTGTCCTTTTTGACCTCAGTCTCACCACTGTGTTCTCTAATCTTTCACAGCAAAAGGTCTCACCATTTTTG
The DNA here is from genome assembly GCA_013400515.1 of Erpornis zantholeuca. Taxonomy (NCBI): domain Eukaryota; kingdom Metazoa; phylum Chordata; class Aves; order Passeriformes; family Timaliidae; genus Erpornis; species Erpornis zantholeuca. Next base: position 135,696 of record VZTN01032962.1, on the reverse strand, counting down.
TGGATTTCTTGCAATTGTGTTGTCACTAATTTTACAAGACAGGGATAAAATCTTCATACGCCAAGAAGATATTATTATATTCATTTTTCAAAACAAAATAATTATGATCAATAATGTTTTCACGACTGCTTTTAATGAAAAATATCCAGTCATTTCAGTATACCCCAGGATATGTACTAATTTTACATTTTCCCATTAAACACAAATCCATAATATTATCCAACTCAATATATTCTGCTTGTAGGCATTATCTGATTACGTATGTCTTAAGGTGCATGTGCAGTAGCACAGAGTTAAGATTATTTTCAAAACTTTTATATTCTCATTCTGTGAGTTCAGAACGTAGTTATTGTAGCCCCAGATTGCTTTATGAGAACAACAGAGGGCAAAGTGGTCAGCAATTACAGATGTCTGACAAGCTGCTTTCCCTGCAGCAGAGGTCAGCTGTACATGGACACACAGCCACCACGCTGTCATCTGAAGAGAAATCAAAGATTAAGGGAAAGTTTGAGGTCCATCACAGACCATGGATTGTGTAGGAAAAGGCTATTGTTAAAACTACAAAAATTCATTGTTTGTCTGTCTCCCCTCTTCTAGCTTATACACATGTAAAATGTAGAGGTTTCTGTGGATGTTAATAAGTGCAATATGCAGTTAATTGCTAGATTGGAAAAGTTCAAGGGAAAACAATCTGACATACTTTCTTTTTGAAGTTACTTTATATAGAGTTGTTCGCCTTTAAATTATTAATGAAGATGGGCATAAGTTGCTCAGGCAAATTAATAACTGTTTATGATGCAATATAAGACAAATAATTAGTAATAATTAGTAGTGCATTGCATTTCCCTGCCTTAGGCACCAGCAACTCCTACATTATAGAGGGCATTAATAAATGAGCAAACCCTCTAGGAAGTTTGTGCCACTGGAAGATTAAAAATGAATTTCAAAGCAGACATTTGGAAGGCTTAGTGGAAATGGCAGCACATTTTAGACACTTTGCATGGTAGGCATAACCTGGGCTTGGCAAATAACAGAGGATTTTCAAAAGCAATGATTTAAACAAAGGATCAAAAGGCAGAATGAAAGCAAGTTTTAGAAAAAGTGAAGAATATCACTTCTGAAGTCAAGTTTATTGTTACCACAGTAAAGTCACTATAAGGCACTATTCCACATGGCTTCAGAATCCTTCACAAGTGAATTAGTTAGTTACTCGTGTAAGAAATGCATAGGTGGTTGCTCAGTTATAAAAAAAGTTAAGCAGAAGGTATTGGGGAGCTTTTTTTACTGTTTGCTGAAATCAGTTAAATCTCCAGGCAGATCACTGAGTTGAAATTTCTGCAAGTGTGAATATTCACAATACACATGAGAATACAAATGAAGATTTTAAATGTATCTGTGACACACACAGTCACTAATAATTGCTCTGTCAATAGATTTCCTATTGGTAGAGTGACAGTTCCAAGATCTTTGCCCAAATATATATACAAAGCTAAAAAAACGCACTTGTCTTAAAAAGGATAAATTATTTCTCAGCAAAAACATCAAAAATAAGAGATGATGCATACAAGTAGAAGGTAAAGGGAGATCTGTGGCAGATGGGTGAGTTCCATGCTGCTCTGTATTTGGGTTATTCTTCAAACATATTGCAACTGTGTGCTCTTGGAAACAATTATTTTAGTGACAGGCTCTTTTCTAAGCCTCTTTTCTTGCTTTATTCCTCATTTTCCTATAACAATGTGTCCTAGGTTACAATGTAAGATGTAACCAACAGCATGTATTTTATTATCATCTTCACAAGCTGTTAAAGCAGGTGGGGCAATGTTCACTATCTCCTACCATGACTCATCCCTGGTAACTCTTTCTGGGGGTTATCTCTGTTAATGGGCAATCAAGGATCCACTGCATGACTCATAGACTTACATCATCCCATTGTGAGGTGCTCCGCCCAGGGGGGAGGAACCAAGCATTCCCACCAGGATATAATCTGGGGTTTGAAACAGCACAAAGCCCTTACTTACTGGATTCCCAGAGGATAAGAGCTATCACTGGACCTTCAGATGAAGACCAAACCCTTTTCTACAGGATCACCCCTTCAACAGGACGACTTCATCTCAACTGCTACCACCACCCTGATTAACAGGATGTCAGGCTGTATCCTGACTCTATCAATGTTCCTCTACTATTGCATTTATTTAAATTTTCCTGTTAAATTATAATTCTCCCACTGGTTTGTTTTCAAACTAGTACACAATGTCACCAAAGAGTTATTGTACTAAAGCTCAACAGTTCTGTACATCTGAAATAGAGATAATGAATTTGGCTTCACATCTGAGACTCTGCCTGTTAAAACATGTGATTGCCCAGGATTCTGATTTTGCACTTGTAACCAAGGTACAAAAATGGCCTGCAAGAAATTTTGTTACTGCCTTTGTAAATAGCAGGTGCTTGCCATGTAATGCAGCCAGTTCCTTTCATTTGAAAAGATTCAGTGTACTGGGAAGGGCTTGGAAACATGTCAGCAAAGCAGCTAACCTGGGAAGGAAGTGGAACATTCTGGGAGACACTTCCTGGCAATGGTCATGCAGACTCAGCAGTACGTAGGAGACTTCAGGCTTGAAGGGTTTTACTGTGCTTTGCTACTGTTCCCATGTTCTGAATTACTGAGGAAGCTGCAAAAGGAGAGCTCCACAGCTTGAGTGGCAGCACCTGTAAGTGAAATGGGCTTGGGGCAGGACTAGACCGTTAAGGGAACACAGACTCTGAAATGCTCTCTTAAAAACCAAGCTACACAGGTGTCTCCATTCACTTCTGTTTTGAGTTCCTGAGAACTGAGAATAGCTTTGTTGAAGGGAGAAAAAAAAAAGGTCTGAGTTTAAAGAATTACCAGCAGCACTCAAATATCTTTACAATTATTGTGTCTGTTTTAAAAAAGGTTGTCTCATTTCACCTTTGGTTTGAAATCCATGCCTTTATGTTTGATTTAAAACAACAATTTGCATTTTTGTAAACACCAAAGGATGCTACGTTCCCTTGTAGGATTCCTGAAACCTCCCAAATATTAACCTGTAGCTTAGCTTTACCAAAATTAAAATCAGCAGTACATAAAAGGTGATGCATGAATTTCATACATCATGAAAATGTATTAAAATGTATGAAAGCAGATAAACACTATTTTTGACAACAAATTGAACCTTATGGCAAATTATTCACACGCTTGAAAGTAGAACTGCATTATGTAGAGAAGATTCTAAAGGAAAGTATTTATCTAAAATGTCTCTTTGAAATGTCCCTTACTTTTCATACTTTGTTCTGCCCAAGACAGTAATCTTTGCTTGCCTTACCATTATGCCTTAACCATGAACTAGATTGAATAATTGGTGTAAATTAATAGAAAATTTTGGCCTTAATGTCCTGTCCACAGACACAACAACAGTAGGTGCTATTTACAGTAATGATCTGGATCTTTGTAGAAGTGACTATCAGTGTGTTAGTGTACAACAAAAGTTTTCAAGCAGTGTCCTACCTCAGAGTTTATGCTGCAGTGTTAGAAAATCGGTTACCTGGGGCCTGAGACAGCCAGCTCTGGCCCTGGCTTCCGTTTTTTAACCATGCTCTTCTCATATATACCCACTGCTTATTGACAAATACGAATGTAATTTTTCTTTTCTCTCACCCTCATTTTTCCTGACTTAAAGTCTCCAGATGAGGATAAGCAGCTATGCTTGCCTGGAGGCCTGGATGACACTCACAGAGGGAAGATGAAAGCAGCAGCAGAAAAATATAACAGTTTAATCTTCTTAAAAGGGGATAGCTGATAAAGCAGTTCTAGGGTGGGCTTGTTCCACTGCTTCAAAGTGCTGTTTGGTTAAGGCAATTTATTGTTGCAGTGTGTGAGCATGATTATTTCAGCATTGCTTCTAATCCCAAATAGCTGTCATTGTGTAGAGTTGTAGATGGGTATGTATTTTTCTCATTGAAATCTAAAAATAAATACTGGAGGAGTTGGGGAAAATTTCTACTGAATGCTATGAGCTTTCGGACACGGCAACCTTCGTAGCAAGGAAGCCTAAGGGAAAAGATACAGCAGCACACACTGTTCCACCAAGACAAGGCAAATTAAAATTCAGAAGACAAGTGGCCTTCATACCTAGGCTTTTGGAAAATCAAATAAATTATACATTTCAGTCCAGAGGTAGGAGGCTGCTTCCACAGAGCCAAAATGAATAGGACAGCTTAGCATGACATGAACAGGGCTATCTGTCTTCCCTTCATGGTGGAACAGAGTGCTGCCTGTCTGGCACAGAGCAGGTAAGGTGATTTGGAATCCCTCAACTCATAGGACATTGAGATTATGACTTGAAACTGAAAGTAGGGGGGCATCCAGTGTCAGTTTAGACATTGTTGTGCATGACAATGATTCACCTTGACTTCCCCACAATTTTTAACACACCCATGTCCTGCATGGGATGTCTGCGCTTGGTAGGCAGCACAATTCTGACATTTTTGCTTTGAGGGATGTCTGTGTCACTCTCATGTACATACAACTAACACATCTCCACTAAGCCTTGTTATGTAGACATTTCATGCCCTGTTGCCATTCTCAAGGATTGCCTGCCTGCTCTCTCCTGTCATGACAGAACTATGTCTGCACAAAAAGGCATCTCTAGAATGAAGTGCCAGGGATAAGACTGAATCTTATCCATGGGCAATAAAATCTCCTGCCCTGCTCTTCTCACCTTAGAGGTTAGTGAAGATTGTAGAAGAGATGGAGGCAGAAGGCTTACTTAGGAAACTGTACACTAGATGGTTATAAAGCCAGTGACAATTAAAGTAAATAGGGATTAGGGAGAGCTAGGACCTGGGAAGACCTTTAGGTCTGGACAGGGTCAGAACAAGTAGTTCTGCAAGATACAGGCAAGGGTCCAAGAGCTATAGGCCTAAAGAACTGGGAGGGTATAAAGATGGTTATAAAGCCAGTGACAATTAAAGTAAATAGGGATTAGGGAGAGCTAGGACCTGGGAAGACCTTTAGGTCTGGACAGGGTCAGAACAAGTAGTTCTGCAAGATACAGGCAAGGGTCCAAGAGCTATAGGCCTAAAGAACTGGGAGGGTCTGAAAGTGATTTTGGCACCTGCCTTGTCTACTTGGATTGTGGTGGAAGAACTCACCCCTAAGCCTTTTGAGGAGGAAAGGTCTGGCAGCTGCTGCAGAGGCTGAGGTGACAGTAGCTCCAGGGGTGGTTCTCTGTGAATAAATGACAGCAGTCACAGCACAATCATTCCCCTAGTGGCAAAGGGAGAGGTGGTGAATGTCAAAGATGTTGCGGCTGTAATGACAAGTTTAGATGTCAATGCCCAGATGATATTGAGATAGCAATGGAAGGAGGAAAGATGCTATGTCTGTACTTCCACCCAAAAAAAAAAAAAAGGTATCTGCCTGAAATTCATGGTCCCAAGCAGCGGCAACTTGTCTTATCTTGGGAGCTGTGAATTGTCAAGTACAGCAGGGGCTCACTTGAGTGCTGGCTTTTCTTCTTCACAGCATCTTAACAGAGCTCATTATTTGGAGGGCTGGGATAGTAATCGACAGCGCTAAATATATCCATAACAGATTACACAGTTACAACAGTGTTCTGCAGCGCCAAAGAGCCTCGGCAATTTGTTGTGGAATAGTTGCTGGCCTCTGTTTTCTGGAGCACATTGGACATCTTTAGAAAACAGCCCAAAATATGAAACACCTGATTGAGAAGATAAGATCAAGGTTATGTTAGAACAGTTCTTTTTCTGGAAAGCTATATACTGGCAGTGATGAGCTACAGTGGAGACAAGGGATAGAAGGAGAATATTAGGGAGGTCAAGGTTGGTATTCCTAAGCCTCTCTTACCTCTTGGACTGTTAAAAGTGGTCAGACTCTGTGGTGACCAAATCATCTAAGTGCCCATCCACAGACCATATTCCCATGTAGCCTGTGAGGCATCTGGTAATGATCAGCAGAAAGAAAAACACATAGTCTGGTCAGAAGTACTGTGCATTGGCTTGGTGGTGTCTCAGTGATGAGAAATCAGCAGTGTCATTAGTAGACACCTTGTGTCTGTATTGATTACTGCCAGTCATGCTGGAAGCAGAGAGTCTTATTAAATGACTTGTTTCTTGCCCTATGAACTTACTCCCTTGCTGCAGCAAAACCATCACATCCCAGATATGTCTGTGCAGGCAGCTGCAGAGTGGAGCATCAGTCACGTGCCACAGCAGGAAACCCATGGACCCACATTCCTTGTGGGACCATGTGAGCACAGTGCAGGGCATGTGACAATACCCAAACTGTCTGTTTGTTCATTATGCCCAAAGTGAAGGAGAAAAGGGAGTTCTTGCCAGAGTTATGTCATCTTAGAGGCCCCACACGACACTGTTGGCCTCCTGGAAAAGGTTGTTTCCTTGTGGAGGAGGGAGAAGCTGTGCTTTGGAGTAGCTAAGACAGGCACTGATTTCATATGAGTGCAGTGTTTGACCTGCTTACAGCAGAGCTGTTTAGCATCATCCATCAGGGCTGATGCAAAGCTACAATGAGGCTAATCGGGTGTATGGTGCCAAGAGTCTGGGGAAAGCATGAAAGAAGGACCTCTGAACACAAACTGAGGATCATATTTTTTTCCATGAAGTTTTGTCTATCAGCAGACAAATCTGTCAGTGTTGTCTTGACTCTTGTGCAGTATTTGCCCAAGGAACTGCTGTGCCTTGCTGCGAGTCTGTCCTACTCCAGCCATTCCCAAGATAAGGTACTTCTTGACATATGCATTATCAGCAGAAGACTGACTGGCTGAGGGGTGGGAATCCTCCACTTGAAGCTGGAGATCTGCTGTCCCTCGTAGTGCTGCTGCCCTCCAGTGAGGGCATTTCTGCAACCTTGCATTACAAGGGGAGGGTCTCACTTTTGGGAGAGAACATGGGCTTCCAAGGTCTTTTTGCTGCAGGAGACCTATGTATGGTACATGGGAGAGGGGTCTCTCAGCAGCTGCCCTGCAGCCACCTTGGTAAGCAGCTCAGGAATGCTAGAGCACTGAACAGCTCCACCTGCAGCCTTCGATGCCCCCAGGCTTCCCTCTGAATAAGCAGGGAAGCGAGGTACCTGCTGCATGAGTGAATGCAGGCCACAGCTTTGGGAGATGCCTGTAGCCTAAATGTGGATGACATCTTTTAGCTAGATGAACTGCACATCAGCTAGACCCATCCATTGTAAAGTATTGTGTAAGTGCACATTGTGAGATTCACTTTTTGTCACAGCCTGCTCCTGTGCAGTCACAGCTAATGGCAAGGCGGAGGCTTTGCTGCAGCCTTGGAACTGTGTATTTCACATGGTGTGCCACCAGCTTACATCTCAGCAACCCTTCCCATTTCTGTGTCAGCGGCTAGTGTTGCCCCTTCTTCCCTGGGCTGCACCTGCTGTGCAGTGTTTTCTTTGATACCCTCCTTTACATAATTGCCTGAGAACTGCCTGCAGTCTATATCTGCTTCCTGCATCTCACCATTTCCCAGCAGCACAGCTGCCAGGTCTGGCACATATTGCTAAATGCCTCTCCAAAAGCATCCAGGAGTAGTAACCCATTAGCAGGAATTCATTTTTGAAGATTAACTGTCAGGCTTTGCGGTACAGTACAGATGTAAAATCCTCCTCACTAGCAGCAGCTTTTATTAATGTGCTATCAATACAACTATAGCATGGGAAAATGATAATTATGTGAAATTATATTAAAAGCATTGTAAGCATCTTAGGAGTAAAAAGTTTACGAATTGTAAACTGCAATTGTACTCCCATTGTATTACAGGTCAAAAAAAAATCTGTTCCAGGGTTATGCAGAAAAAGAAAACACAACAGATCTCACAAAGGTCTAGAAGTGCACTGCTGACTTTACACTGCATTAGTATGATGGTGTTTTGTATTTGTAACCACTAATTAGAGTAGATGAATTTATAAAGGTATACTGCTTTTCAGCCCATCCCCAAAAACCAATCCGTGTGGTACTACTATAAAGGTGTCACAGAGTTAATAGAAAAGTAAGTATCTGTGAAAAATGTCAAACTGAGCCAGAGGAGCCATTAACTATGTCAACACTCTACACCAGGAAGACGAATGTATTCTTACCTCAGCATGGCTTTTTCACCATGATTATGATGAATATAGAAATAATTCTGTGCATGTGTCTAGACAATTTATATATAACTCTCTCCTGTAAATATAAAATTTTTTTTGAGCATGACCAGATACTCTGCTTTCCACTGGTTCATCCTATATATGTATTTTTTTAATGACCATCGTAAAGACAGCTAATGTTCCACCTTTTAATAAAGGTTTTATTTCCCTGTTTACCTGAAGAACGTTTTTCTGTGTGTAACAGGAAACTTCATTTCAATGCATTTTGATGAATGCTGAGATAGTTATATTACTCAATTCTATATATTTTGATTTTTGTGGGTTTTCTCAATATTTGTGAGTATTCTATCCTTGTGCCAAAACCTCTGACATGCACATAAGCTGTGAAACAAATTCAGCAAAAAGTTTCAGTGAGCTCTATGAGACATGTAAATATGCAACATTCCAGTGACAAGCCCCAGGCTCATGTCTTTGTACAGGAGCCAATGATGAAGTCAGTGCCAAAATCCCCCTTGCTCAGAGTGCATGTAATGTGCATTGTGCAAAACTTAACACCAGACAGATATGTAGCATCACATATGGTGTCATGTTGAAGGAGAAGCTTTTGCATTACATACCACTGCCATGCCTCTGCAATTATTTCAATCACCACCCTTCCCTCAAGATAAGCTGAGGTATGTACAAAGCGACTCTTGAGCTATGAGATCAGTTTGGCATGGCCATTGACACAGTAAGAGAGAGGCCTGCATTTGGGAACCTCATAAATGGATCCTAAGGTTTGTGCCATTGATATCAGTCCCATGTTCTGCAACCCCAAACTGCAGCCTCTTTCATGTTTTGTGATCTCTCCCCACAGAGATGCTCACTGTAAGTCTTCCACTGTAAGTGCTTTTCCTACTTCTGTCTAAATAGTACATTTTCATAATCATCTTCAGATAAGCCAGAGTCAATCAAGTTGATTGATGGGAAGCACTTGGATGACTCCAGATGAAGTGGCTGGGATCTTTCATAAGAGTGAGCTGCTCCACAACACCAGTCCCTGAAAAGCCAACATCACATCCATTTAATGATCCTGCTCTTCATACAAACCATAAATTCTGTTCTTGTACATTTAGATTATGAATACCTCCTTAGTCCATGAACCCATCCCTTTACTTCTTATTGCAAAAATCATTTTACTATACATTGCTTTATTAACCATCAAGCTTTTCAGGAAGATATGATGGGTGAATGAAAGGGTAGGGCTATATTTCATGGCAGAACATATACATGATATAACAGAATGATTGGGACAGTCACCATTCATTTTTAATTTTTTCCCATTTAAAGTCTTATTAAATAGCTCTTATGTCTAAATTAGAAGAGATAAGAAAATCAGCCCTAAGAAGTCATTACAAGAACACCTCTTTTATTTCCCTACTCACCTCTGTGTTTTGACTTTGTTCAAATACTCGTGTTTGATACACTGCTAGTAAAATAGTTATTCAGTATTCTTGGTCCTCCCATTTATTCAGGCTTCTCATTATATATCAGAACTTCCATTAAAACTTTAGACATTGATTGATTGATGCTTGATCTTCCATTAGTACAAAGGGGGTTAATATATAGAACAAGAAAATAAAACACCTCATTAAAGTGGGATCATCATAATAAAGTGAGACTCTATTACTGCTACACAGTGCCGTGTTGCCACTAGGTGTCAGGGACACAATTCACTCTGCCTGGGCAGCAGGACCACAGTCTCAGCTATGGCTCACATCCCCCAAGGACTGAGGGATAATTTTGTCTACTCTCTTATGCATCTCAGTTAAAGGCTTTAAAACCCCAATGGAACTGGTCCTCTCTGAGAAGATCACTGTTTTGAAAACTCTGTGTACTGGTGCCCTTAGCTCTGCCACCCTGGTAACCATAGTGACGGAGTTACAAACAGAAATTAGAGGTGAAGTATAAAGAAAGTACAAAGACGAAGGTGGAGTGGACGATATTATCTACCTGGACAGCTGTGAGACCTTTGACACTGTCTCTCATAAGAACCTCACAGAGAACCCAGTGAAGCATGGCCTGGATATACAGACAGTGAGGTACTAAAACTGCCTGAACATCTGAGGCACAGAGTCTATCCAGAGACCAGGAACTAGCAGTGTACCCCAGGGGTCAGGGCTGGGTCTAATTCTGTCCAACATCTTCATCAGTGGTCTGGATGATGGGGCAGAGTGTACCCTCTGCAAGTTTGCAGATGACACAAATCTGGGAGCTGGGTGGAGTGGCTGATATACCGGAGGGTCATGCTGCCATCAAGAGGGACCATGACAGGAATGGATGAGCAGGAACCTTAGGAAGTTCAGTAAGGGAAAGGGCAAGTCCTGAATCTTGGGAGGAACAGCCCCATTCACCATATATGCTGGGGGGCACAGAGCTGGAAAGCATCTTTGCTGAAGATCTGGGGTCATGGTAGATGCAAAATTGAACATAAGCCAGCGATGTGCCTGTGTAGCAAGGAAGGTTAAAGGGATCCTGGGCTGCGCTGCCATCAGGTCAAGGAAAGTGATCCTTCCACTCTACTCAGCACTGCTGAGGCCACACCTAGAGTACTCTGTCCAGTTCTGAGGTCCCAGTAGAAGACAGACACAGACATGAAGAAACTCCAGCAAAAATATCACAGCTCTGATCACCAGACCCTGGGCCTGGCCATTCAGCTGGATTTCAACCCACCTCACTGCTCATCCAAGCTCATATATTATCAACAGCTTGTTTATAAGGATCTTATGGGAGCCAGTGCCAAAGACCTTACTGAAGTCCAGGTAAACAATATTCACTGCTCTCCCTTCATCTACCAGGCCAGTCACTTCATCATACAAGTTTCTCAAGTTGGTCAAGCCCTTCCCCTTAGTCAAGCCATGCTGACTCCTCCTGGTGATTTTTTTTTGATTGTTCATGTGCCTGGGATTGGTTTCCAGGATTAGCTGTTCCATCACTCTCCCAGGGATCAGGGTGAGGCTGACCAGACTGTCATTCCCTGGGTCTTCCTTCTTGCTCTTTTGAATGATAGAAGTGACATTTACCTTCCTCCACTATTCAGGTACTTCTCCCAGTCATCATGAACAATCAAAGATCATTGAATGATTATTGAAAGTGGCCTCACAATGACATCTGCCAGCTGCCTCAGCATTCTGTCAGGGCCCATGGATTCATGTATGTCCAGTTTGCTTAAGTATTCCCTGATCTGATCCTCTTTCACCAAGGTACATGTTCCTTGATCCAGTTTTTCCTCCTGTTCTTTGAGACCTGGGATTCCTGGTGTTGCTAGTAAAGACGGAAGAAATGAAGGTATTCAGTACCTCAACCTTTTTCATGCCCTGTACAGCCAGATGCCTCATCTCATTGAGCAAGGTTCCCACATTTTCCCTAGTCTTCCTTTTGTCACCTACATACTTATAGAAGCCCTTCTCCCCATCTCCATCATCCTTGGTCAGATTCAAATCCAATTGGATTTTAGCTTTCCAAGCTTCATCTCTAAATGTTCAGACAATGATTCTGTTTTCCCCACAGGTCACACATCCTTGCATCCTTTTTGTGTTTGAGTATGGCCGGGATCAACTTGTTTATCCACATGGCCCTCTTGAAATTTTTGTCTGAGTTCTTATTCATTAGGATGGAACAACCTTGGGTTTGTAGGAGGTAACCTTTTAATATTAATCATCTTTCTCAGCCCCACCTTTCCTCCAGGGCCTTATCCCACAGCATTTTTAGAAGTGAAGAGGCCAAAGTTTGCTTTAACTGATGTCCAGGGTTCTGACCTTGTTTTTCCACCCTCCTTGCCCTTGGAATCCTGAATTCCACCATCTCATGGTCACTGCAGGCTGACCTGCACACAAGGCTGTCTTTGATCTTCACATCCCCAACAAGCCCCTCCTTGGTTCGGATGTTGTCCAGCAGTGCACTTCTCCTCATTGGCTTCTCTGTCACTTGGAGGCTTGGAGGAAGAAGTTATCATAAATTCCCTCCAGGAATCTCCTGGCTTGTTATGTCCTACAGTGTTGTTATCATTGATATTCTGCAGGTAATACTATCTAAATCTGTGCTGTACATTGAACTTGATATGCAATATGTTTTACTCTGTTGATATGACTTCCATGGCTTTGGCAGTCATTTGTGCAGGATCCACAGAACTACCCAGGATTCCTTTTGCCATGTCATCTGAGGATCTCTTTGTGTGTAGGGACTGGACTTGGGACTGGACCCTTTCTACAATGTTTTATTATGTGTGTAGTAGATAAGACTCCTGTCTCTCTCTGATGTTTTTAGCCATCACTGCTACCATCAAAAACATGAGGTGGCCTGCAAATAATTCAAAAAACAGTAGGGAAAATGTTCAGGAAAAAGAAAGATTATTTTTCTGGAATTTTCAATAAAATGACCTCCAAAGTATTCACAGATTTACTACAACCTGTAGAACTGTCTGTTGGTAATACATAATAATACTGTGACTGACTGTTTTTTGTTTATATGGGGACAGATATGTATGGCAGGAATGTAAAATGTAAGGTACATTTCAAGTAGCGTGAAGACTTTTCTTGGAAGATTGTTAAATTTGCTCAGAAATCTTCAGTTATAATTCAAAGTAACACACTTAAATAATTCTTTAGCTAACACCAAATACATCAAGTGACCGACTATAAACACTGGAAAAAAAAAAAA
>VZTN01032962.1:109179-122844 GCA_013400515.1 Erpornis zantholeuca | reverse complement strand
ACTATAAACACTGGGAAAAAAAAAAAAATAAGAGTCTTAAGTATGGCTTTGCAACCAGGCAAAAGAAAGGATCAGCATTATAAGAACAAAACATTTCAGGATCTCAGCAGGCAACATCCTTGAGCTCAGACAGTACCACACAGGCAAACATAACCTAGGCTGGGTTAGCTGTCATGACATCCTGCATTGCCACAGAAATCTGCTGGGGTGCAGTGTCTCAAGGAACATAGACAGAATTCATCAAATTCAATAATTTCTACTGCTCATTTCAAAACCGTTTGCTTTCTAGACAAAATAAGTCTGGTTTTACAAAATTTTGCTGTCTTTTTGTCTTTTATTAGAATATAATTAACTTAGAATGTTTTCTCTCTGATTATTTACCTTGAATGGCTACAATATACATTCCTCTAACAGCTACAAAAATTATGTCTGCACAGTGCACAGCAGGATTTTCCCCATTTTTAACTCTAGTTAAAAGCAATTAGCAGAAACTTACTTTTTCTGGGCCAGGAAGAATGAGCCTTTCTGTTTTGCAACAGCTTCCCTAGCAGATACTTGCACTATGCAAGGGACTGGGGATACAGTAGTGTCTGTCTGCTCAGTGTCAGTCTGGAAGTCAACTTTCTGAAAGAACAACTAGTTGTCCATTTAAGATGTTTTGAGCTGGACTCACAGAAACTTGGGCACATAAAAGAAATTTTTCAGCTCTAAAATCATTCCTTTTATTTAATTTTAGATAGAAAACTTGAATGTGTAGAATAGTATCAGAAGAATTATTTTCAATTCCAATGAAAATTTTAATTTTCAACTCTATAGCTTTTTACTCCAGAATATTACAGAATGTCTGTGTTAAATGAGAAAAGAGATTTAGCCCTACCAGAGGCCTAGATTAGATCTGACAACTTGTTTAGAATCCTAAATACCCCATCTATTTCTGTGCACCTGTATCATGTTTTCCCTTGCCACCTCTGCTCAGCGCCAAAACACAAACCCCGCTGCATGTGGATACTTGGTCACGTGTAGGCATGCCAAGCTCTCAGACAAATGCCAGTGAATGAGGAATTGCTTCTTTCCACAGTGGGAAAAAATTACGTGTTATGGAAATGTTGATACTTCACAAATGAGAAAAATAATTTGTATTCAAGGAATTCAGCCATAAGGAGGAGAAAAGGTCCATGGAATAGTAAATATTTCTCATTTTGTTGTGTTAAGTTGCAAGATGATATTTAAGTACTGTGTGCCAGAGTAAAAGAGGAATGCCATACTGTTGCATCGCTGCCTAGTTTTCATAAACAGGCTGTTTCTAATGTACCATAACTACAACTGGCATGGTTCTGACAGAAACTAAGTTGTCTGACCTATGTTTATATCTCTTTCATATCTTCCTTAAACTAACGAATTTCTATTTATGTGAGCTAGTAGCTTTGGGTTTATGTAACCCAGATGTAACCCAGGCTCTCATTATATCTAGACTTAGTTCAAATGCTCACAACCTGTCTGCTTGGAAAGTAGAGGACAATAATATATTAATATACTACCTTCATTGTCCTACACACTTTGTATCTTTAGTGCAGAATTGTACTTAAGTTTCTTGCAGAACCAGGGTCGGTTCTCATAAGTATTTTGCCAAGGAAAAGAAGTCATGTGAGTTTATACTTACGGAAAATTGACATCCTCAAAAATCTTACTGTTCACTTTGGGACTAAAGTAAACAAACCATTACCCTGTATGGATATCAAACCTCATTTGAACTCCAAATTATATATGCAGTACAAAACCACTCTCTGTCCCTAAACATAAATCTGAAATAATCCTTGAAGTAAAAACAGGAAAGTGACTAGAGCCCACAAAAAAATACACGACCTGAGTACCTTGATGAAAATGTTGTCTAAGTGCACTGTCAACACCAGACCTGCCCATGTCCAAGCAGATCCCACAGGACATGATGGTATCAAGCTTCTTTCAATTTTCTTTTTATTCTTCCTTTCCCTAACTGTAACTCTTACCCTAATTCTAATACCACTATCCATCCTAACATAAAGCATAGAATAGTGGCTCTGAACACAGTGCTGAGTACTGCCCAAGGGCAGCGAGAGCTAGGACTGAGGATTTAGTGCCCACCTAAGACCCACCAGCCTTTCACACTCAGTCTAACCCCATTCCAATCTGTAAAGCCCTTAACATAGGGGTTCACACAAAAACACACCTTCAGTGCCTTCCAAGTCCAGCCCTTACTCCACCCATGCCTACTCTTGTCTCTTCACAGCTGAGCAGACCTCTCCCATCCCCCAGTATCCCCTGTGCCAAATGGGAAGTTTCTGTGCAGCTGACTGAAAAATGACTTTCCTACAGGATAAGGCCCAAGGTTTCCATTCAGACACCATCGCATTCTTCCCCAAATCACCCCTCTTCCCTGCTCTACTCAGAAGTGCATAGAGGTGCCAAAACTCAGTCAAAACTCAAGGTGTGGGCATTAGCCTGTATAGATGTCAACCCTCATAAAATTCCAGGGATCGTTCCTAAGTTAGTACAAAGAGGGAGGTCAGCCATGCCTGGGTCCTCTCCTATAATCATTTTAAAGAGGCAGTCAAGCCATCTTAGATTCATTTTTTTGTGATTATTTGCTCAGACTACTTTTTCCTTGTAAAACATCTTCAGCTTCTGTTCTTTTTGGATACCACTCTATAATGAGAGATGCCTTCACTGACTTCGATCTTCAGACTTGATGTCTGCAGGCAGCAGCAAATGGTATCTGTGTATTGTTCCTTCCAGATGTTGACTAACTGGAAAACTGAGAGTCTTGATCTGGGAGCTAACACAAAAGGTCAGGGTGGGGTGTGAAAACCTTTCAAAGAATTTTGTTTAGCTCAGAGCTGGAGACTTGCTATGGGACACATCATTTATGCAATTCCTTGAAGGGCCTTAGGGACATTTCCCATGTTTCATGAGGTCTTACTGTCTGGATTGAAGCAGCGGCAACTACTCAACTCCCTGCTGAGTACTCAGTTTCAGAATTTAGGCTAATGTAGACAACAGTGTTACACCTTTAAAAAGTCTAGAAAATTTCTAGACATATATACATCAGTGATTCACGGAAAAAACCTCAAAACACCGTTCATCCTAATAGTGAGAGCATCTATCCACAGTCTGAAGGACTAAGGAAAACAAAGATGTTTTGACCAGAATAAACCAGAAGGCTTGCATGCCCTGATAGGAATAAAGGGTGCAGCAACTTACAATCCGTGTCTCATCTTTTGACTGGTCTTGTTTTGAATATGGATATTAAGTCCACTTTTTCTTTCACTTTCTTACCCTTCCCCAATACCAAAAAACCCAGCAAGATCATCTCTTCTCAGTCATTAGCTATGGGGTGCTTTAGCATAATAGCAACAGCTAATCAGGTTCGTATATGTGGTGGCATGAATGCTACAAAGGCCTCGATAACACCACTCTGTGGGATATCCATCCTAGTAGTCTAAACTGTATGGACATGGTGGGCTGGCTCAGTGAAGCTCCCTAACATGGGAGGTTCAACAACTAAAATAGCAGCAAGCTCTTTTCACTGAGAAGAGAGCAACCTGCAATCAGTCAAAAATTTCTATGCAGAGCTCCATCTTACCTTTCTAATTTTTCTTACGACATCTGGAGAAGAGACAGGCAGTTTCAGGGTTAGGTGTGCCTTGCTTCCCTCCTGATCGCAGAGTGCACTCAGATGTTGCTCCTCACATTGGGGAATTATCAGTTCCTCCTTTCTTGCTTCCTGGTTTCTGGCCCCAAATCTCCCCGATGGTCTCTCTCAATTCAGATATCCCATGTTTCCTCTGACAGTCCATGAGCAATGATGGACATGACATTGGCAGACAACTTTTAAAACAGAAGTACTGCTTATTTTAGCCAGAAAGAACAAAGAGAAAAGGATTTCAAAACAAGAATACTAATGTCTGGTTTATTTTTCCTTGCTACAAACGTAGCCTAGGTTACTGACTTCCTTAAGTTAGGCAGTCATAAGAAAAAAATTTCAATTCATAGAACTAATCTATGCATAATGAAGGAAATTGAACAAGGGAAAATTCAAACTTTAACAATACTTTTCTGGAAGTCTTAAAATTATTGAAAAATTAAAAAATATTATCAGTAGAACTGACTTTTTCCCTTCAGTGTGCCTTTTGCTATCTCCAATCTTACAGAGGGAAGTTTGATCCAGTTCCCACTTAAGACTACAGTTGAAATTACTTGAAACTAACTGAATGCAGTGGACATTGAATTAGGACTTCATTCACAGTCATTCACACACTATCCAGTAACCGGAAATAACACGTGTACCACTTCCCTCTTGCTGAGAAGTTAACCCATCACTTCAAGGGTAACCCATCACCCAGCAATCCCCTCTAATATCTC
Source organism: Erpornis zantholeuca (assembly GCA_013400515.1). NCBI lineage: Eukaryota > Metazoa > Chordata > Aves > Passeriformes > Timaliidae > Erpornis > Erpornis zantholeuca. Next base: position 118,446 of record VZTN01032962.1, on the reverse strand, counting down.
ACACTGCAGTAGCTCTGCATAGTACCTAATATGTGCAGCTGGCAAGATGATTTCCCACCATCCTGCTAAAAATCATCCACTTAACTCATATAATGACTCATGAGTTACTATCTGAACTCTGAGTACAGAACATTACAGCCAGTTCTTCAGCAATGCAGTAGTTAATGAGCATACCAAGCCTGTCCTCCCCTGTAAACAACCTCTCCTTAATGTATTTTCAGACACAGCTGTCAGATCCCCAAATACTTTAAAAAGCATTTGAAGACCTGGGTTGCACCCTACTGGTGACAGCCCAGTCTCCCAGTCATGACACAGAATAAATCTGTTTTGCAAGCATCAAGGCTTTCTCTTAGGCCAAATCAAGGTTATGCACAAATACACACTGCAGTTGGGATCAGACAGTCCATACCCTTCTACTAGAACTGGGAAATACAACCTTTTGAACATGCTGTAAACAGTGTATCAGCTATTAAATTAAATTTTTTAAAATGCAAATGTTAATAATTTTCTTAATTTAAAAAAAAATGGAAGAATAAGACAATTGCATATCTCAATGCTAGTCATGTTGCTCAATATACATCTGGAAAACGTGTTTAGTAAAATGAAAAGAGTGAGACAGAACAGGACCAGATAGGATCCCTTTCCAAAGGGAGCTGTGGAAAAAATAATTCAACTGATGTGATTACAGGGGAATTGTTAGGGGATATTTACATCAAGGAAAGCAAAACTATTCTGGCTCTGATCTGGGCCCTTTCAGCACATCCCAGCATCCAGCACACTCAGGCAATGTCTGTGTCATAGGGCATAGCCAGTGTCATGCTACTGCCGTTTTGGTCCCTTATCAAGATGACGAGAGACACTTAAAATGCCACAGTCAGACTATTGTGGTAACTGGCACGCTGACTCAGGACAACTGTGAGATGCTCTTAAGGAGAGTTAAAAGGTCATTTGCACAGCTAATGCACTAGAAATGTTAGCTGCTACATATTGCTGTAATGCCAGGAACTATGACATTAAAGCATTCACCATGTCCTGCAAGCTGATCAATACCAGTAAAAATTTTGTAAAGCTGCCAGGAGTTTAGTTCTGGCTGTTCTTTCTTTGCTGTTATGTTAACACAAACAGCAAAGAAAGAACAGCCAGAAAAGATACTGAGAAGTAGGAAAGATAGTGAGGCACACAGCCCTGATCATAGCACTGAGAAAAGAATCAGGACAAACAGCTTTGGATGATCTACACGTGTACGTGTATTCCTTTGAAATACTGGGATATGTTTCTTTACCATAGAGGGGGAAGTTAATGGAAGAGGTAGTGAATGGATGAAAATAACATGAAGTGATTTATGCTCAGGTGAGAGTGGAGACTCACAACTCCCTTGAGCAGCAGCATTTAGTCTCTAAAGTATATAAATTATATACTTGGAAAACCGCAAGTTGCAGGTTGTAGCCTTTTTTTATTTGGCTGTTCTAACTTTAACTGGGGCTCAATAGATCCAATTTTTCAATTTCAGACCATTAGAGAGAAGAAGGAAAGGAGGTTGTAATTTTTTTTTTCTTTACTACCTTGTGATCTTTTCAGCACATAAAGGTCACCTACAGCAGATGTCAATAATCACACTCTTTACAGTTTCCTTAAAGTTCATAATTTTACAGAACTATTTCACAGGTTACTAAACCAAACCAAATTACTTCTCAGCAAGAGTGAATTGCTGCTCTTCCTATATAATTTTATGAGTTCCCTCTGGGTCTTCTCTACTCCAAGGCATGTGAGCATTTGGCACAAGATTTGAAACATGAACTGACTGTAAAGGACTGGAATTATCTGGATGATTCAAAAGTACAATATTAGATACTTTTCTCCAGGAATGGTTAAATAGAGACACCGTTTTTATTTGAAAGAGAAAAATTTTGGAGTCAAAATGCTCTAACTGTTCTCTTTGAGTGCCTTCAGATGGAAATTTACCCCATGTTTTCAACAGTACAGTTCAATTCAGCATGTAAGTCAGACTTAGCACCTAACTTCTAAAGGTGCTATGGGTTCGTAACTGACTGAAATCCCTCAGACCTGCAAAGTTTTGCAGCCTTTATTAAGTAGCCAGAAGTGCTCACACAAAACTACAGACTGCTTCTCAAAATGCAGTCCAACACTTTTTTGAGTCTTTCTCATGGAAAGGGCAAATACCATATCCTTTTACTGTATTTCACAAAAGGAGGAGAAACGTAATGAAGGTTTGACTGAGAGAAATGTGATAGAGATTTCTTTATTTTTTAATTTTACTAAATCCCTGATTTTTTCTCCAAGGCCTTGAAAAAGGTAATTTTCAGAAAAAAATACATCCTAACTAGGATTCGTTGCATTGATTTGATTTGACTTCTTTTAACTGAAATGCTTAAAATTTAAAAACTGTTTCCATACATGAGAGGTGATGAGCATGTGTCTTGGGGTGATTTTTATAGTGTATGATATATCCTATATCGTCTGCTTTATGCCCAGAAAATGAATTTTATGCCTTTCTGTGGCAGAGATGGGAGGAAGCACCTTCCTTGCTTTCCAGCTTCCATGCTTTTCCATCATTTGATGTGCATACTGTAAGCCCAAAATACCAATAAAAATAAATACAGATACACTTGTTTACTTCAGCATGGCAACACACTCAAGCAATGTCTGTTTCAGTATCTTACTCCATTACTTTTTTGGTAACATTCTCATCTCTCTTTCTTAAACTTCAGCATATAGGGAGTTGCAAATAAGAAACTGGTTTCCAGGATTCCATGTAGCATATCTGGAATAAAAAGCAGAAGGAAAACTGGTTCTCCAGCACCCAGCCCAGGGGAAAGCACTGCCCTCCCTCTCAGCACTTGCTGAAAGCTAGCAAGAGCTCTTGCGGTGATTATCAAGTTTTCTCTCGTCTAGAGTATCTTCTTGTTGTTTACATTTACCTTGGATTTATTTCTCGATCTGAATATTAAAATTTCAATACATTTCTCCAGTAGTGTTGAAACAGAGAATAAGAAGCTTGTATTTCTTTCTGGAAATGAGGAAATGCCCAAATATTCAACCTTACTTAAACATGTATTCATAATGAGTACCCACAAAATGGAAGGCTTAACAATTCTCACTTCAATAGTAGTTGCATGAGTGTGTAAGAAGAAACTACACTGCTTCTTATCTGGTGTAAATGGAGATCTTACACATTTTAGTGAATCTGGTTTTGTGAAAATACATCTTGTTAATAGCATTACTTTCAAACTAAATTTGTAATTTAATTGTTCTCACAACAGACAAAGATATTTTTCATCTCTATTTCACAGTCTGTATCCTCCTGTGAGGATGTTAAAATATTTTCTTTCAAAGGCGGCTTTTTGAAACCAATGCCTGCAAACATATTGCTGATTATTTGTACGCAGGTATTACGCCCCAGATAATAGGGAATCAGGACTTATATTTGCTCATTTTTTTAGCTTTTAAATAGATAAGTCTTCAGTGCCTTCTTCCTTCAGTATTTTTTGATATCTCGGTGTCTTTTCCCATATAGAAACTAACTGAAATGTATGTTCATGAATGCCTGTATATAAATGTAACCACCACAGTAAATTTAGAATATTGGTGTGATTTCAAAAAATGAAATGAAGAAATATTAATCTACTGTGGGGTTTTATGTCACTTTAGGTAGACAGAAATCTTGGAAATCAAGACCACCATAGCTCTGATGATTTTGTCTTTCATTTCAGTGACTATTTGATAAGCACTGTGTTTAAAATTGAATTTGAAAAGACCAAAGTGGTTGGAGTAATAAATAATATTAAAAGAATTACAGTTGCAAGAAAACATACTTAATGCTGCATAGCAAAACTGTGGATTTTGTGTAATATACCACAAGACTAAAACAGTGCCACAAAAAATGGAGAGAGGGAGAACTTCCCTCTCTTGTTTGAACTTGTTCTTAATGTTCCATCAGTGTTGCATTGGCGATTTATCCATAATTAGATACCTGTTAGTCATGACACAAAAATTTTTTTCACTTACTTGGACCCAAAGGCAAAGCATTTTAATTGTGCAGTGTGACATTTTTTTATTGTACTGGCTCTTTATCAGGACTATTTTATTACATAAGCTACATTTTCATATTTAACTACAGCTATCACATCTTAGTCTGTGGCTATACATTTCATCAAATAAGAAAACTCCCATACACCTACTGTAGATACCTCCCATAGAGTATGTTATGGAAATTCAGTCTTCATGAGAACAACTGTGTTTGTATCTGTAGTACACACAACTGTAGTATCTGTGAACTCGTGCTTCAGTGATAATAGTCAGGACGTTGCAAACAAAAAACAAACTTCCCTTGGGTAATCCAAAGCATTAAGGAGAAGCGATATTCCAGAGATGACATGAGCCTTTTGAAAGAGTGGCCAGGTAACACCACAGAGAGCCCTTTTCTACATGATGTCTTGGCTTACTATTTCCTAGACTAAACTTCTCAATCAAATTCATATGACTTGGAAATTAAAAGAAAATAAACCCTTTCATATCTGATGAAGGAAATGCTGAGAGAGAACAACTGGGAATGCTTTCTATGATCAGCCTCACACAAAATAACCTGGAGTAACAGTTCAAGGCTGCAGTTTGGAGCAGAAACTCAAGCCACCACGTCCACTTTACCAATTATCCTGCAACAATCAACGGTATCAAGCTCATCTGATAGAACACTTAGCAAAAACATCTCTTCACCCAGAGTCATCTACTCTGAAAAACAATAGCAGTATGTGTACCAGTTCAAAGCCCCTGACCCATGTAAGGGTTACAGGTGAAGTTAGAACTCCTTCTTCTAAGGGTGAGGTTTTTCCTAAAATGTCTAATCCAAAACTTTTGAGATATCCTGTTCCACTAACCCCATTCCCATATTCACACAGAAAAGTATAACTGCTCAGCTGAAACCTATTTAGACCTTAAAAGATGTATTCTTTTAGTAACATTAACTTTTTCCCTGACTTTTCACAAAGTGTCCACTTTTTCCCAGGTGATCTCCACCAGAGCAGGGCTGTTCACAGTAAAGGCAGCCATGGCCCAAAGTGGCAGCTGCCCTCATGATACCTTTCCTCTTTATTTTCCTCTGCACCTGCAGCTCTCATGGAGGATGCCACATGCTCTTACACAAGAACTGCTACGGTAGTCAGCTGAGGCTGAAAAAAGCTGTGTTTAGCTATGAACGTCAGATCAGTGCCAGCCCACCCTGAAATTCTACCTTTATTTCCTCTGCAATGGTGTACTTGGCTGAAGATTACTATTCCCCTACTTAGTAAGTAGCCTCCTGAATTGTGACAAGCATTTCAAGATAAACATTTTTGAGTCCTACTTTTATCACAGTTTGAGTCCTAGCTTTATTTCCTGAATGGTACAGCTATACTCCAAAACATTTTTTTTCCTTCTCTGCTATCTCTACTCTGCCAGTTTCAACACCCACAGTTAATTTCGTGCAAGCCTCTAGCTATTTTTTGGAAAACCAATTTTGAAACCAGCAATCCAGTCCCATTTTTCATGATTTTAAAGGAGTTAACAGATAATTTCAGACATGAGTAACAAAGGCAGGGGATGAGGAAAAAGGGTGTCTCCTGTTCAGGGCTGCTGAGTTGCCATGTTTACAACTCCAAGCAGACTGCTGACCCACAACAGCTCCATCTGTAAAATGATCCAGCTACTCTACTCTTGACTTTTGCAAGTTATGAGCAGCCGGGGGAGATTGTGTAAGTGCTAGAGCAGCTGCAGAACCTTTCCCTCACTGAACTACTGAAGAGGCATGCCAGCTTGTTTGTGTGCTTCTCCACAACCTTTCACCTACTTTGGCTCTTTTGGCTGCACCTGGAGCCCCCAGCAGCTTGACAGCTCGTGCGGCACCAGCGTCGGGTAACAGAAACATGAGAACGGGAAGATATGACCCTTGTTTGTAATGCTATTTCTGTCTCCTTTTCCATGTAAAGGGCCACATAAATATTTAGAAAAGAAATGTATTAGTAGGTTGAAGTATCAATCCAGTTCCATAAATGCAGTCCCATCTGCAGGGCAGAGGGTGAGTGATTTGCCCTTGGTACTGCTGGAAATTTCAGGAAGTGCTACGAATACGACTCATGCTCTTGTCACCAGACTACTCCTTCCATTTACATTCAAAACTTCCTAGTGCTACCATTAATTTCCACCCAGACTTACTGCTCCTCCTTGGTTATCATTTACCCTTCCTTACAAAAGCTGAATTAGAAGCTGCCTTTGTCCCTAGCAGAAAATGTTAGTATGGTTCCATAAGGGAAAAACCTTTGATAATGCTGCCTGTTCACATGTTTGCCAAACCTCTTAAGCATTTTAACCAAATTTGAATAGATAATCAACTCCCTACAAACTTTGTACAAACTAGCAGGTGGTTTAGAGAGGAGAGATTAAAATTTTGCTTCACAGTTAATAAAAGGGTGGGGAAACTGAGCCAGACTCATTCGACTAGAGAGCAGCAACCATACCAGTAGTCATCCCACATGTTCTAGCTGGTCAGGAGAGGGCACTCATCCCAGCACATCCTATTGGGTCTCCAGCACTTGTGTTAGGAAAAAAACCTTAATTTTTTGTCCCCACATACAAAAAGGTAGGGCAAAAGCAACCATGATACCCTCTAGTAGACATCAGCAATGTGGTCAGTCATTACGCATGCTGCTGACCAGAAACACGGCTCTGACCTAAGTACAGCACGCAGTGTCTCCAGCAGGGGCGAGGACATAAGAAACATGAGGCGGGAGACAGCTGATTGCAGAGGAGAGCTATTAGGACACAAATGGACAGGAATCCAGGCTTCATTCATTCCACTCTTCTGGACCCATCTGTTGTGGAAAAAAGCAGAATGTTAACGCAGCTCCATTTTCTTAAGCATAGTCAGCAAAACATTACTGTGACCAAGCAACTGCAAGCGTTGTTACTGCCTTTTCAAAACTTGCCCCAGGGCAGTTCAGAAGAGGCCAGTTAAAATATCTAAGCAGCAGAAATGAGACCCCCTCTGATGAAACCTGTAGTTCAGAATTTGGCACTGTCCTTCATGGTCAAAATATTGTTCTTTGACACCCGCACTTAAAACTGTCACATGATTCGGAAGGAGGGTGAAATGGTGGTTTGGAGTGGAAGGGAGAACACTGCTAAAGACAGAATAGAAGGAGGCATTCTTTGAAGTGCTTACAGTTTTCACAGCCTAGTTCACCTGCAGCTTGGCTGATCATGAATCCTCATATATTGTTATATTTGTGCCTAAAACTTAAATGTCTTGCTCAACATCCAGGACATCCATAAAAATTATTTCACAGGTAGATAGTTTATGTATACAAGAACGGACGTTTACATTGTTCAGAACCTCCTGTAACATATAACCATCATACAATGAGTGAGAAGCAAATCTGAATTATGAAGGAGACATGCTCCTTTTGGAACCTCATCTGAATAATAAAACACTGTTCTTGTGCTGCTGATGTGTAAAATTCTTGTTGAAGTTTGTTTTGATTTGAAAAACATCCAGGTTTTGAGTTACTGGAGCCTTGCCCTTTTAACAAATGGGGAAGGCAATGTGCTTCCTGTATTTCCTGAAACTTCAATTTTACCTTTGTTCAGAGCTAAACTGAATATGTAAGATATTTGTTCATACCTTACTGCATATAATTACTGGGAAAACAATGAGAAAACAAGTTTTTGTAAAGAAAATGAATGCAAACAACAGAAATTATTCTTAGTAGATGTTCTCCCTATTCAGGGTGTGTAACATGACTATTCACAAAGGATATTCGAATTACTTATATTAAGCAGGCTCAGCACACCAACAGATTAAATAAATTACCTCATAGGAATAGAAATAGGGATCCTATAAACTGGAATAACTGCCTACTGCAGTGAACTTTCTTGACCCAGATTTTATTGCAAAGTGTTAGTTTTGAGGTTCCTGCTTGTCACCGATTACTGGCTTCCAGAATAAGAAAACAGAACAAAACAAAGGTATCCTATACATGTTTCATTGTTTAAACAAAGGTGTATGATATTTTCAGCTCTGTGAACCATCTGCAACATGCAGGCAAACCAAGTTGAAACAGTCAAAAGCAAATCCAAAATTCTTAAATTTTTAACTTCTGGCAAGGACAGGAAAAATCAAATTGATTACATTTGCTGCTATTAGACGTCTACATTTTGCTTAATTTCACATTTCATACGCCAACATTCAACCACTGTGGTAAACCAGAATATATCTGATGGAAAAATAACAGAGTAACTCTCCCAATAAAATAATAAAATAGGGAGCAATAAAATAATAAAACATAAAGTACAGTGGAAGTAGAACCATAAGCAAGGATAACATATAATGACTAGGAAGACAAAAATGAGATGGAGTTTAAAAACACTCTAATGACAAGCTAAAGTATTCTCCTCTGTCCATTAAACTAACTGCAAGAGTTTCTTGTTAGGAATGTTATCTTCCTTCCCTTGAAAAAGTTTACATGTTTGTGTGTGTAAATAAACATATGCATATAAAATTGGACTGCGGGGTTGTATGCAAATATTAGGGCACCATTATTTTGTATTATTTCACTGCCGCATGCTCCTGCTGTGTTACAGACCAAGTTTCCAGATGTCAGGAAGCCCTATGCTGACATTAAGGCCATTCTTCAATGCATTATGCAAACCCTGCCCTCAGTGAAGTGGACTTGGCATGTTGGGAAAAGGCCAGGCAGCACTGGAGATCCAAGCTCCTTCTCCAGCAAAGAGGAAAGGTGAAGGGGCTTTTCCCAGATCGACTGTGATCCTGGGAGATGAGCTGTCCCTGAGAGCACTGTGTCAGCCCCTTCTTAGGTCAGCTCTAGTGACAGTAAATAAAGGCCACATGCCTATCTGGGGCCAGTGCGTCACCAGCACAGCTGTCTTCGGGTATTTGGCCACTATTAACCCAGGTCACTGCCATGACCTACATGTCAGCAGCCCGAACCCCGCGGCTGGGATCTGATTTTGCTCCCTTTGCATTCCATGCAGCCTCTGCGCCGACCCTGGAGCTACCCTGTCAATACCACCACCGCCAGCAACCCCTGTATGAGTGCGAAGACAGCTTCCCCCGGACACCATCGCGCCCCTCACACCGGGCCATGGTGCCGTGTCAGCGCCGCCGGCTGCCCCGGGCCCGCTGCCCCGCGGCCCTGGAGCCCTTTGGGTGCTTGTGCACGGCCGGACCCCCGCAGCCCGTGAGAGGCGGGAGCAGCG
>VZTN01032962.1:58279-108848 GCA_013400515.1 Erpornis zantholeuca | reverse complement strand
GCAGGGGGAGGTCGGGGCCGGGGGTCAGTCCAAGCCCGGGGGGCAGCCCAGGCCCGGGGGGCAGCCCAGGCCCGGGGCTCGGAGGCTGGTTTCCCCGCGGAGGGGCGACCCCCGGCTGCCGCGGGAGGGGGTGCGGGAGCGGCGCTGTGCGGGACTGAGGAGGCGACGATCCCCGCCCAGAGGGGTCCGTGCTCAGCCATCTCGGCTACCCAACGCCAGGGCGGAGGAGGGGAGCAGCCCCCCTGGGAATCTGCCGGCCCCGGGGTGGTGGCGGGGACGTCGCCTCGGGTGGGCATCCCCGGCCGCAGTTACCCTCCGGGCAGGTGCCAGGCGCTGGAGACCTGTGAGTGCCGCTCCCAGAGCTGAAGATGCGCTACAGCGCTGTTTCGGCGGTGTTCCTAGGGTGCGGGCTTCGAGGCGTCCCTGGGCTGCGGGGCGTGTTCGTGCTCCGCGCACACGGGGTCGGGAGGAGCCGTCAGGCGGAGTGAACGCGCTGTTCCCTGATCCCATTATCGCTTTGGCAGCTCTGGCGGCCGTGCGCACATGATACTGCCGGACGTCACCCCGAAGAACCTCCTGTTTACAGAGGCTGGAGTACTTCTGAGGGGATTGCAATTAAGTATCATGTCTAAGTGGGAACTATACAAGTATTCCGTCCAGGAACACGCTGTGTCTTTCTGTCGTGTAAACAGCGTTCAGCACAAACATATGTACACGTAGATGAGCTGGCCAGTAAAAGCCTCATGATTGCAGAGGAATAGTCCTGAAGTTTGTGGAAAGTCAGCTATCTGTAGTTACATCTTGAAACTTCCTTAAACAAAACTTTATTTTGGATTTATTCACAGGCTCTACTAATGGATGTGAAAGAACTTCTTTCTCATTTTTGCGACAAGAGCTTCCCGTGAGGTTTGCAAACATCCTGAAAGAAATTGATCTTCTTCCTGATAAATTACTAGGCACTCCATCAGTAAAATTAGTAAAAAGCTGGTAAGTATGAACTGCTTGAATTCAGCATGCAAAGTAATACAGCTTTGAGAACTTTGTTGTTACAGACTTTTTCGAATAGCAGAAAGCATAACAAAACACAGTAGGAATGCAGTTCCTTCATGAAAGCTGAATTGTGACCTGTTACACACTGCCCTTTTCTATCATAATAAAATTAAACTGAAAACCAATATAGTTTTATTGTTATCTTTAAATTAGTGGGGGGGGGTTGGAGTCAACAGTTTCAAATAGCTAATAGAGCAAAATCTCACTTCTTATTCTTCAAGAAGGGAGAAAAGAAAACTTGTTCTGTTTCCACATAGCATTACAGACTCTCAGACCCAAACAAAATGGGAAAGCAGGCTATGTAGTTGTTTTGATCTCTCACTGATGCAGTTACTAACAGAACTTCTATTCCAAAGTAAATTGCCTTGACATGTGCAGTAAGTGTTTGAAATTCAATTAACATAATCTCTGCCGTTGACACAGTGATTGAATCTGATTTAACCTTGTTTACTGGCACAGTTGCAGCATTTGCCAGGGTGGCTGACATAAAGAGTAGAAGTATTAGAGTGAGATCTAGAAACTGTTCTTAATATAGCAAACAGTTGTGCCTTTGCCGTATGTGTCAAGACTGTCAGATGTTAGTGCAAGAGGCTCAGCTACTTAACTTCTGCCAAAGCTAATCAGATTTGGAAAAACTTTGCTTAAGTGTCTTCCTGATTGGCATTATCATTTGGATTTTCTTTTGAAATAATGTCTCTTCTCAAGAATTATAAGGGATCCTATGTACCTTAAGTGAGGGTTTAGATTCCTCTCTGGTGGCAGGCACAAGAAAAGACTTAAAACTTCTGGGGTTCAGGGAGTCAAGAAGTGTTCATCTGTCATTCTATTGTTGGTTGTAACTTTGATATTTAAATGATACTTAAAATTCCTAGCTGAGTTGTTAAGACTAATGATGTGCACAAGACAAAATATTTTTCAAGTTGATAGATTAATAAAAATCAAATTAATAGCATGTATTTCTTGTGTTCTTTTTCAATAGGTACATCCAAAGCCTAAAGGAGCTGGTTGAATTCCATCAGAAAAGCCCAGATGACCAAAAAGTCTTATCTGAGTAAGCTTTCATTTGTTTCTTTGAACTTTTTAGTTCACATTCTACTTTTCACTATATATTCACTTTAGACTGACAGCCATCATGAGCTGAATTTGATAATCTAGTAGGAAGAGCTGAACATAGAACCAGCTGGTCTAAATCTCTGATCATGTTTAGCAGTATTGCAAATTAAGGTGACCCATTGCAGCCTAATTTCAAGATCATATTGCCCCTTGAATTGTCATGACAGAGAAATATTAAAAAAAATTATCTGTGAAGTCACATCTCTGCTTCTTTCCAATATGTCATCTTGGGATTTTTTCTCTTTCTTACATTTTCCTCTGCTCAAATAAATGATTTAAACAGGCAGTGAATTTGATATGGCTCATTATACCTTCTGTTTTAAAAATGCCAAACTCTTCTGGGTTAGGTCAGTGAGGAATTACTTTTAAAAAAGTGAAAGAAACAGACTGTGTTTTAACAAGCTGTTAAGAACTTACCTGTGCCAGTGCTGGATTAGATAATCACATTGTACAAAGCTTGCATCAACGTAGTCTGAGAATAACGTTCTAAAAAGATCTCTTTTTGACCTAGCTTTATAGATACTCTAATTAGAGTCCGAAACAGACATCATGATGTGGTTCCTACAATGGCCCAAGGAATAATTGAATACAAAGACACTTTTAAAGTAGATCCTGTCACCAATCAAAACATCCAGTATTTTTTGGATCGTTTTTACATGAGCCGTATTTCCACACGGATGTTAATGAACCAACACAGTAAGTAGAAATTTTCACCTGAGAAATAACTTAAAGCTAAGGAGTAACATGTTAATGTAAATACTTCAGAAAACTGCCTCACAAGATTTTGTGTGACACTGGAAAGTTAGAAGCTGAATTTATCATTTAAGAAAGTAATGGAAAAATGTGTTTTCTAGACTACAGAACAATTTAAATAACTCTTTTGTGGAATATGTAGGAATATCATCAAAGTCTGAAAAACCTTTTGATGTGAACTACAGAAAAGCCAACATAGTTTGCTGACAGTAGATAGCATTTTAACTCATAAAAGGCATAAACAACATTCAGTATTTTATGTGATAATGTGTTGTGATTGCACTGTATTAGTCTCAATTTTTAGACTTTTTTAATAATACAGTATTTGGGATTAAATATTGTATTGTTCTCATCTCAAACAGCTCTTCTTTTTGATGATAAATCTGGCTCGGGGCACCCAAGGCACATTGGAAGTATTGATCCTTGCTGTGATGTTGCTGAAGTAGTGAATGGTGCGTATTCTCAGAGCTTTCATGTTTCTCTTCCTGATCAGTATCTATATATGATTGCAAGCAGTTTGGGCACCAACTTGTGTTGTAGAGGATGCTGATGGGCTTTAATTGAAATGGCTGAAAGCAGTCTTACCAAAGCATGAGCTTTTAGAGGACAGAATTTAAAATACAACGTAGCAGTAAAGAACCGTATTGGAGTAAGTCTTAGCAAGTGACTGATGATATACGAGTTGAAGTTGTCTGAGGTGTTGAGATTGGTCTTACCTCCTGGTAGATAACAGATGCATCAGTTCCATACAATTATCAAACTGTACAAAGATGTGCTCATGCTGCTGTAATTGCCCATTTTTCTCAGTTTTTAGTGCACACAGTGGATGCAATGTTATCATTGCCTTGAGATACATTCACTTGTCTATGTCTTAGACTCTTGCACCTTAGCAGCTAATGCAGTTAAAAGCTGTATTCTGCCATGCATNTATAAATATTATTATTAAACAAGTTATTATTGACATCATTTATTTAAATTATTATTTATTTAAATAACTATTTCAGATGCTTATGAAAGTTCCAAGATGTTGTGTGACCAGTATTACTTAACATCTCCAGAACTGAAACTTACTCAAGTGAACGGTAAGATGAGAGCTTCCTGTCGACAGCCAAACTGCTGCTTTTACTGACTCAAAAGGCTCCCAGTTCTGTAACCTTACCAGTTGATACCACATGCACATACCAGCTGATCTGACTTGGGCTAGTTCCTCTTCATTTTCTATTATAGGCACCTCGTTTAACCTCCTATGTTAGAACTGAAATGTCAATGTATCTTAAACACTAAATTTTTGAGGTATCATATTTGAATTTGAGAAAAGTCAGAAAAACTTGTACTTAAAGTAACATGAGAAGTTGCTAGAGAGGACCTCCATATCTGGGGTTAGGAAGTGGGGCTGCTGACTGAAACGCTGGGTCTGGTCTGAGCTGCCTGCATGTGTCTGATGTCAGCAGTCTGCTTAAAGTTTAAAATCCTTTCTTTATAAAGGGGAATTAATACTTGATATTTTTTTTTGTTTGCTTATTTGAAAAGAAGCTGTTATTAAGCAAGTGGCAATTACAATCTAAACATTGTTATGAATGCATGAAGCTGTTTGCCAGTTTTGGAAGGGGAAAACCAAAAATGAATCTTGATTTATTTTTTTGTTTGTTTTGGCAACTTGCTCATTGTAAAATTTAGATGCAATACAGAAAAATGTCATCACCCTTTTAAATCTTTTGTATGTTTCCTTTCCTCTAGGAAAAGCTCCAGGAGAACCAATTAACATTGTATATGTTCCATCTCATCTTTTTCACATGCTTTTTGAGCTCTTTAAGGTATGTCAGCATCAACTGAGAGTGAAGTGGGATGTGGGGTTGTGACTACCACTAGCCTTCTGCTTTTAGAAATTACATCTGCAGGTTTGCCCTGGTGCCTTTTTTGTGGAGTGTATTTAGGAGTAGTGAATGGGTCTGAACTTCAGTGCTGCCAACATGAGGTGCAGAAATCTGGCAGCCTTTAACACCTGCTGAACTTTGCTCTTCTCCAGAAACCTGTTGACTTTAAGGGAGTTATGTTGTTTAAATTACAGTGCCTGAGTTATGTTGGGCAAGAAGTTGTAATCTTTCACTCAGAAAAGTCCTGACTGTGCTTAGACACTTCTAGGTGTGAGACCTCCTCTGCTCCCATTATGTCAAAATGCTAAGTATGTCCCTTGGAAACTAGGCACTGATAGAAATAGAGGGTAATTTTGTTTCTGTGTAACAGGGTATGGTTTGAAGTGCATGGATTCAGCAATCTCTGATCACAGTAACCTTCTTCTCCACAGAATTCAATGAGAGCCACTGTTGAATTCCAAGAAAACAGTCCTACCCTTTCTCCAATTGAAGTGATAGTTGTTCTAGGGAAAGAAGACCTGGCAATCAAGGTATTTCGTTGGCCTACTACAATATGGACTTAATGTAATCTTCGTCATTATACATGCTTAGCTGATACTACTGAAAGATCTTCTGGCCTCTGAGAAAAGATCAAAGATACTGTTCATGAGAACAAGTGCATTCTCTTGATGATATGAGCCTCCATGTAGCACAATTACCTAATTGAAAAATAATACGCTGCAGAACAAATGTTTGCATTTATGACTGTTGGAAAGGTGTGTTCAAATAACAGCATTTTAAATACCATTCTTAGTGTATGCTTTTTGTTAACTTCATTCTCTCTTAAATCAGATCTCAGACCGGGGAGGTGGTGTTCCAGTAAGGAAAATTGAGCAGTTGTTCAGCTACATGTATTCTACCGCACCAAGGCCAAATATGGATGATGGTCGAAATACCCCTCTTGTAAGATCCTTTCAATACTCATACTGCAATTAGGTTGTTGTAGGTGTTGGTGGGTTAATAATCAAGCTCTGTGTCTATCCTGCTGCTTTGTGGGGTATGTAAAGATTACCTAGCCCCATAAATATTAATTTACACTTCCAGAAACAGAATTTTAATACTTAGCTTAGTGAACAAAAATATGCTTTTAAAGGTATAAACAAAGAACATTACAACCTGAATCTAAACCCCTACTTTTTTTTAATTCTTACATTCCAATGAAACTAATTTACTTTGTCTTTACTCTCCACTCAGTCCTCAAAGTTACTGTAAATCATGCTGTCTTTCTGGATGCAAGCACAACTGGAAGAGGCTTTTTGACTATTATTGTTTATCTCCCAGCAGCAAGCTGCTTTTACTAATCAAGCTGTATTAGCAAAAACAAGGGGGGGAAATACTGAAATGTAATATGTAAAAGTGGGACATGTATATAGACCCTCCCACTTCCATGGAGATTTTTTTTCTTGTGGTTTTGGGTTTTTTAATGGTCAGTTTCAGCATTCTCTGTGAAACTCATTAGAGATTGATGTTTTCTTCTAAGAGAAGAGGAAATGCAAAGGATTTTTTAACAGCTTAAAAATCTCTGAAGACTTTCCAGCTATTTAACTTGAAGCCATAAGAACTAGTAAAAAAAATAATTAATTTTATATTGTATTTTATTTTTAGGCTGGCTTCGGATATGGCTTGCCAATTTCTCGTCTGTATGCTAAATACTTTCAAGGGGATCTAAATCTTTACTCCATATGTGGTTATGGAACAGATGCTATCATCTACTTGAAGGTATGTATTTAAATTTAGTTAAATAAAAGATAACTACCATTAATGCAGTGAGATAACTACTTGTTACCATTTTAAGGTAAATAAATTCTCTGCTCATGAGTAGCTCTTGTTTTTTCTTGAGAAATGACAGATTTAGTAACTGGTTTTTAACTGGTCTTAAAATGTCACCTGGCTTTAACTGGTTAACTCAAACAACTACTAGTGAGAGCCCTGTTGGTTTTCAGCTTGTGCTAAGATGTTATCTAGTTGTTCCTGGAATACAAAGTACTTGAAGCGAGTGAAGTAAAGGTGTGAGCAACAGATCTGGTTTGTTTACTCGGAAAACCAGAAAATCCATGTAAACTAAATCCTTAAGGAGTCATGGTGCTATTAAGCATCTGACATATAGCAAGCTGTGGGATTCAGATACCACTAGTTTTGAACACTGGGCACATAGCAGGCACTACTGTTTCCATAGGAAACCTGCAAACAGCACTACATGTTCTTTTCTACTTTCTGTGCCTAATCATGGGAAAAACTTCCTTTGAATTTCTTTTGCTAAACTGAAAACACTGAAGCACAATCAGAGCAGAAGTACAAAAGGAAGAGACAGTTCAGCTGTATATATGTGACATTTCTATTAAAACATTTTCACTAGAATTTTGCAAACAAAAGTCCTTTTCCATGCATTCTTGGACTACCTTGAAAACATGTTAGAGGGTACTGCTTATTAAGGCCTATTAAAAATGCATTAATAGGATGTGATGTTACTGCATTTGTCCTACCAAATCATCCAAAGCAATCATAGATACTGAAGCACATAAACTACCGCATCTATTGTAGAAACATTTGTGTGAATAACTTCCTTTTGTAGTGTCACTGGCTTAAAACTTTAGGCATAGTGAATGAATTTTTTCTAAACAGCATTATTGAGAGATATAAACCAAGTAACTTGTTCCTTCTTGACTTTTAGGCCTTATCAACAGAATCAGTAGAAAAACTCCCAGTTTTTAACAAATCAGCTTCCAAGCATTACCAGGCTACCTCAGAGGCAGATGACTGGTGTGTCCCAAGTAAAGACCCAAAGAATATGGCAAAACAGAGTGCAGGTTTCTGAAGAAAAGTTGGTATCCAGACGCCCAAGGGGATCAAGCTGGCTTCAAGAGCAGCGTTTGGAAGTATTTATCTACCTCCAAACAAGCAAGTTTCAGGACTGGCAGAGGAGAAAGAAGAAAAGAATATTATAAACCTAGGCTGTGTGAGATGAATCTGAAACCTTGCTGAGTACTTCAGGATGAGAAAAATAGGAGCGCATATGTCTTTAAGGAAGAGCTGTGTATTGAGGAAGATCAGGCCATTTTTTTACTATGATCAAAGGCTTGGTGTGGTAGAGGTGTGCAATTTTTAAATCCTGTTTAATGCTTGAATTCTGAATACTGATAAACATGAGTTATGCTGATGCATATTTTTCTGTTAGAATAGTTATCAGCAGTTTATCTTATTACAGAACTTCTCAGGTAGATAGATAACATCTGTACTTTAAAGCTGTATTTATGACATTTGGGAAAGATCCACTTAACATGGCAGTCTTGTAGCAAGATACAAACAGCATTCAAATACAGCCTGACTGGAAGGGAGGGAGGCCTGGGAGGTAGGGAGAAAGTGTTTTCCCTATATGAGAAAGTCCCACTTAAAGAAAAAAAAAGATATTCCAGGAATGATTATTCTGTGGTGCCTTGCCCTGTGAGTCATGTTGCTAGATATTTTACATTAAGCTGTTCATGGGAAATCAGCCAAGTAAGGCTTCTATGCATAAGGTAATGAGAAGAAAATCAGGACATTTTTAAAAGCTACTGGAAAGAAATGGAAATACAAACAGCTCTAACGTTAGGGTACATCTAGCCTACATCCCTGTATTCTGGAGAATGTGTGCCAAGTAAGTCAGTTAGGATTTTCCAAGAACTGAAGTCAGACATGCAGGTTGAACAGAAAGGTTTTGGTGATATGTATTGTATAAGCATGTTGTGAAAAACAGCATGTTTAAACACAGTCTTGTGGTTTGTTTCTGTTGTGCTGTTAGGAAATTAGTGGCTCAATACACTAAACCAAAATCTGCCAATTGTCTTTTCCAAATTTATATTGGACCACAGCAACTCAAAGAGGTACATGGGGAATCTATACCTTGGAAGCTGTGGTGAGCATGGAAGGTCTGTTGGAAAAGTTTTCAGGAGTGGTGTTGGAACTATAAAAATTTATTCTAAGAAGTGTTCCTTACAATGGAAAGGACTTAGGAAATGTTTCAAAATATGAATAGCACTGAAAACTACAGAATAGCTTTTATGAAAGCAAAATAGGGGGAATTCTCACAGGAACAGTGCCACTGAGAGAGAGTTGCTCAGAAATTATTCCATTCTCAATAAGCTTCTTCCTTACCCATTTTCTTCGTGTGTTATCACTTTTGTAAGCAAGGTAAACTTAACAGATGCTAAGCTATTGGACATTGCCAAGCTGGCCAGTCAAAAGTTCATCAGGGCTGTATAATATTACTTGAATTTTTTTACTAATTATTGTATTATCTTATGTGATCCCTTGCAAGAAGATGCAAGTACAGTAAAGCATCCTGCTCAGTATGACAGTTTTCTAATAGAAATTTCTATTTGTTGGATGGAAAATCACTTCATATTCCACTGTGAATCTAAAATGGTTTTTAATAGGAAACTACCTTTGTGTTCTAGAAGTCCTGTTGAGCTTTATTTCTCATTGAAAATAAAATAGTATTTTGATATGCCTCATTTATTTTAAAAACTAATTTTAGATGTATTAATGATAACTGCTGAGTATGATGACTTTGCTACTGCATCTGGGCTGTTCTTATCCTGATAAATAAGCTGCAGTCACCAAAGGTCACTGGATCATGCATCTGAGCTCAGCTCAGCAAATGAAATAGCTCACAAAAATGAAATATCTTTGTCTAGAACATACATGTGTGAAAAAGCTGCTTTCACTGTCATAAGGTAATTGAGTATTTTTTGATTTTTGTATTGAATACAAGGTCACAAACACATACCTGGGTAGTCATTGTTGTCGAGTAAACACTATTTATACCTTTCTGTCTGCACCCAGTAATGCTTGAATCTGAGTTGTGATCTGATGGTACATCTGTAACACAGTTGCAGCTGCTTCAGTTAGGAGCTGTAATTTCTGTTTCGAAGCAGCTGAGGCACATGGGTGCTGCAAACCCATGCTGCTGTTTGTGATGCTGCTTGCAGAGAGAAGCTGTGGAACATTCATGATGCACGCAGAGGTTGTGTAGCACTTCAGGAATCCATGTGAAATCTCTGTAGTATTTACAAACTATGGCTATCTACCTAGACAATACAGCACCTTTTCTAGCATTCACTGACTTTTTATTCTGAAGTAGAGCTGTAGTTTTAAGTCTTTTACTTGGATGTTGATGTTGAAATAGTTTTATAATAAAATCTTTTAAATGGTTGTCTGTACCTTTGTTTTTTTAAGAAGTGTAATGCAAGCAAGGGCTTTTTATTTTAAGTCTTACCAAATGGAGTTGAGAAAAACAACACTCATACCATGTCAGGTACAGTAAGGGGAAGAAACACTGGAAGAATCACCAGCTTATGCTTAACGTTGCTTGGTTGAGAGGTTACATAGTACCTAAAATCAGTGCATTACCTTACGCACCTCCTTACTCTTTATAATTAGGAAAATATTCATTTTGAGATGAGAATTGGAAATCTTCCATCAGAGCGTGTTCTACACTCTAAAATAGTTGTCTTTTGTTCAGTTTTAAAGAACATGAAAAGGGACTAAGAAAAAAAGGCATCCATCATTGGGTCTATATCTAACAAAAATTTTTTCTACAGACTAAATGGATGGCTGTCTTTCTGAAGCAATGGGACAGCTGGCTTTTCATACTTTGTGTAAGAAAATGGTAGTGATCAGCTGGATCAGATGGTGTCATGATCTAACAATCCAGTACAACTGGTGCTTTTGCAGACTTGTGTTGGCCTGGGGCCATCCTGCGTCTCCCTTAATTTTAAGAAGACAGAGTAACTGTAAAAATACATGTAGATACTTTACCTGAAAGAGGAGAGGTGAAAACCAGCAGGACTCCAGATGTCTAGCAGCACGAGTGACAGCCCTGTATTCTGAGTTTACCTTCCTTAACAATGTGGGTTTCACCTTCTTAAGGGTTTTCACTTGTAATTCCAGGGAAGCAGATCACATGGCATCCCCTTTTTGTGTTTTGCAGTTACAGAAATGTACCACTCTCACATACACCAGTATGCCAGGTGTGTTGGGAGAAACAACCTAGAACTAAAATACACTGGGGACTTCAATAACAATAATAATTTCAATAACTTAAATACAGAAAACAGGAGGAAACCAACAACACAAACACCCACTGTGTTTTCCCATCATTTTAACTGTTTTGCAGTCTCTATAGACAGGGTTTGCATGTTTCCTGTCAGGTTTTTACAAGCAGAAATACACATACATGTGTTCCATACCTTGCCCAGGGATACCAAAGGGCAGCAGGATGGACCCAAGCTGCAGTCTGTGCAGCCCTGTGCTGAGCACATAGGCCCAGCAGACCCAGGTCTCTCTGCAGAACGCTGTGCACAGACAATCCATCCCAGCCAAGCTCCCGCAGTCTAGAAGGCAAAATGTGGGACTTCTTTCCTTCCCCTGCACAAGCCCAGCGGGTAAGAGGGGCCATGCACCAGCTCCTGGGTACAGTGTGGGGCTGGCTTGCTGCTGGCATGTCAGGGGGGCACTTACATCAGCATGTTTACCCACGACTGAAGAGTGTTCTGGTTTCACAGGAGATAAGCAGGTGTTGCACTTTTGCCCTTTGCCCCCTGATCAGGACCTTACACAGCCAGGTTCCTGATGTCAACAGAAACCACGCCAAAGCACCCTGTGTTTTCTCTTCCAGATCATTAGCTTAAAAGTGTACACTGATTATTGGTTAGTGTTACTGGTGCCTCGGGCACATATCCAGATAAATCTCCCTGGAGCCTTGATACACAGTTGTTCATTATCATCATTTCCCTATCACTTAACCAAGTTTTTAAATCCACCAGACTTTGCCCTTAACATGCAATAATGTCCTTCCTAAAGCATTATTACAAAACAAGGTTTGCTACCTTTGATAAGAAACACTACTGGACTGGAAAAACTGTTGGGTTTTTTTCTCCTTGTGGTAGTAATTACAACTTGAGAGGATCACATATAACACCCAGGAATTTTCTGCCCTTAAGCTCTTTAGCAGTTTTAGCAAATGGAAGGTAGAACATGGCAGTTTATGATCCCTCAGCTCAGCTAATTTTTGGGGGTGGAGATGATGAAGAAGAAGGCGTACACTTCTCGGTTAACATCTTTGTATTTGTATTTCCCAAGAACTGACAACACAATTTTAAGTCTCTATGTCCTGACCCTCTATTAGAGGCCCTAAGATGGCTTTGCACATCTGTGCTGTTGCACACATTCAAGACAGAATGTTTGACTCAGTACCTGGCCGGATGCTGCTACTCCTCACAGTCTGCAAACAGGACGTATTGGCAGGCAGCTTCAGTCAGTCCTGCTTCTCTCCCCTCATCTCACAGGGAGGAAAGGGCAGAAATACCCACGGGCAGTCTTAATTCTTCCCTGCAATCTCGAATGTTAGGTGCCAAAGCAAGTAGCTGGAACACAGTCCTGGGTATTTTGAATATCCTGAGGCCTCTTAATAATGAAAGATTTTTATATAAACAGAAAAAATATGTAAGGGGTATCAGGAGCTGCTTCTCATCAACTCTCCTCAATATTCCTTCTGAATCTATGAAAGAAAATCAAAGCAGAGTGCAACAAATTGGCCCATGTAGAATTAGCACAGATTTCCCTGTGTCACTCTCTTGCTTTGCAGTTCCTAACAGGAAGGGGAAAGAAAGAAAAGGATATGTCCCATTTACTGCTGTGTGAGAGGCACAGCCTTTAGGAATGAGACTCACTGCCTTCCTGGAGTCATGTCCAGTTTAAAATCCAGACATAATTGTGATGCAGGAAACACAGCAAGAGCAGTGACAACAAATCCCACTATTTTGAGCTGCCGAATATTCTCCTGGAAGGTGACAGAGAGTTTCTAGTTTAGAACAGGCATGCTTTAAGTTACATTAGTGTGATACAGCCCTGTCTGCAAGGCTGAAATAATAAAATCAAGTGGAAAAAAAAAATAAAGACACTTGTTTTCATTACTGTTGTGGGTTGGGCTTTCCGTGCTTTGTCATATCACTGGACTGGCCTGAAAGCTGAGAACCTTGGCATGGGATTCAGCACACCAAGTACAACACCTTATCATGACACTGTGTATCGTGACCCTGTGTGTGTTGAGGTGTGAGTTGCATATCTCAGCTGCCTCTCATGGCCAGTGTCAGTGTATCCAGAGGACTCCAGAAAGTTTCTTCTGAAGCAGATACCTACTTCTGGTGCCTGAATTCTGGTCCTGTCTCCAGTGGCAGAGTTCACCTGACTCTAATGAGACCCCAGACACCAGGGGCACCTCTAGGCACCTTCATTTAGATGCCTTCAGCTGTGAGTTGGCTCCCAGCTAATTCAATTACCTAAAAATAGACACCCGGTCCTATATGAAGAAGGCTGGAGTATTCTTCCTGTCTCTCCTCTGTTACTCTGGAAGACAGAGATCTTCCACAAGTCCTTTGTCATGCCTGCCAGTCCCATGCAAATACCTTGTATGGACATTCCTGGCTTTCTAAAGTAGCAGTGAATTGTTGTGTTTAGGTAAATGACTCAAATCCTCTTACTAGTTCTGCGTGGTTGTGGGAAACTGAAAATACAGTGCTCAAAATTATATCGCTGCTGTGTCACTGCTGGCCAGGGTGGATATATAATGGAAAATGCCAGACAATACTTATTCTGCAGCAAATGCCAGTGGGATCATTGCAGATGAGCTGGCTGCTGGCACAAGCTGTGTCAGCCTGGAGCTGCCTCTGTGCAGCTTGTCACCACTGACACTGCTGATCTGTCTGGGTTTGGGACGGGTCCTAGTGCCACATGATCGCAGGAGACAGCATGAGGATCATCACTCTGCACCCCACCGGCAGCAGTACTGGCAGACAGCTCTGAGCCATGCCTACCACTCCTGGGTCAACCAAACACCAATTGCTGAGCAGACCTTTTACAGAAACTTAGGAGATAACTGTAGCTGATGCTGATAAGTGCCATGAGGCATACTGAGACATCAGATGCATTGAAAGCTCCTTTTTGTAGCGTTTATTCCTTAGAATGGTTTTCCCTTCCTAGCAGCTTTACTGCCCACAACACTCCAGGTTGATTTTTAACAAATTAACTGGGCAGCAGATTTGAATACCTGCCAGGGCTACTTGTCATCTCCTCCAATCACCATGGCACGCAGCAGAGGTAGTAGCATGCATCACAAAGGCTATTGGTGACCCAGAGTCACTCCCCTGCTTTCAAAGGGTATTACAGGTGGAATTCAACCTTCACATAGGGGTGGATCAGATGGTTTGGACCAGTCTCGGTGTTACTAGGTATGTGTCATTGCCTCAGAGACCACAGGAAGCTGTTTGCTCAGGCATGAAACTGTTTGTGTTGACACAGAAGTACTTGTTTCTGCTTAGTTAGGGCCTGTTATAAAACTTTCTGATCTCACAACTTTCCCTTGCTTCTAATCAGCTTTGCCTCAGGTTTTACATAAATACACAACGAAGAAAGCTTCATTTTCGAGCTCTGGCCAGGGACACCTGAAGTTTTCATTACTCACAGTATTCAAGGAGATGCCCAGAAATCTTCTACTGGTACAAATTCCTACATGAGCTTCTCCTCCATGGCCTTACCCTCTTGTTCCTGTGTTCTTCCTACTCCTGCTACTGATGCCTGGCTCTGCATGCTCTGAGCCTGTCTTCTGTAGCCAAAGGATAGGAACAGTCTTTTGGAGACATGTCCACTTCCAAAAGCTTTTGATGATTTTTCAAGGCCACTGGATGATCAGTTCACTTGAGGAAAAAAAATTATAACACCTTCTGCATATTCCCAGGCTTCTGTCTTTTGAATGGCAACATCCATGTGAGAACAGCTGAAACAATGGCAAAATTATTCACTGGAGTGCCATAAATTGATGCAGACAGACCTTGGAAATTATATTACAGTACTCAGGGCTTCCTGAAAGAGATGTTACCACCCTTTTCCAACTAATTGTTCTTGCCTTTTCCTTTGCAGCAGAATGATATTTCTCACCTCTGAGTTTTGATATTAAGGGAGAGGATATGTCTTAAGTCTCAGCTAGCAGTCAAAGCAGAGAAGAACTGGGGATCCTCCTAATTATTCCCAGGAATAAACATATCCACTGCCTTAGGAAATGAGAGTTCTGGAGGGAAAAGGTCTACCCTTAACAGGGGGCTGTTTCAGAAGAGGGCGGTTTCTTTTCATTAAGGCAGAAGAAGATTCCAGCAAAGCCGTTGACAATGAAAGGGTAAAATAAATGTTTTCCAGAATTTCTTTAAAGTATATTTACACTGTAAAGTTTGGGGGTTTTAAATACTGTAAACATTTCTAGAAGAATAACAGTATATTGCTGTAAATTGTGGTAAGCATTCACTTATGGAAGTGGTTTTTTATAATAGATTTGGAAGCAGTTATTCAGCTGTTCTTATTTTAATAGAGTATGAGTATGGAATAAAAAATATAGGTGATGGATCAGTGTGCTGTCTATAAGCCTGTCTGAGAACTGCTGATGTAATTCACTGTTCTTTCCTGTAATGTTTCTAACATATGCTAACTCTTTTCCAATCAATAAAAGACTATAATATAATGTGGGATCAACATATTAAACAATGTAAATGATAGCTATTAGAATAGTAATAATTCATCTTTAGACTCCACACCACATCTACTGAAATGTGTGACAAGATTCCTGTTGACAGGAGCGAGTTGTGAATAAAGCCAAAATGCTTTAAGCTGTTGATCTGTAAAGAGACACATACACCCCTCAAGGTCTCTAGAAAACATTAAGCAAATTAATTTTTAACTCCTTCAGAGTGCAAGACCAGACAAGAGTTCAGCCTCAGTGTGTACCAGGAGTTCTGCAAGATGGCGCTTGTTGTGTGGGAGGAATTTAAAATCAAGAGCCATCTCTAGGAGAGGAAGAGAAGAATATGACTGGCATTTAGACCTTCAAGATATGTTGAACAGATATGTGTGTATGCACGTATGGCCAATTTAAATGCACTGAACTTGCTGACAGCCCATCCTGCTTAACGCAGTACAATCCTGGAGAAGCTTGGAATCCAAACACCCCCAACAAGAGGCAGGTCATCTCTCAGCTTTTCTGTTCAAGCCAGGTGAGACCAAAAGCCCAGCTCCATGCTGCAGGAGTCTGGGTGCAGGGATACCACTGTGTCTGAGGTATGAGCATGTCCCTGTTCCACAAAGTGGGCAGTTTGTCCTTGCATCCCTGGCCACCAAGAGACCACTGAGATAAAGGGGTTTGCCCCTGCCTGGAGACAGGAGGACAGAACCCTTTAACAGTACCTGACAATGACTGGCCAGAACTTGTGCTCATTTCACACAGCTGAGGCTTTATTAAAAAAGGATTAAGAGTGTCTCCAAACCCCAAACAGTGTGAGGGCCTGCTTCAATACAGCTGGAAGATTATTCCAGCTGTTTGGGGCCAGAAGCCTAAAAAAGCAAAGCTTGCCTCCCATAGTTAGTGGAGCTCCAGACACTTGGACATGAATAGCTTGGTTTAAGCGGAGGGCAGACTAGTAGATAGTGTGAGATAAAAGGACACAAAACAGCACTGTAAATAAGAAGAGAACAATTATAAACCTTCAAAATAACCTTCGGGAAACGCATGGCTGCTGGTCTGCTGCTAGCTGCTGGATCTTTTGTTCTGCTTACAGATTTCCATCCTTTTATTTTCTCTTTTCTTTTTTTCTTGTGAAGATAAACTCTGGCTGCATATAGAGCACAGCCTGCTCCAGCTGGGACTGGAGGCCACAGGAAGTAGTGGTGCCTCTGGCCACTGTTCTGGCAGCCTCCTGAGGCAGAGGCAGGGAACCCACGGGGACAGTGTGTCCTGCTGGCTGCACTGGAAGCTTCAAAACATGTTTATGTCGAGTCAGCAAGAACCGCCCACATTGGTCATGCCACTGCTCTCTCTCTCTTTCCAGGCTGCTGGAAGGAGCTGTGTCAAAGTCCAAGCCCACATTTAAGTCTGTTGCAGGCACTGCTTGCAGTTGGATCCTGCCTGCCCAGAGTCAACTTACCTGCTATCTCACCAATGCACCCAGGTTGCCTGAAAGTGAAGGGCAGACAGGGCTGCTTCTCTGCCCCTGTCCCTGCTCTGTGTTGGAAAGGGCAGCTCTCCCTGTGTTCAAGCAACTTCCAGCAACAGGGCAGAACTCAGTGCCATTTGATATCAACCTCTCCCACACTCACAGCAACCTCTCCCACACTCACAGCAATAGTGCGTCCTGGTCAGCTAGAAAAGGAGTCCTCCTCCTTGATCTTCTACAGGCAGGATGCACCCCATCAAAGGCTTAAAGGGACACCACATGCATAACTCAAGTACTTCTCTAAAGCACAGAGGTGCTGTGGTGGGGGGCCTGCAAGAGGAGACCATGACGGCCATAACACAGCATGTCAAGTCCTTGGTGGAGTTTCAACCAGCTGGAAAGAAAAGCAGGGAAGTTGGGTTACTGAGACCTCCAGCATCCAGCTCTCTGCAGTTGTGTTGGGGTCTCTTGGGTGCCTCCATCCAGGCTTGCTAATGCCACCTGTCTGCCCCGGATGGGATTGTATATGCATCTGTTTGCCATTGTTAAGGTTCCCAGAGAAAATGTTTGGGTTTGCCTTGAACTTGCAGTAGAAAGCTGCTCTCCACAGAGGGGTTGCAGCCCACACTGGTGGCTTGTGAGTCCTTGGTACCAGGGGCAGGCCTTTGGGTGTGCCTGAGGGGGAAGAGCACACAGGAACATTGTGACCAAATGGAGTCTTATGTTCATAATAACACTGTCAGCTTCAAGAACCACAAGTCATAGTTCACAGCCCTCAAAATGTGGATTTGCATTGTTAAGTAAACAATGTTTAATCCTCTTGTTTAACATCAGATTTCTTTTTTTGTTTTTCTAATTTGCTGTTGAACTTCACCTCCAACTCTCCCAGGTTTATTGAGACACTCAGTATTCACCATGTGAAAATCTAGAGTATCAGTTCTAATGCCAGTTCTCCCCTTTCTCTCTCAATTCTTCCCCCCAACACCATGCAAATAGGCTGAGCTCCTACCTCTCCCCTGCACAGCTCCCTGCCACATCTGCCCACTTCCATCCACCAAGCTGAACTGTCTTGGCCAGGGAAGAGTGCAACCACTGCTCCAGCAGAACAAAAAAAAAGCTGCCAGAGATAAATGGCTTTGTGAACAGAGGCTTTTCTGATAGACCTCAGATCTTTAGAGCATGGTGTCATTAGAAGTCAAGGTCACTGGTTTTTATTTCCTCCCACACTGCTGGAGAATGCAGAATTTGATTTCATGGAAAGCTGGCAGAACAAGGAGTCTCTGCCATGTTTCTGATTACAGGGTAGAAACCTCCCTGCCATGCTGGCAGATGAAATGTGTGAGCACAGCTCAACTCAGCTGGTGCTCAGCAAGGCAAAGCACACTGCCAGCCCCGCAAAATCCATCCACCATTTGGGTTTCATCCACCCACCATAGGAGTGAGGGGCATTTGAGAAAAGATTTTGTTCCAGCAGACTGATGGGTTAGGAAATCCAAGTGTGGTGGAGGATGGCACAAACCTGCAGAACCACAGGGATGTAGAAGTGTAGTGGCTCTGCTGCCCTTGTAAGAAAAGGGAGTAGTGAAAGAGTTGCAGTGGGAGTCAGGTCCTATGTCATGTGCCAGAGGGTTCATAGCCAGGAAGGAGTCAGGAAAGGACAAAAAAACAGAAAGAAAGGAAAGAAATCAGTGAAATTCTGTGGTTTTATGGTGAAGAGAAGGACCCATATGACAAACTGAAGTCCAAATTTCCAGCGAGGTACAGTTCAGAGCTGCTGCCACCACAAGGTGTGCTCACCATGGATACAGGCTGACAGAGTGCCCTTGAGTTCAGGAGAGCCACACACCTGTCCCTAGAAGGGAACTTGGAAATAGCAGGATAGACTCACCTGAGGGTTGGCTCAGCCTTTGGGAGGTAGGTATAATTCAGTGGACTTTGTTGCCACTGGGTCTTTTGGGCTGGTTTTCCTCTGCATGAGTGTTAAAATACCTTCATTACTTTTTGCCATGGAATGGCTTTGCCCTGACTGCAGTGATGTCACTTGGCCTGTGCTTTCCAGCATGCAGTGTGCTTGTAGCCAGCTCTGGCACTGCCCTGCCCTTCAGCAATGTCTGTGTTTTCACACAGTATGAGCAAATGCCCATATATTTACAAGGCACACAATTCTGTTCCCTCTTTTACAGCATGTTGTTACAAAGTAGACTTTCTAAGTAAGTATTCTTGCTCTTTTGTTCCTGCACTTTCATCCTCAGACTTAGCAGTTATTTATGCTTACTTCCTAACCAACTAGTGATTTTTGTAGTGTTACCAGGAAGAGGTAAAGATCCCTGTCCTTGACCAGATCTGTCTGGATACAACCCCTTTCCTTCCCTCAAACAGCCAGCAAGCTTATGGCAGTGCAACTCCCCACAGACAGTTACTATTGACATAAAATAATTCAGTGCTGACTGCAGTACCAGCAGCCTGAGCAGCCACATCAATTGCACTGTTACAAAGCTTAAGTGTGGTGTGACTTGGGCAGGAGGCAGAAGGCTGCCCCCAGCATCCCTAGTCAGCCCCAGCTTGAAAGAACAGAACTGAACGGGTCGTCAGTGGTGTAAAAATCATCACATGCCCACTGTCCTAGTTTCAAATGCCTTAATTGTAATTTAGCAGCACTCAATAGGCTGCCTGTGCAAGGTGAGGGGCAACACACAGCTGCTACATACTAAAAAAAATGTTAACTGTGTATTAAAATCAAACAGGTCATTGGAATGCATGATATCCAGTGTCACTTCTATGCTTTGTGTCCTATGAAGCTTAAGATCTATTTTGAGAAATAGTCAGAAACAAATTTCTGAGCAGCCAATTGATTTCATCTGACAGTGGCTGCATACAGCAATCTTTTCTGACCCACTCATCTGCTGTGCCAGAGGTCACTGCCTTTCTACAAAGAGACACTGTGGTAGATCTTTCCACTACTTTAATATAACTCTTGGGAAGGTTAATGTGTGAGACACCAGCTAGGCTTTGGCATCTCTGCTAATAGTATGGTCTGCACTGTCATTTAGTAGAAGAGCAAACCGTAGAGATTACAGAGAAATTCTATTGACATATCCTGAAAGTAAATGGAAATTTTGATGTGTCTGACCCATGTGTATCTTGAAGTGTTTCAGAAAAACAACAGCAGCCCTTCAAGAGCCCTGCAAACCTTCCAGCACACTGAAAACCTTGCATGCCTCTTTGTCCTCTCAGAGTATAATAAAGGTATATAATAGCATAGACCACCCCAGACTATCTTAACCTTCCTTTCAATCTCAAAGATTGAACTCTTGTATGTTTAATTTAAAGGTATTTGTCCCATGAGCAAAATCTGCTGCCAGAAGCATTAGTGCATTTTCAAAGGATGTTCCTTAAATATGAATGAGCTGAGCCCCTGTGATCATTTTAATTGATCCAGCAGTGCTTGAAGCTAAAAGTAAAGCTGCCACCTTTCATGGCAGACTAGACCTTTTCCCCTGCTGCCTAATATTTGTATTCCTGATATTTTACAGAAACAGTCAGTCTTGCTCAGCCTGTGAATTTTCTATAAATTCATGATCACAGCAGTTAACTTAATTCTGTTTTAGTGTAGTCATGAGGTTTGGTCCAAAACCTTACAAGATGATGCAGAAAACCTTGTTATCCTCCACACAGCCCTAGAGACAATACCATGTGACAGCAGGAAAAGGGGTGCAGACAACCCCTCCCCTTCCTCTGCTGGCTTTTCAAATGCTAAGGGCAGAAAGACATGGAGTCCTGGCTGCCTGTGCCTGGGGCACCAAGGCCCTATATTCCGGTTTAGGCTTTAAACCTTTTCCTCTCTTCAATGCAAACACAAATTAATGCAGTCCATTATGAGAAGAGCAAATGGATGTGGAAACAGCATCCCCTTGTGCTAAAGGTCCTGAGGCTGAGTATTGCTGCCATTCAGCCAAGCAATGGGCTCTCATCAGGGAGCTTGTTTTTGGAGTAGACAGGGGTGACACTGTTGAGTATGATCTTAAAGTACCAGAAATGAGCACGTTTCAAAACACATGTCACATTCTAGGACCAGCCTGTGTGCAGGCAGTTGTCTTTACCTAATCAAAGCCCCTTTGAGGAGAGAAGACCTTACTTAGCAGATTTCTCAGCCTCGTGCAACCCTCCTGCTCTTGATATCAGTGCATCATGTAGGAGGAAGCTGAGAATGTATCCTTCCCCTCCTGCCACCAGCAGCACTGGGAAAATAGCTTGGACAAATCATGAAAGTTTTAAAAACGTTAGATTGAGGCTGAGCAGGAAATGGTCAACATTTACTGCTCCCTCCTTCAGTGACTTAAGTTGATGATTCACAGTCTCTGTCTTCTCTTCTTGGAATTATGCCATCAGGACAGGCAGCAAGACAGGCAGCAGTGTTGGAGAGCTAAACCAGCCAGGCTCTTTTAGATTCCTTGTCCTAGTATCTAAAAGCTGGCCAAATATGAATAGACTTTTAAGGCTTTTGCAGGGACACACAGTCCTGAACATTGTTAGACTTCAGTTTCACCTACGGACTCTCCATGGGTAAAGTATTGGAGTTTTGGGTCAAGCTGGACTCAATCAGACATCAGGGGCTAAGTTTAAAATTATTGCAAGAGCACTTTACAGAGAGGATGTCCATATTTCCATGAACTGGATTTCCATGAGCTGCATTGGTCCCCAAACACATGCAGAGTGTCCCTATGATCACAGAATGGGTAATTTCTTTTGTCCACAATGCATGTGGCTTAAGTACATCTCTTTATATACAACTCCTAAAAAGCATGAGGACCAAAACCTGGAATCTCACTGTTATCCACAGAGAAGTCATTAAGGGAGCCCTGGGAAAGGGCTGCTGGTGGGAATGGGAAAGGATAGTTCATTCTTTGTGCCCATCTGTGCTTAATATTCTAATAGGCCATGGAATGCAGTGGAAATGTTTCAACCATGTCCACATCTCTCTTAAGAAGCCAAAAAGCAAAAAGCAACTTATTTCACAGAGGACAGCAAACAACCCTGAAAACAATTTTCTGTCATTTTAGGTGATGACTGTACTCAAACTTGTGGTGTAGAGGTTTCTCTTTCATGTGGAGTCATCCAATCTGATGCAGCTTTGAAAATACAAAGCATGATCAAGAATTATATGACAGTATGAAATTTCAAGACATCTCACAGAATCACAGAATATTGAGTTGGAAAGGACCCCCTAAGGATCGCTGAGTCCAGCTCCTGGCCCTGCACAGGACCATTTCCAAGAATTACACCATGAGCCTGAGAGCATTGTCCAAATGCTACTTGAACTCTGCCAGGCTTGGTGCTGTGACCACTTCCCTGGGGAGCTGTTCCAAGGCCTGGCCACCGTCTGGGTGAAGAATATTTTCCTAATTCCCAACCTAAACCTTCCCTGACGCAACTCCAGGCCTCTCCCTCAGGTCCTGTCACTGGTCACTACAGAGATCAGTGTCTGCCCCTCCTTTGTGCATCCCATGAATTTAATAAATGATGATCCTATTATCAGGTACTCCCACACCTCACATAAGCAACTCCATCCAGTTTGTGGGAATAGAGTTCAGTAAGAGAGGAAAAACGTCCTAAAAAGGAACAAATACTAAGGTTTGCTTACTCTTGGTCTTTCTAACTTCAACAGAAGAAGCAATTAAAGTGCATCCATCAAGGTTTTTTTCTGTAATAGTGATGTTCTCTGGTGTTTTTAACAGCTTGCAAATTCCTATGACTATAATCAGCCTGATCCCACTGTGCTCCCTGTCAGATACCACAATGGCTATAATCTGGCACCTGCTTGGTACAAAGCTTGGAAGTGAGCCTGGGTGCCCACAGAATAAAAATTAAGTGTGCTCACTGCAGAGGGGGAGGATCAGAGGGAATTTAGGAGCACTGGTGACAGCCTTTATTCTTCTCTCTCAGCAAGAGAGTCCTGGCTACGACAGGTCAGAAAACGCTGCTATTGTTCTACCTTAAACCTCTCTTCTCCAGATGCAGAATTTCACTTTCAGAAGCAGCCAGTGTGGGGATGTGTTTCCAATAAAATCAGCTACTTCCATCTGTCTCTTCTGGACTGCCCAGCTTGCCCCATTGTCAGACTCTTCAGAAAGCAACAAACATTTCTTCCCTTGACTAGTTGGCAAATCCTCTTCCTCATGCCTGACTTAAAGAGATGCATCACCTAGAAAAGCAGTGGGTTTAGATAACCCATGTTTTGTCATCCTTCCAAATGCACTGTTTTTCTGCAGTGCAGAATCCAGTGGGTTCCATTGACCTGGAGGTGCCTCAACCAGATTTTTCTATAGAAAATCTGTTTTCTATAGAAAACCCTAAAACCTGTCCCAGATGCTGATCATTCCCCCCAGCAAATTACCAGAGCATCTCTGATAGAGACATCTCTGCAGCTGTATGGAAATCTCTCATTGGTTTAGTGAAGTACAGGGACCTATATTACAATTTTATTCACATAAGAAAGCATTTACTCATGGTCTGTGCTCACTTTGATATTCCTTATTAGAATGGGAAACTGCTAAATAGCAATCTTCATTGCTGTCTGGCTAAACATAAACAGACCCATGAATTGGATTCTTGTACACAGCATACAAGCTTTAATTAATGAAAACTGAGATGAAAGGGAAGGGAAGTGATTTGTAACACTAAATAATCTGCACATTTCTTCAAATGCTGTTGTTGCCACTTTGTGAGACACAGAGACACTTGAACAGCTTGGCTGCTCCTGTTTATCTGGAAAGAGCCTAGTGTGCTGTGGGCTGTCTTGCAAAGAGATAACAATAATGATAAGGACTGAGAGCTTCCTGAGAGCTTCACAGTCGGAGATGCAATGAGAAGTCAGGCTCCCAGTGGTGGGCATGGCTTACCTCTCTTTTCACAGAGCCCAGAATTGTCAGGATCTTAAAAAAGTGGAACAGCCCGGGTGGGTTGCATCCAGCTATAAAAGGGAAGAAAATTAGTGTTTACTTGTGCTTGCTGTGGGATACTGACTGTGTGAACTGCCACTAGCCTGAGTTTCATCCTCCTGGACTGGAGAAACCATCTCGGTCAGAAGTAAAGGAAACCAATGCTGGCAGGTCCAAAAGCACAGGAATTGCTTATCAGGCAGCCTGGCAGGTCTGCAACAGCACAGCCAACACATCTTCATCTCAGAAACACCTTTTGGTTAAGGTGGGATTCCTCTCACCTGCACTTAGCTGCCAAAAATGAGGTGTATAGTCCATGCTAGCAGGCTAGGTTCATTTTATAGTCAATGAAGAGAAGGGTCCTATGCTTCCCAGATCATATCCAACACCATTCTGAAAGATATAGGGATGGGTATAAGTACAGCTGTGCAGGTTTTGGGGGCAAGTTTTTTTACTTTTTTTGACACTGGGATATTAATTTATCACTGGTCACAGTGAGAATGGAAAGAGGGACAGCATATGCTAAAAGCTACCCAGCTTGAATATCAACATACAAAAATGTCAGCATTTCTTGTTTCTATCTTGTTTTCATACTGTGGTTGACAAAGGAAAAAAACTTCTTTCAATTAAAAAGGATAAATACAACAAAGCTTTATAAGATACAGACAGGTAGTGAACAGTGAACTAACATTGAATTGAGAGTCAGTGTACAGGTAAACACAGAAAATACTGAAGGCCTGTCTGTGGTCTGTGAAAAAAATTCAAATCAGTCTGCCTATTTCTTTCTGGGAAAGCATTTCTGTGACTTATTTTTTGACGGTGTCCTTTCTTTTACTCCCAAAATCACAGCTGAAGAAAATCATAGTGAAACCATGTGAAAGGTTGCTCAGATTTAATCTAATGCTATCTAGCAGGCACTGGTATAAGTACTGAAGGAAGCAGCAGCATTGTTTAAGCTAGGCTGAACAAAGCAGTGTGTGCCCTGAGTGTCTTTGGAGCAGGGGCTTTTCCAGCTCTGCCTCCCCCGTGCAAACTGCAGCCTGCAGCTGTAATTTCTCAGTGTAGGGAAAGAGAGCAGCTTCGAGGAGAGCCAGAAATGCCAGCCCAGCTTGCAGGCTGGCCAGCAGAAGGACACGAGTGCAGGGCTCTGTCGGGGTTGTGCCTGGATCTCTGGCACCCCATAGAGAAATATGGATCCAGGAAGGGAGATGCCAGTGCCTGCTCTGGGATGGCTCAGTAGATGATTCCTTCTGGTTCCAGCAGCAAGTACTTCTTCATGGACAGAGGGATGGAGAGCAAGGGGACTTCTCGATGGCACCTTTCTGACAGTACTGCCCGAATAGCACATCTGCATAAGTGCATCAGTGACCGTGGTGAATTCCTGCACACGGTGAACAAAGAGTCATAGAAATCCTGGTGCCGCTGTAAAAAAACACCACAAGCATGCTTTAAGGCAACCAGAATTTTTGGACTATGAGGATTTTTGAATTAAAGGCATAGTTATGCCAAGCATGTAGTTTGTCCCACAATTCTGTCTTTTGACAATATCTTTTACTCCTTAATCTCTTATTTATCATTTAAATTCTCCCTTGTATGTGCTGCTAACTCTTCCTGTTCACAGACATCTGACCCATGCAACAAAACCTAGAGGAACATGGTCATTCCCATGTAATATGGCACTTCAAAAATATTTGCTGACCTAAAGAAAATACAACTATACATATTGACAGATCTGAAGAAACACCAATCACAGCCAGAATCTTTTCACTGGCTGAGCGCAAGGACAGGTGAGCTCCTGCTGTACCGCTGAGGGGGTGCTCCAAAGGATAACATTGCAATTAAAATATCTCAAAAAATATGTCTTTTTTCAGTGAGTGATATTCCTTTGTCAAATGACAGATATTAAGTGAGGAAGGCCCCATCCTCTGAGATGTTCTTGTCTTTCAAGAGTGTTCTTTCTTTCTTATGGTTGGGTATGGGTTATGCAAAAAATAAGCCTGGATTTTACTCAGTTATAACTCATTGAGAGCTTACCTCCAAGACATCCTCAGGTATGGCTGCTTTCCACTTGGATGTCGATCTGATGTGTTCATAGGAGTTGACGACTACCTCCACAGCTCTGGGGTGGGAATGACAGGCTTGTAGCACCTGGAG
Organism: Erpornis zantholeuca; assembly: GCA_013400515.1. NCBI lineage: Eukaryota > Metazoa > Chordata > Aves > Passeriformes > Timaliidae > Erpornis > Erpornis zantholeuca. The sequence goes on along the minus strand of VZTN01032962.1, from coordinate 82,916 downwards.
GCAGGATGCATGGAGACCATGAGTACCCCCAGGAAGCTGGGGCTAGCTTGGGGGCTTGACTGTGTGACAGCAAACTGAGACAGACACAGCCAAATGATTACAAGAGGATAAGGTTGGAGATGCAAAAGACACAAGGGCCCTCCACACTGCTCTGTGCAAGCACATCAAAAAACCCCAGGCTCATCCCCAGGATTAACACCATACAGAAGTGCTGGCTTAGATCTCCACAGCAGTCTAGATGAGGTGGGCTTTAACACCCAAATGGGTGATAGTCATGGCTTGTTCATAGCTGGGCTGAGTGACTCAACACCAGGCAAAGCCGTGCACAAAAATTCTTGCTTCAGCTCATGCAGCTAAGGAAGAGAAAAAAATCCCATCATGCAAATCAAAAATGCATTGTTACAGGAAAATTTAAAATATGACCAGAAGGAAAGACAGCTCAGAAGTAAAGCTTTCAAGCCAGATAAGGCCCCTGAAACAACTGTTCTGCCAAGTAACTTTAGCTCAATAGGAAAAAAAACCCAGTTGTATTGTCACTCATATGCAGGGAATAACATTGCATTCACCCAATTTAGTTCCACACAGTCACCAGGTTTCACAAACAAAACTGCAGAACATCCATCTGGGATAAATATCATCCCACATTTTTACATTTCCCACATGGGAAAATGATGGTTTGGAAGAGACACCCACTTAATGCAAAAGGAGACAGGAGGAGGAGACTCCAGGCTTTGTTATCAAATATGCTCTAGGAGACAAAGCATTGTTCTGCTACAGAGAGAGCCTGCTCCTCTTGGGCTCAAGAGGGCACAGCTGAAATTTTGGCATTTTATTCAAAGGCTTCTGGTTGTTTGGCTTCTTAAAACTTTTCATATACAGCGAGGGAACTGCAAACTGTTGCTTAGGGTGCTGGATGAGAGAGAATAAGTCCTGACTTCAGCAAGCTTACTTAGTTGTCTGATATAACAAGACTCTTGGGTACTCCTGTCAGTGTCTTGTTCTTTGCAGGTGTTTAAAATTTTTTCAGGAAGGATCCTGCAATTCTTTTTGGTTTGGTTTGTTTGTTTTTTTTATTTTTGGTCATCAGCTATGAGCCCAGACCCAGCACTTCCCCTTAATTCTCACATTTTCTGGGGATAATCCAAAGCTTTATTGAGATGCATTTCATTTTGAATAGATTTGAATAGATTTTTAGAGGTCAGATGTAACAAACTGCATCAAATGATGTCATTGCTAATCTTTGGAGGAGACCATGAAATATGAATTTTATATAACTCAGTTAAACCTGCATGAAGCCAGGTTTGACAAAGGGATGTGAGTTCTCTGAAATGAGAAAGTGAATGTGCTCTGAAAAATTAGGCCACAACCAGCACATAGGGCTTGGCATTTCAGGTTGGTTAAGAGGAAAAATTAGATCTGGATCTGGTTTCTGGTATGGGAAACTGTAATTTCACTTCAGTTAAATGATACCACTCTTACAGTAGGTTATCTCAAAATGTTTTGGGCATTCTGGGCCCACACTGACAGAACTCCAGCAAATACAGATACCACTAAATCCTGAAGCTAGGATCTCTCATTCCATTTCTGTTCAAGACACCACACCTCTCCATATCCCTACTGTACAAGACATCCTTAACCTTGTGGAATTGCAGAGGATATATCCTAGCTGCTCCATGATTCAGTAGCAGCTGGTAGCAGATATCTGGCTGAGCAGCTGGCCGCACAGATGTCACTTTTATGATGTACTGTAGAGGTGCACAGCCATTGACATCCATGATGTTTGCTTCTGCTCCTGCCTCCAGCAGCATATGCAGCAGGACATGGTCGCAGTTCCAGGCAGCTTTGTGGAGTGGTGATTTGAAATCCTCATCACGAGCATTTACTTCAGCGTTATAGTCTAGGAGCATCCGACAGATGAGGTGGTGATCCTGGCTGTATATCTGGTCCTTGTAGTGAAGGGCCCAGTAGGCTGCACAGGCCAGGGGAGTCTCCATGTAGGCGTTGAGAGCATCTACATGTGCTCCCTGTTCCACGTAAAAGGCCACGAGCTCTGGGACACCCAAACGTGCAACGACGTGCAGAGGAGTCTCCTCATCTTTGTTGTTTGTTCTTATGTTCACATTTGCTCCTGCCAAAGAAAGGTGATAGGCAAGAATGAAGGCAATGAAACACTTGTTTGGTCATCTCTCTGTTTGGGTCTTTCTTTCCAAGGAAAAGGTCAGAATGGGCAGCTGGCATGAAAGGCACATATGTAAATGCAAATAGCATGGATCCAGCATTACTTAAGTCTCCAGGGAAACTCCTAGAAACTTAAGATTCTTGGATCCAGCTTCAGATGTGATATGCTGGCCCCAAGCTGGAAGACCTTATCAGAACATTGTATTTCAGAGCAGCATGCAAGCCCAAGTTTCTGTGTAAAATGCTTTTTCCTATAAATTGAGAACTGGTGGAGAAATGAGAGCATTACACCTACTCCGGAGAGCAGCTCTGCTCTGCTGTGCACCCTGAGAACACTCCCTGCAGCACCTCGTTAACGCGAGCCTGGATGAAAGGACATTTTACGGCAGTGGATGATACCGAAGCAGGCATTGGCAGGGTCCCCGTCCGTGCGGAGCGGCGGCCGCAGCTGGAGCAACAGCACCATCTGCCGAGCAGCGAGCCGGCCCCAGCCCCGGGACTGCGAGAGACAGGAGCCAGAAACTCCCTCCGGGCTGGAAAACCCGGGCGATAATGCTGTTAAGCCGTGTTGAGTGTTTGTTGTGTTCGATGTCTCTGAGACAGCATCGGCAATCCAAGTTTGGAGGTGGTGACCAAACGTGGGATCAGCACCGCCTGCACTGTCACCTCAGCTAGAGGGGGTTAAACTTCAGTGACCTGGATGGATCCCAAGGGACACCACTGAGAGGAGATGGCAGGTGGAAGAAGCATCTTGGAAACTTCGGCGCAGGGACATTGACTGGCACCCTGGCTTTAGCTCATGGGATGTGCTGCTCTGTGAATCTGCACACCTGACATGGTTTGCTCCAGACCTTTCCCATTCAGCCTCACCGTTCAGCTCATGCGGAGATCAGAGTTTAATGAGTGCTTTGGGAGGAAGGGTGGCTTTTAAAGTACTATTATGCTGTTGTTGGTGGGTAGGTAGAGAAAGGATGTATTCTGCAGTCTTTCACTTGCATTCATCCTCTGTTGCATTTCATAAAAGTACATTTGACTTTTAAGGTTTTCTGTACTAGCAAATTCGACTCCTGCTGTCAGGACTGTTTGCTTTGGGCAGGATACAACTGGCACCATTTATTTTCCTTTCTACCAAACAAAATAATATTTATCTTTCCAGCAGAAGAAAAGCAAAGTTGTTATTAATTTATGACTGCAGATTGCCTTGCCCACAAAGCATGGGCTTTGCATCTTAGCAAAAGCCTTCAATAACAACAACATGTAACAAAACCAACCCAAAATCATTTGTATTGCCGTGGCACAGTGTGATAAATAGGGGAGTCTCTCTGTTTGTAACTAAAGTCTTGAACTGTGTTTCTTTCACTGCATCCTGTGTCAGTACCCTTCTGTTCAGGAAATAGTGTGTGACAAATATATTTATGGAAGAATTACATCTATTCATAGCTTCATTTGTTACAGATAACCAGCAGCATAATGTACCTTACTTTGGGAAAACAAAAATCTTATACAATACCCTTTTTTTTCCTCCAAGCCCTGCATAAATGCATGAGTTTGGCTCCAAACATGAGAAATTAAAAGATGGTACAAAATATTGCATCCAATATTTCAAGGCCAGATCTCAAAAAACAAGCGGTTGGAAAAATTTTACCCATGTCCAGGAAATTTGAACAAAAAAGAAGATGAGAGGTGTCCTTTAATGGGAAAATAGCTCAATAGGAAACCTAGATGAAAAACACAGGAAAAAACCCCAAGAGAAATAGGAACTCCTGGATTTGGAGGAGCTCTGCTGATGATGGACTGATTGGGCAGTGGGCTGGAGGCACTGAAATGGGAAACAATCTTGGAGTAAGGACCAGTGGCCAGGGAAAGGGAAAGATACATGAGGTGAGGAAACAGAATGGGAAAAACTTCCTCTGAGCAAAGAGATGAGGACAAGGAATCTGAGATGAAGACATGAGTCACCTGTGGATGGAAGGGATAAATACACATCTACTTTGAGAAATTCCCTCCTAAGAGAAAGCCCAGACCGTGCCCACTATCTTTGTCCATGGCATGGGAGATGTCCAGAGCTTTACCTTACCTCTCCAAAGCAGCTGCTGGGCGCAAGGCATGGAGGTTCGTGTCGTACAGAAGTGCAGGGGCGCCTGCCCACTCATGGAAAAGCAGTTCACCTTAGCTCCATGATTGCAAAGGATCTTGAGACACTCGACATTTGCCATTTCACAGGCTACATGGATCGCAGCTTTTCCATTGGGCCGGCAGTTGATTGTAGCTTTGTGATTGAGGAGCACTGAAAGACTCTCCAGATGTCCATACATGACAGCTAGATGAAGTCCAGTTGCCCAGGATATTTTTAATTTATAGCTGGGCAGCCAGTATCCTGTACAAAGTGAGAATGTGTTACCAGCCTTGGCAAAGACTTTTCTTTGGACTGTCTACCTACTGAGAATAATTGAAGGGGAAGGCAGGGTTGGAGTTTTAATGTAATTTGCTGTAATTTCGCCAGCATAGTGCACACAAAGTTCTCTCAAGCATGACTTCATTTTCATTAAGCACTGTTACTATGTGTGCTGAATAACCTGCCTTTTGGAAAAATAATTCCCATGTAGACGTACTCTGAAAAAAGCTATTAGACTTTTTTGTGACTTGTGTAGATTAAATAATTAAAAAAATATATGCTTAGAGAGTTTGAAATGCCACCAGCTAAAAAATATGGGGGGAGTGGGATCTTCAACCTGCCAATATCTGAAGAAAGGTGGCATTGGAATAAGATGGCAGTATTTACTTAGGACAATGACTCAGCAGACAGCTCATCCTACTGTTTCTGTGTGGGAGATGGCAGGATCTTGCATGTCAGGAGCTGGATACAGACCTCCAGGGATGCCTTACGAATAGATGACCCCTAGTAATGTGTCTGCAGCTGTGTCAGGGACCTCCTGCCAGCTACTGCCCTGAAGAGCATGAAGTGAGGAGATTGGATGCTGATGTCAATTAGGCTGAAGAGCCAAATAGAAGCAGTGACACTTTAGCATGAAATTTGGCTAAAAAATGTTTGGATTTTTCTCAGAAAGTGTCATAATAAATTTTTTCTCTTTTTTTGCTTACAAACAGCTGTAAGACTAAATAACAAATAAATACTTGTTCCCAAAATAGGACTATATGCCTAATGACTCCACAGATACAGTCTCAGTAGTGATTACTATAATCACTTGTTTAAAAAAAAGTAAAGCACTATAGTAATGTCCAGAAGGGCAAGAGAAATCTTTTTTTTTTTTTTTTTTTTAAACACAGCAGCTGCATCTTAGCTGGGATGTGACTATAAAATTCAGTGGGTTTGATTTATCTATTTCACCTTGGACCACTGCCTGGTTGAAATCTGTTATCATGTAAAAACCAGAAAAAATATTAAAGATATTTAGTGATTAGAAGTTAAATTAATTCAATGTTTCCTTTTAGTCTCTGGCTAGTGTTATATATATAGAACTTTTACAGTATTCATGAGGTACAAGAAGGAAGAAAACAAAATGCTGGTGGCAGCGAGAAATGGATTAAAATTTTTCTTCCCTCCTAAATAAATTACAAGTATATTTTCAGATAGGGGCAAGAAACTGCAGACCATGTCATCTACCCTAGGACCGAATTTTTGGGAGTGCCTGCCTGAGTCCACCATTTATTTCTGTTGCCTGTGCTGCTTGCAGGTGACCTGTGCTCAGACATCCCCAGGGAGCATCTCCCATGTCCTCTGCCCAAACCTGCAGACATCTCTGAGCTTGAAGGGACAGGGACAGACACTGAGCAGGAAGCAAATGTGGGTCCCATGGGTGACCTCATTCAGCTTACCCATTTATTTGGTTACTAACATTAAAAAGCCATGGTACAAGCATGATCAGCATCTTTGAGAGTTCTTGGACTCTTTGGAAAAGAGGAAGAAAAGTCACTCTGTCACCCATCACATCTATTTTCCACTTCACCACTAAGGGCTATGGCAAAGCTTAGACTGTTAGAATGGTTAGAAATGTTAGAGTGGTGAATTTTTCTCCCCTCTTCATCCTTGAGGAAATCCCCCTTTCATATCACAGTTATCTAGCATTGAGAATACAAGTAAAATTTACACAAGAGTTGATAGAAGTGCTTCCTGCCTTTCAGACAAAGTGAAAAAAATAATGTGCTTTAGGCCATAAGGATACATTTTCCTCTCTCTCTACTTTTTGGAAAACCAAGAGAATTCTTTGAAAGAGACTAGTTAATGATTGCAGTCCAATGATCTATGATTAAAAATATATGCATTAATCCTGTAGTCTCAAACCACAACCAGATTGCACTTTAGCCTGCTGAGGACAGAAGAAGATGTATTTTAAGATAAATTCAGCACTGTGTGGCTTAGTTCATACATTGTCCCTAAGGGAAGTACATCATGACTGCATCATCCTTACCCTGAAGAAATCAAAAGAGCAGGTAGCAATCACTAAATAAGGGGGAAACAGACAAAAAGAAGAGGTGAAATAGTCCCTTCTTTATGCCAAAGAGGAGAAACTGCTTTCACTGTGCTGCTGCTATTGGAGGTGTTTATTTCCACATATGATTAACTTCTGGCAGAGATTATTACTCTTTTCTAAATATACACAAAGAGTCTGTTAGCAAATAGGTAATGAAGTGTGTTGATTTTAGCAAAGAGTAAACTTAGTTTATTGCTTTAAGGTATGAGATTTTGGAAAGTCTTTCAGTGTCTGGCTGGGAACTGGTTTGAGTTTTCTACACTCCAAACCAAATGTTGTATTGATTGTTCTGGGTAGGTTTTTCTAGATTACTTTTCTGTTTTGATAAGCTAGCACATCCTTATTTTTGTCATTTGGAAAAATAAATCTTCTCCCATCCAGCAACATCCAAGGTCCACAGGATTTCCTTAGCTCCCCTGAGCTAGGGAGAATCCACTTTGCTTCCACTGAAAATGGAAGTCAGGGAGTATTTTATGTTTCTAAATAGTCTGTATGCATGAATGGGTTTATGCAAGAAATGTATACACCACATTTAGCCCGCATGTGTCTATTCTGGGCTTTGCACCAGAGTTCTCTGCAAGGAAATGGCAAAGGACTCCTCTTTCTGGACTCCTCTGAAGCTGCAGCACGGAGGCTCAGGCTGGGCTCTGGCCTGCCCTTCACCAAGCCCTTACAGCTGATAAGCTCCCCTGCTACAGGGGCCCTGTCCATATGAGCCTACCGAGACGGAACCACCTACGTATTGGCTTGTGCTGCAGCTTCAGAAGAGATAAAAGGCCACAGTTACTTGAAAATCACTCAAACCCCTCTACTTCCTGTCTGGTGAATGCTGCCACATTTACCTTGTTTGTAGGATGCCAGAATCAGGTTTTCATCTTCAACTTCAAACACTGTGTCCACATCTATTTTCTTTTGGCTCAAGAGCTCTTCCAGTGTTTCAAAGTCATTGGACTTCAGGGCTTCAAGAAATGCTTTTTTCACCAACTTTGCAGCTGCAGCTCGAGTAATTTTCCCCTCTGTACTCTCTTCCTCTTTGTATGACTCCTCCAAATCCATTTCCAAAGGTATCTGTTTGTGCTGTGAAGAGGGGCACACTGAGGTCCCTGTAGCACAGTTGCATGCTGAAGTCTCTGAAAACCAGAAGGTAATTTTATCACTCAGTCATGCTGATCTGCTTGTTCTATTTATATGAGGAGCATTTCGGGCATTGAAATGCCACTCTTGGATATCACCACACTCTTTTGATGAAAGCGAGGACAGACATACTAGCAATTAAAACAAGAGCTATCTCCATTTGTGTTTGGGCTTCATACAAGCTTCATACAAGCATTAAGCTTCATTAACCACCTGATTACCTTCTGCTCAGGCCCATACACTTATCTTAAAAGACACTAGTCCTGGGTGCTGTTTCTCAGCTGGGAAGCACCCACACTTCCTTTCACAGTTGCCATGGCTGATTTATTGGCTGCCATGGGATGTGATGCTCTGTCTGCAGATGCCTTTTTACTAGTGCAATTCGGGAAAAAAAATAAAAATCTAAAATACCTCCAAGGCGCTCTTCATGTGGGAGGCAACTCACTCTTCTCCAGGACAGCATTCTGCTTGTTTGTGCTGGGTGCAGGAAGAACAAGCAGTGCTCCCCTGGAAGGAGAAGTGCTGGGATGAGAGGGCTGTATGGCTGTACAGACAGCCATGTTATGGGGTGGGGGATCTCATACACTGCAGGGGAGGTTGTGTGTGAATTAGCTCAGCTGCAAGCACAGGAGGGTCCCACTGCATGGGTCCATAGGCTCTTCTTCCCCTGCTCACCCTTCATCTAAAGTCAGAACTTATCTCTCACAAGCCCACAAACCACTGAGCACTACCCCCTCCCTGCCTTTTCCTGCAGTCTTTGCCAGCCTCACCCCTGTACTGACAGAAGTTAGAGGATGAAAACCCACATGTAGCTGGCATGAGCTGCTGCCATGCATCACTTAGAAGTGGTTCACACCTGCACCCACTTGGGCTGCTGGATGAGACCATAGATAGAAGGATACTATTTACCCTTGGTTTAAATCACCCAGCAAAGCAGACACCACCACAACCCTTATAAAGAAATCTTTATGATCCTCCTTCCTGTGAGTTTGGCTTCTGAGTGGGGTGATGGAGAAATGTGAGCCAGGTGATCATGAAAGTCAGAGCAGCCTCTCTGCTTGAAGGGTTTCCAGAAGCCAGGTTCCTCAGGCAGCCCTGCAGGACCTGTAGGATCTGCAGGACCCCTGTCCATGGGAATGCTCACCAGCTCTCTCCTACAACCTGTGCTCAGCAAAGGTGGTACCAGACAGCAGTTCATATTTGTGAGTTCCTTCTACCTATGTAATTTTGAATAAAAAATACCTTAGAAAAATTAATTCCCTGAGGTAATGTACATTTTAATAGACACAGTGGGAGGGAAAATGGTGCTGTAGGTCCCAGGCAGCTCATTTGTGTCTTTTGAGGCTTAAGAGCAGAGTCAGCATTAGACTCTTCATAACTTTACATTCTCTCCTGCAGAACCACCTCTTGCTTACTTTGTTACCCGCAGTAGTGCATGACTTCAGGCTTTAAAGAAAGTGTTCATGCTTGTCTGGTATGAGGAGAGGAACAAGATGTGAACTCCAGATCTTACAGGCTTCTTCTTTCCTGCAACTTTATTTTTAAACCACTGTATTTCTGGAAAGTCATGGATGCACAGGGCACTGATATGTGGCTGCAATCAATTGTTCACCTCACTTTCGATGTGGAGTGGAATAGCTTTTTATCTACCATCTTTCATAAATGGTATTGTATGACACAAGGACATTCAATTTGGCTGAAAGAATTGTGCTGGGACATTTCTATGCCTCCCTGCTGCTCAAAGGCTGGCATGCACAAGCCTGTTGCTGTAACAGATTACTGCACATCTACAGATCCATCGTGCTTGCTCTTGGTTGACAAGCAAGGTGAAGGAATTTGTGCTGGCTTGGCCCACAGTGAAAGAGAAAGCTGATTAAAATTACTTTACATTTGTCATGGTCCAAGAACACGAGCAGGAAGGAAAAGCACCTCGGACCAGATGATGCATTACAACTCGCTTATTATGTTCAGCAGTTTGTGTGACCCTGCTCTGACTCTCACACAAATTTTTCTTAAAAACGTCATTAAGTTTAAAAGAGAGAAAGGAAACCATTATAGATTTGTATATAACCTATATAGATACCTATTTGGCCTTTGTAGTTAGTGTTTTTCTGTAAGCCGCATTTGTGTTTAATCTTGAAAAAATCTACTCATAGGTGTGGTTTCAGTACAATTACACACAAAAACAAGGAAATGTTTTATGTTTTAAATTGCAAAAAAATCACAAAAAGGTAGTCCTTTTAAAGCATTACATAAGTATTTTTATTAATTTGCCTGAACTATAATCAAAGCGTATATAAGAATACATAAATACTGTAAGACATGGGGGGAACAAAAAGGACCAGGTTTTACTATACATCTGTAATTTTGTTGTCTGTACGATTTCCTGCAGACTTCTCCCTCACCATACCACAAGGTGGCAGTTTGATTTTGAAAGTCAACACTGATGTCATCCAATGCCGGGTCTGCCAAATATTCTGAACATTTTACTGTGAAACAATAGCTCATCCCTTGGTTAATATAAATGACGGTTACAATATTTACAATATTTGTAAGTTAGACTTGAGGCCACTGTCATGCATGCTGTGCATTCACACACTTTATCCACTAAAAACAATGGTTTCCACATTTAGGATCAATTGTCTAAATTACAGAGCAAATGCAAAGGCACATTTTTTGCCAGGGAAACAGCTCCTGCCCCCAGCCCTTCCTTCTGCTCCCCACAGTGCCACAAAACACAGGACAAGCCACAAGCACTCAAACACCTGCATCTCAGGGGGACAGGCTGGTTCTGCCCCTCAAAAGTGGTTACAGCAGGTGATAAGAGGCAGGTGTGAAGGTTATACATCAAACAGGATTAGAGCAAACAACTTCTGCACTCTGCTTCCCACTCCAGGTGATGGAACCATTGTCCCTGACTCTAGCTGGGTCGCTGGGGACCCTCTCCATCAGCATTATCACAGCTTATTCTTAAGTCCACTGAAGTCAAGGGAAGTATTTCCACTCATTTCAGTGGGTCGTGTCCTTTATTAGGTTGGGCAACAAGCAGCTGAGCTGAGCACGGGAGAGCTGCCCAGAGGTGAGCACATGAGCACCACTGGGGTCATGTTATGAGAAGGATGATGGCTGGCACAGGAGTGTGTACAAAAATCAGAGTTGGGACTGCTCATAAGAAGACAAAGAAAGGCTTAAGCAGAGAGTGAGAAAAGACATACTGGCAGACTGTGCAGACCATGATTCCTGAGGAGCCAGAGCCCCTGCATTGGCGCTTGCTGATGTAGAGCAGTAATGTATTGACAACGACATAACTCACAGCAGTGCTGGGAGCAGCTTGAATGGAGTTTGGAGGTGAAAACCAACATCCTGAACTCCATGCTGGGGCAGGCAGGAAGCCAGCAAAAGCAGAAATGCTCCCAAAGAATGGTGGTGATGCAAGCAGAGCCATGGGGCTGCTCCAGGTTGTGACAGTGACCACCCTGAGATGCCCTGGCTGTCCCCGGCCAGCCGGCCTGCTCCCCAGCAGCCCTGTGCCCACGGCAGCACCGTGGGGAGCCGAGAGCAGCAGCAGATGCAGGATCACCCGTGCAGGTGGCATCACAAATGTTCTCCTCTCCCCAGCTGCAGCACTGTCCCAGCACACCCAGCCAGGGAAATTGGTGGCTGGCTAATGGGGCTGGCTTCAACAGCAGGAACACACCTCCCTGTGAAACAGTCTGCTCTGCTCTGAAGCCTTCATACTAAGGAGGGAAATGTACTGAACATCTGATCTGTGGGTCTGAAGCAAAACCCCAGATCCTTGAGTTAATCCCACACTTTGATCTCTTCTGAACAGTGCATGCTTGTGGAAATACTGTTGCAGTAGTGATCACAGCCCCCCCACTCTGCCGTGGCCCCTACAGCATCTGCAGCATCAGACCAAGTCTGCCACGCTGCTACCCACTCCGTGGGCAAGGTTACCTTGTATATCCCTTGTGTTGCCAAGTATATCCCTTGTTTCTTGACAGCTCTGTTCCCGAAGTGGGTTAAGCACAGCCCTCTTACTTATTCATTTAGCAGATTTTTTTCCTAATGTTAATATTGATTTCTTTTTCACTTTTTCACATCTTTCTCCCAGCTTTAGCCATTGTTATATTTTATCTGATTTTCTTTTTCCAGGATGCTGACTCTGAGTGTGAAGATTACATAAATCATCCCCATGCTTCTTGCTTTATTTCTTATTAGGAAAAAGCTCTTTAGCTCTGCCATGTGCCAACTATGTTCTCCAGGTGCTGTAAACCATCTTTTGAGAAAAATCCTCTCTTTAAATTCATCCCTGTGGCTGCTTAACCTGAAACCTTCTTAGTATCATTAGTTTTGAATCCTCCTCTTGTTCTTTGTTATATTATTTCATATTATATAATATATATGAGAACTTTTGTTCTCATTTGCAAGGGACAGAAACAGTCTCAGATACTCAAAGGCATTTAGACATAAACTTCCCAAGCAACTGAAGTACAGCTCCTAGGAACTGGGAACCTATGTGCCTAGGAAACTCGGGGCCCTGTAGGTTTGTTTTCAGTAAAGCAAGAATAATTTAGAAATATGGAGCAAGTGACATGCTTAAGCCTTAAGGTACATACATGTTACAAAATCAGAAGTTGATGGCAACAATCCATAATTTTGTTCTCATGGACCTTCTTGTCTTCATGGTGAAAGCTTAGCCCATCCTTCCACAGGTTTTGTTTTGGCTTTTATGCTTCCTATTTCCATCTTCAGCCCCAGGGATCCATTTCCTTTATTCCTCCATGTTGTTCCAGTTCCTGATATCAGTGTATTTATAAGCATGTTCAGAAGTTCAGGGTTGGATTAGCTATTGACATTGGAGTGTTAGCTGTTAAATTTAGGGTATTTTAAAATGAGGAATAGTATTTCAAAAATTTCAACTACTAAGATAATTATTAGTTTATTGTTCTATAAAAAATATGCGCAAAACGGACTTCTTCTACAAAATCATGAAAAGAAATACCACAGATACAATGACAGAATGCTTGAAGGTTCTCTTTGATTCAAAGGGCATGAGTGTTGTAAACATGAAGCATGCATGCAGAATTTAAAATCAAGTGGACATCATTTCTAAGACATGGAGAAGACAAATCTTGCCTATCTCTGCTTAGTGGAAAATTCTCATATTTTTTGCAGTTTGATGTCTGAGTATCTGACAGTATGTAAACAGGACTTTGCAACCAAACTAAAATATGAATGTGAATCTTTAACACTTCTTTCCTCCTGATGCAGTGAGGCATGGGCTGTGGTTTCACTGAAGCCTGTGGAAAGCAGTTCTTTAAAAACAAGTATTCCTTTGGAGCAAAAATAATTCATTGCCCATAGAAAGTGCCTTGCAGGCAGCTGCATCTTCCCTGCCCACTCTGGTGCGGGACTGCTGCTGCTTGGCTGGGCTCCCTGCTGGGGCTGAACCGTGGCAGCAGCTGGCTGAAGATGAGAGTTTATCATCAGGATCTTCCCAACAGCTTTTGCCTTGCCTGTTAAAGTGAGATTTGTGCAGAGCTGAGATGATGTCTACGAGATGGTTACTAAATATTAGATTATTTCCTTTATATTCAATATATATTGAATAAAGTGACAGGAGTTTTAGGACAGACAAACAGCCAAAATGTGAAAGGATCTCCAGTTCTGAAACTGCTCTAAAATGCCAGTCCTTTTGGATCAAAATGCTGATGCATGAAGGAATATATACACTTTCAGCAGAAGCAGTGCTGGTATTCTTTAAACAAACACCAAAAGGCCAGCTCTTTGCTGGCCTGGGAATCTAACTGTTCTTGTTCTGAAGGACTGAATTTGAAGCATAGCCGAAATAAAGCATATGGGAGAATCTGCGTGGAGAGGGAAGAGGAGATATCACAAATTAAGCAGTGCATCACAAACACGGCTGGAGGCAGCAGAGAGGCAGGGACAGCGTGGGTCTGAGGTGGCTTCATAATCGTCCTTTGCCCACGGGGTTGTGCAAGTGTTTTTGATTAATGGTTTCAATCTCTGCTGTTGCCTTTTTTTCCCAACCTTTGCTGATAAATCAGTCACTCATACACCGTGGCTGCTTGCCACTTTTCTAAGCAAAGTAAGCTGTTAAGCTTGCTCATTCAGGGTATTGCCCTCTACCTTCCCCGAGCACAACAGATCAAGTTTGAAGGTGCAGAAGTGCAAATATAGCTATGTTAGTCTAAGCCAGGATGTGCACATCATCTTAGAAGCTGGTTTTATTGGTAGTGGACAGCATAAATCCTGCTCCAACTGCAGGAATTCCACCTCTTTTTGACAGACATCCAAAATGTGCATGAACGATGCAAGGCTGGCTCGGCTTTGATGCTGTTGTGTGGGATGCAGAGCAAAGGGGGTGAGAAGTGAATCACCTCAATCAGTGCAGAGTGGAGGGTGTATGAACAAATTCTGGCATCATGGAATGGAGCTTAATATGTTTGTTCACCACCCTGAGACCATTAGTATAAAAGCCAAGAAAATAAAAGCAAATATTTCTCGTTTAAACTTACACTTGCCTTGATTTACACCAGTTATTAAAATATTCCCTGAGGAGAGAAAATAACTGATGCTACCATTTACCTCCTGAGCCTCTGAATGACTGAACCAGTAATATGGTAAAAACATCAACATTTTATAGTTATTTACATTTTGATTTTCTGTGTACTACTCTCTCCAACATTATATAGAATACATATTGTAAAATTATGTTCACTTTAATGAGTCTGAGTTAATTTACTAGATCTGTATAGAAAAATGTGCCTGCAGTATTAAAAGCATTTTATTTCCATTTAAAAATCTGTTGCCATAGTGACCAATCACAACTTTCTCAGTAGCTTTGTCTAGGCATTGGATGTAGGCTTTATTTTTGCTTCGTTTTATTTTTTCTCCTGCATTCTGTGGGCCAAGTCCTCATTTAACTCATTTTTTATCCTTTTTATAGTCTGTCCTTTCCAACCATATTCTCAATTATAACATTCTAACTAAGTTTAAAATAAAGATCATGACTTGGCTCTTCCTTTTAAATCATTATGTAAGGAATAGGAAAGTGCAGTGCTGTGCACTGTGGGCTTTCTTTGCCGTCAACAGATTACCCAGACCTAACACAAGAAGAAGTCCTGAAATATCAAAAGCCTCGGGAGTCTGACACCTTTTAGTATCAATATAGTCATGTCAAAGATCTAGTGAATTGCATCTAAAGTTGAAAAGCACTTGGAGAAAATTCTTGATGTTTCAAGAAGATTCTTTATAATCAAAGCTTTAAAAAATTCAACCCACTTATCATTCTGTTGCAGCACAAATCTTGTCAATAATATACCTCCTTCTGAACAAAACTTAGAGTGGTGTTTTTATTCCTGCTTGAAATATATACCTTCTCTAAGAGAAGAACAGGCTAAGGAGCCTGCACACTGTATATCCTCTCCACCTAAGGATGGTGGAAGGTTTTTTACATGGGGAGAGGCACAAGAACATTTCTGAAGCAAGGATAAGTAGAGAGAGGTGATCTGTACTCACTTTTGCCATGACCTTTCTCAAGATGAGAGAGAGGTTTTGTTTCCTTGGTAGACACAGAGGAGCAAATAAAACCATTCAGACAGAACAAGCCAGAATGAGATGGTTTGGAGCATTACGTGACTCTTACAGCATACCAGGGCTCAGCTCAGACAATAAAATATTTTTCCTCATTTGCCCAAACATCGATATCTACAGCATGAATATCTGACTCTTGAGTTTCTCACATTGTCTCCTGCAAGAGTTTGTGGAAACCCTTGTAGGGTTCAATTTCACTTGCCTGAAGATGGAAACCAAAACCAGATCAGACATGCTCTGGAAACATTAAATGTAAAGTAAACCAAATATAATCTGGGTTATAAATCTGGTTGTAAAGTAAGCAAAATAAAAGAGGGTTACAAATAGCCCTCTGTAGGAGAGTATTTTTAGTAGTAAATTATAGATGTTTGTCAAAAGCAGTAATTTAATCAATATTTTGATAAGAGAGTTGATTTTTAGAACATGTTTAGCAATAATATGCATAAATAGAAGTTAATTAGTAAGTAAGGTGTGTGTCATGGTGATGTTAGAAACTGCTTTCAAATACTATGCAGAAATAGAACATTACTGTTTTTCTTTCATTAATCAAATTTTTAGTTACTTAACACTGAAATCAAATTGTGATAGAAAATCTGTTGTGCTATTCAGCAAACTACATTTTTTCCTCTTGACCCATCTAACTGCTCACCTCTGAGTCAATGGAAAGTGCACTGAAAGATCTGGTCATCATAAAAATATGCCTGATTCCTGGGGGAGAGTCCGCAGAAGAAGTTGGAGAATTCCCTTTAAAAAAAATAATCCAACTTTTCCTTTTAAGGACATCCTGGTTTTATTTAAAATGACCCACTAAAAAACAAATTTCCCCAAACCGTAGTTATATAATTCTGACTTATCTTCTCACAAGGGGTATGCATTGTTCATGAGTTAAAAACTCTGAGAAAGTTGGTACTGCAAAAACTGAGAGTAAATATCCAAAGTGCTTGCAGTCTAACGAATCTCTGAGGAAGTACTTTGAGAAAGATTTCTGTGATAATGTGCAGTTCTGTGACTGCTGTTTGATATCCAAAGCAGGGTAGTTCAAAGAGAAAAAACTACCCCAGGATGAAGAAGTCTAAACATTTGGATTTGCCCTGGTTTGGCCATTGATGCCTGTGAATCCCCAGGGCATGTGAGGGGTGGAAGGAGGCTTGTGGCTCCTGGCAATGAACTCCTTGCCCAAACCATTCCCTCCCAACACCCAAAGCCTACTTGTGACCAACACCCTGGGGGACATCCGTGGCACTGCACTGGCAATCTAGTGGCATCTGCACCTAAAAGTGTCAAGTGTACTCCTAGGGGAAGGAAAAGAGTAGGAATTGGAGACAAATCCCTGCACCATCTCCATAAAACACAAGAGACTTTAGGCATTTTAGGACTAGGAGCAAAACTAGACTCTTGGCACAAAACTCGCAGGAAGCTGCAAGCAAGAGCCAGTGGTGTGAGTGTCCAGCCGAGGATGTCAGGGACGAGAGGTCTCCCTTTCTGTGTTCTGGGGACACCCAAGCGCCGTGGCTGCATCTCACCTGCTGTGCAGAGAAGCTCCTAGGCCAGCCTGAGGCCAGCAGACTCATCTGTCCATATTTTCTTTTGAGCTTTGCATAGCACTTTTTTGGTCAGTGAAGACACTTTGCACAACAGTGAAGCCCCACCTAGGCTGTAAAGGAAAGTGCTGAAAGTTCCAGCTATGTGCAATTCTATTGAATTGTAAGCTTGTGCCACTAGGTTTAAGAAAACATGAATTCAACAAGTTTTGAAGCTGCTAATGTGAAAAGAAAACCCACCCAACCACCAAACATATAAAAAATCAGAATGTTCATACTGAGATGAGACCTTAGTAGTAGATCACAAGAATGTTTTAACAGGTGGTACTGGAGTGCTCTACAGCCTTCTGACCACTGTACGAAGGATTGCTGAAAGATGAAGGTACATGGCCTTATTTCTTATTCATGATGCTGGTATTTATAATGCAAATTAATGTAGTCAAAAATTGGAACATGGTCTGCACTGTGTGTACCTCCACACTTTGATCAGAAATGTTGAGCTTCTCTCAAAGATACTAATCAAGGGTTTAAAATATAATCATTTCTGCTTTCTTATTGTACAACAGAAATCTTATTGTACAAACAGAAATTTTGCTTTGAAATTTCAAATGTCTGATCATGCTAGAACAAAAGGTGAGCCACAAAAAAAATGTACGCAGTGTCTCCTAAAAACTGTTGCCAGGCAAGTTCAAGTAGTTTTGATACCACATACTCAAGGTCCCTACCTGCTGGAGGGCTGCTGGGACCAGTCACCCAAGGTACTCCAAGAAGATGAGGAGAAATACAGTTTCTGAGTGTCAAGTGTACCATACTCCATGCTGTGTACCCTCTAGCTCCACTTTGTTTTGCTTGTGATGATATTGGGCAGAAAAGACAAGGCCTACCTTGTCCTAGAAGCTACATCAGAGCCTAATCAGATTCACTTACAACCTGCTCTTGAGCTGAATTAGGTTGAGAGCAAGGTGGATGCTTGCATCTGACCATGCTCAGTGACATCCTGTGGGTGCCTTCTCTCCTTGGCCACTCACATGACACCTCCTCCACAAAAGCAGAGTGAAGAAGGCGGGGGTGGAGGGTGTTGGTTTGGATGCTACAAAGGCTCTAGCTCTACCAAGGCCACATTCTTAGCTCTTTGGCACATGTTTGCAGAGGAGAGGCTATGATGTAGCAGCTCTCAAGGACTTCAGTAAGCGTTGGATTAGGTCCTACAGTCTGTTTCACATTATCTGTTCATAGTTTATGCTTAAAAGAAAAGTTAAATAGCTTATGATTCCATATGAATTATATCTTTATATGGTTATATGCTGTTACAACAGTACCATAAATATCCATATATTCTTATATCTGAAAGTATTTTTCAAGATAAATATTAAGAATATAAGTGCAAATAAGTAAATTTACTTCTTTATCTGCATAACTGCAGGAATCTTGACATTTTCAGATTTACTGTGAGCATGATTTAGACAGCCTCATCTACAGGGATATTATTGTTTTCAGTTTGCTCTTATACTCTTATAGCTTAACTAAATTTTAGCTGGAAGAATTTATGCTTTATTTTTATCTCAATTCCAGTAGAGGGTGTGTAATCATACTCTGTGTAGGGATCCGACTCCAGGTGCACACTCTGTATTACTTAGCAGTCTCTCCTACCTTGTTTACCCAAAGGATTAGATCATAGTATTTTTAGGTAAATCATAGCTTTATGACAGTGTATTTAGTTTTCATATCATTTTTACCAAAAGGGTTTGAAAATTCAGAAAACAAATCCAGACACAAGCAAAAGCAATCAAATACCTATTTACAGTTCTTCACACTGAAAACAATGGTAAGGATTCCTCTTGCTCATGCTTAGGCAGGCTCATAGGCTGGGTTTGCAGCAACACAGTCTGACAGGTATCTGTTGAGGCTGCAATTACTCAAAGCTGCCAAAAAAATGTGAGCAAAATTGATTCTGTTACTTCTCATGTCCTGACTCTTCTATCTTGCTGTCTTGGCCTCCAAACTACTCCTGCTAAGGATACTCTCCATACTAAAGGAAATAGCTGTTAATTGCAAGACTGCTCTCAGGTTTGTCAGCACTTGGCTTTATACACTGGTAATAAAATGAACAGTGTGGGGTGTGTGCAGTTTTATCCATATATATGACCTCCTTACTACAGCAACTCTGGCTTCTCCCTCCATTTGAGATGCCCTCCCTGGTAAAGGAGAGACCTCAGTTCAACCTCTCTGAGCTCCCTCAAATTACCCCTTGCTCTTCCTACGTGGCTACAGCTGAACATGAAGCTGAATGTGAGGCAGCCTACATGAGAGGAGTGTGGCTCCGTCAGTCAGGGAACACAGGGGGATCAGGCCAAACTGAACTACTGAACTCGTGATGCCATCTCACTCAGAGTCAAGGATGTTAATTTGGATCTCTGCTGCTCCTGGTTATCTGAAAACCCAAATATTGTAGCTACCATTTGCACATAATGCAGTTTCAGGCCACCATCTCTCCAGTGAACTATGAAATGCATTTTGCAGCATTATGATTGATGATTACTCTGCTGGAACAGTCTAGTTTGAAGGTCTACTTCTCTTTGTGTCATGTAACAACCTCCACAGGTTACATCTACATCTACACTTACATATTTGAAACAGCCCCAGTAACAACAGTACCGGGACTCGGAACAGAGATACAAGATTAAGTTATTCTAGGTGCTGTTATACTGGAACCACAGTGATGTAAATCTTCAAGCAGGCTGGGTAGTTGTGGGGTAGGCCAGAAGGAGAGAAACCAGGTGCAGGAAATATAGTTGATGAACTATGAAGAAACATGCACTTCTATGTTCATTCTAGAGTTCAGTTTCCTCTTGTTTTCTTTATGCTTCTTATAGCATTACAATTTGAGAAGTCCACATTTTATAAATAAATTTCATATACTCAAATTCTTTATCATGGTTGCATATTGCTACAGCAGAAAACATCACAGCATAGTGTGTTTACCAGTTTTTCTTCTTTGTTATTGTAAGTCAAGGCTATTTTCTCCCTTTGTATTGAAGTATTTTGAAATAGTCTGAATTTCTATATCTCAATTTGTATCTTTTTACTGAGATACTGTATCCTGAAAAATCCAGCTTTGTTGTTGCAGGCTTTTTTTCCTTCTGAGAAATTCCACTGATAGTTACATTGCACAAATAAATAGGGATAGTACCAGGTAAGCTTAATTGAGCCTTTCCCTCTTAGTCCTTTTCTGTGTCATTGGGTTGTTCTATTTAGGTGAGATGCTGTGATGGCAGCAGTGCATATCTTTACCCCGGCAGCCAGAGGTAAGCCTCTTGTGTTGTGAAACTGATGCCATAATTAAAAATCAGTGCTGGTTGCACCTGTAAGGTTTTGTTGGACTGTATTTCACTTTCTGCCCCAGAGCACAACTATGTGTAACACATACATGTGGTGTATGCAGCAGTGCTCTCACCAGTGTACCTAAGCCTGCAAGAGTCTTTGGCAGTGGTTAATACTTGACAATGGATCAAACCTCAGCATTCAAGACACTGACTTTCTTGATTTTTATTTGCAAGTGCATGAAAACAGTGCACATAGAGTGGGCTGAGAGTCAGAGCAATTGTTGTGTATTGCCTGAGAGTCCTACTGTACAGAGGAGTGATAATGACAGGAACATGCTCTCCTTTACTTGTCTTTGAAGTCAGGAACCTCCTTGCTTTCATGCACAGCTTTAATCTTTCAAAAGCCACATGGCCCTCTCCCTCAGCTGAACAACTTATTATCAGTCACAGTGTTTGAGGAGTTTGCTGCCACGATAGCAGAATTTCACCTGCAAGACTGAGGTATTGTACTGCCAAGGCACACTTCTGGCTCAGCATGCTTCTGGCTGAAAAAAGACAGCATTATTTTCTTTATGCTTGTGACAGGGCTGAACTGTGGCAGTGCAGTTAAAACCACCAGCACTATCCTGCACACCCAGCACCCCGTCAGCACGAAAGGGCAGATTGCCTGAGAGGACTTCTCTGACTTTCAATTTAGCCTGGCATCTCTCCAGTTTAGCAATTCTGCCACCTATAAAATAATTAAAGCAGCTTGTTTTGCCACTGCTTCCAGATGCAGCCACAAAAACTGCTGCATAAAGGCAGTAAACAAGAGCTGGGCTAGGACATAGCCTTGCTTGGGGCTGTTTTTGACAGTAACATGTTCTGACATCTTGTCATCACTAAGAACTTTTTCATTACCTCACATCATCATGAAAAAAACAAAATATATTCAGAAACTCTTTTGGATACCCAAATTTATGCAGACACCTCTGGGCTGCTCATGGTTGGCAGTGCTGGAATCTTCTGCCAGCTCCACAAAGGCCAGGTAGAGACTTTTGCTCACTTGGAGGCAGGACAGGGCTAAAAGCCAGACTGTTTCTGTAAAAGCCTTTTCCAACGCCCTCACCCACAAATCCACTGATGTCATTGTGACAGGTATTTTTCTCAGCCTTTGAGAAAAATCAATAGACCTTGGTGTCACTGCAGGAGTGTTTTTACCTTTCTCATTGTAAAAGGCACTATTCATCTGTCTTCTTGAATGCCTTGCAGTACCAATCTCTTTATTAGGTGACAGTGGTGAACTCATGCTTTCTAACTGGTTGGTGACACTGTATTTATGTGCAGTGGTAGGGTGTGAGCAGGGACTTTGCCTTGCTCTGTGGCAATGGTTCAAATGCTGTAGGAATCTCTGCTCACAGTTTTTGAATGGGGAGCTGAGAAGTGGCTTTCAACTCTAGCAGGACTGAAGAATGCAAGGTTTAAGAAATTGCTGAGACATTTGATCAGGCCATCTGCAATTTCCCTTTGATCAGCTAACAGGGTTAAAGCGGTTTTAGGCCACAGCATTTGTAGAGAATCTTGTCATTTCCATGATCTGCAGCTTTAGAAGCATTTTCCCTCATCTTCCAGTTGGCAAATAACAGGCTTTGCTTGTGATTTCAGCCTAGTTTTGTGGGAAGCAGCTTTCTTGCCTGCCAGTTTTTATTTTTATTTGAAGCTAGTTCAGCACCTGCATGTCAGCAGCAAACTGATGGATGTGGCCTTTACATTAACCCAGTTTTAAGATCTGCATTCGCAAAACCAGTGGGCTCAGTTTAAGATCTCATCAGACTCTCTTTGAATCTTTCTGCACTGTGTTGAGATCTTCTGCTTGTTTCTACAGTTAAACTATAGAAATGTCTTCTTTATCTTCACAGCCACATGTCCTCTTCCAAATTTCGTTCAGTATTTTTAGAGCAGCTCTGGGTCACTCAGCACTGCCTGACTCCTCAGGAGCTGTCGATCAGATTTGCCCTCAATGCCCTCCATGAAATTAAGGATCCACTTAATACTATCACACATGCATTATAGGCTTCTTTGTTTAGTCAGATAAGCCCAACAAAAGTGCTCTAAAATAATATTCTGACGTTTGATCTTTAGTGTAAATTCATTGTAAATACTTTGGCAATGAAAATATCAGTGGATTTACTTCAGGTTAGCATCATTATAAGAAACAGTAAAATCTGGATAAAAAGAGAGTTTTTGCTTCTTAAAGGTTTGATTGGTAAAACAGACTGTGTTTGATTAATGACTCAAGAATGATGCATTTTGAAATAGTTCTGAAATCCAAATCTGTGTGTACATAGCTTCTGTATCTTAACTGTTAAAAAAGATGACGATATGTGATAGAGAAGCACATGTAAAGGGCACATCTTTTACAAGTAAAAGATTTAAGACTTCCAAAATTTTTAGGAGAAGAATTTCCCTTTGCCCTCAGTAATTCAAATGCTCCCTTTTATTTTCTCTGTAACCTGTCTCATTTCCATCATCTGGGAGAGACAAGGAGAGAGGGAGCCTAGGCATCCGTAGACTGCTACTTGTCCTACCTCATGCATGCCTTCCCAGATGGAAAAAATCCACCCTTGGACATGTTTACTGAGAGTTTCTTTTCTTTCCTTGACTGAGAAGTCTAAATGACTAAATTAGCATAAGACTTGTCTCTCTGCTCTGCTCACTTCCTCCACTCTCAGGCTTGGAGGAGGCTACATATCCCTCTTCAGCTGATTACAGGCACACAACCCATTCCTGCTTTTAGTTATTATGCTGTGTGGCAGGAGGTCACCCCCAGGTCTCTCCTGAGTACCCCAAAGCAAAGACCACAGGGGGATTTTCAACAGACCAAGAAGCAATCAAGAGTTTTCCAGCACTGCTGCAGCCCCTAGGCCAGCCAGGGGGTGCTGGTGAGGGAAAGGCAGAGCGGATGCTGACAGTGCCAGTGGGCAGACCCCAGGCTGGCTGGGATCTGCTGAGGAGGGAGGCTCCTGAGAAGCTCAGAGTCTTCCTTCAGTCAAGGGTGACTTGACAAGCAGAGACTTCAAGGGATATTCATTCCATCTACCTACAGAACAGATTTATGCACTTGAATTAGCCACCATAGGCTCCTTTCCGACGAATGCAGAGAGTGTCCACTTCTTAGGAAAGATCTCTTGATCTATTTTAGGTGCCTTTTATATTAATTGCTACCTCAACGTAACTGTTTCCTGCCATGACCATAAAGGGTGCCTAGCTGGCTTGACATCAGCAAAAAATAAGGTGAAAGCACAACTCACCTCAAAGAAAGACAGGAAAGTACTTGAATGATTGATCTATTAAGGGTTACTAAAAAGGTAAAGCTCACCATACTGAACTAAAAATAATTAAGAACAAGGAAAGAAACTTGGGGGATTTATCCAACTTTCCCCCCTTTTCCTTACTCTTCCTAGGCCCATGCTTACTGCTTTTGTTGGCTGTTGAGCTGAACCCTTGATCTGACACCATATGGCCACTCTTGCAATCTTATGACCAGCTCTGACATCTTCATCTCCCCTGCAGACACTGACATTTTATCAGATGAATTGCACCCATCTCGTCTCAAAACTGATTTCCAGACAGTAAGCAGTATGTACTTTTGTAGATTAAACTACAGTGTAAATAAATAAATAAATGAAAAATCCTATGCTAGGAAAGTGGTCTTGGTGTGAAACCTGTGTTAAAAACCTCCACTTCCCCAACACACTTTACTTGAAGTTCTGCTAAGTGTCGCGCACCCGCTTGGCCTCAAGGACAAGAAGAGCAGAAAAGCCCTTTTAAGTGATTGCTCAGACGTTCAGAAAAGTGCAAAGGAATGTGTGCAGGTGAGGACATTCACTGTGCAGGGAAGGGAAAGACAACTGCTGAGGGAGGTCATCAACATGCCAAGTGTGAACAACTTGAAGATGATGCAAACATCCAACACTGAAGATGATGCAAAAGCAGATTGCTTCATGGAGAAACCCCGGAACCCTGAGGTGGGTTCTGCAGCCCTTCTCCTGCACAGAGGAGAAAGATATCGGTGGGAGTGTGGCAGGGGAAGAAACATCATTTGGGAGGGAAACTTCGGTATAAGTGCACACATATTAGCGTGTACACGGAGTACCTGAACACTCCGCATCACGCAGTCTTGATCTGGCAAACTTAGTTTTGTACAACGCGTATTTTTTTTAATAACAGAATTGGAGGTTGGTCCACCTGCCTTTCCCGTGGGCGCTGCAGCATGGAGCCTGCAGAGAGCCACTGCCTGGCCCCGTGCCGTGTCTGGCGGGGCGCCGGGCGGGCAGTGCCGCCGGTGCGGGCACGGCCGGGCGGGGCG
>VZTN01032962.1:20049-58248 GCA_013400515.1 Erpornis zantholeuca | reverse complement strand
GGGGGCGGCGGGCGCTGCCCTCCGCCCTCCGAGCCTAAGGTCACCGCAGCTCCTGGTCTCGGGCGCAGCTTAGCGAACACCTGCCCTTGCAGGAGCGCTGTGTCAGCCAGACATGTTCTTCAACATGTCACCATCACTGCTGTCAGCACTATCAGGGGAACCGTTTTGACTCAGAAAATAGTGGCACTGTGATGCCCTTTTCATCCTGTTTCGGCATAAAATAACTTCGGGAGCGTTTATGCAATGGAAGACTGGGTGTGAAATCCTCCCCAGGGTGACGTTGGGAGAAAGGGCAACAAGGAGAGAGGTGCCCTGGGGCAGGGGAGTGGTACCTCTGTTTTTACACACCCTGAAATAACAGTGCCAAAAGCACTGTCTGTGAATTTACCTCATCCTCTACCGACTGGCCAAACAGTAACCCCAAATCAGTTTGCCAGAAACTTGGGTTATGTTCTGCCAAAGCTGACCTCTGGATAACAGTAGCCCCTATGTACATGAAGTTTCCTCTGATGGAGCACAGACTTTGGTGATCCTGAGTTGTGACCTCACTTGCTGTGAGCTGGAATACTCAGCCATATCATGCACCTCTTTGCCATGAGGTATGAATGTGAACACTGGTGTAACATCAGCTTCTGTCCTGAAAGCTCCCAAATGTGTAACTGGTCCTTTGAGGTCACAAAAGTGATGGTGAATTACTGTATTGGAAGGTGACTAAGTCATTATAATTTTGGTTACGTTTAAAAGGACTCCAAATGCCTGATTTCAAAGCAACGACATCCAGCTAATTGAACTTTAGGTAGATAGTAAATGTAGCTAATTACAGAAGGAGAGCTTTACTGCCTGGACCCTGGTACCTGGCATGGATGCATTTGCACATTGCATTAAATCCACTGCAAGTGTTATTGGTGATAACCATGGTGCTAACAGGGCCCTCCTGCCCTGGAGCTGCATAAGCTGGGATAGCAGAACTGGAAGATATGCCCAGGCTTTAGTGAGATGAGCCCTTTCAAAGTGCTGTGAAGAGCAGGGGACCCTGCATCTCCTCCAAATCAAATGAACAAATAAAACATTAGGAATCTGGGAAAGGAGAATCTAGTAGAAACAGGATCCCCCTGTCTCTTTATCTCTCTGTGTGTTTTTCCTGTGTGCTGTGTTTCCTGTGTTTCCTGTGTGCTGTGTTTTCTGCAAACTGCAATGTACCAGCAGTCTTAAGACAGTTGCCAAGTTTGAAAACACACAACTTCAGATCATAAAGTACTCTAAAAGTAATTTAACAGAGTCTTGAGAGGAGAAACTGTGGGTGGTGGTTGCTCTTGCCAAGGGTCTCTTTTATTCATCCCCCACCCAGAAGGCAGGAATCCAGCAAAGACTTTCTTCAGTTCCTTTTGAATTTGTAAAAAAAAAACCCCAGAACTAAATCCCAAAAGATTCAGGATTGGCTAGTTTAAAGATGAGGAAAACTGAAGGAGAGAGGTCTTTGAATATGCAGCAGCTTCCTGCTGAAGGAAAGGTCTGTGGTCTGTGTCCTATGAAGTAGGACAGCAGGTGGAGGACTGAAACTGGGAAGAGAAACTGAGAGGGAAAAGGTGCCATGCACTGGAGTTGCACCAAGTAGCAAAAACTCTTGCTTGCTTTGAAGTTGCATCCCGCACACATTGCAGGCCCTCCGTATTCCAGGCCGTTCTTAGCACGGCCGGTTAGTAATCTGGGCCATCTGGCTGTGTGGTGAGGCTGTCTGAGCTAGATAAACTGACACATTTTGGAAAAGCCTCTATATACGCTGCAGGCTTGTGACTAGTGTCCTTTTGAATTACTCTCATTCCAGCCCATGAAGTGTTTCCCTGGGAATGCCGTCGGGATATCATCATCCCTTGCTGGCTGCTGGCTGAGTTCCTGCTGTGCTTTTGGCTCAGGGTGGCCTGCAGCCTGCCTGGGAAAAGCTGATGGAAATAGGGAAGGGAAAAGCCCTAAGCAGTGCAACTTCAGTCAGGATCACCCTGAGCCACCCTGGGGTGCTTGGTGGGTTTGGCTGTGCCAGGATACCCAGGGGCAAGGAGGCAGCTATAGCCCTCCTGTGCTGTTTGTGGGCTGGGAGCCAGTGTCATTCCCTGTCAGTACTCCTGTACTGTGCTGGGAGAGAGGGCTTGGGAGGGTTTAACTTGGCTCCTTTCCCTTGCTGTCCTCTGTCCTCCTTTTCACTGTTTTTCTTGTTTTCTTTTGGCCTTATGTTAACAACCTATGTCCATGATACTGCATTGAAGCAATTTAAAATTCATATTTAAGTGATTATAAAAACGCAGGACTGACATACCATGCAGTGCTCAACAGTATCACATATTTTTCATATCACTGACTGATACTACTGTTTAGCTTATGTTTATGCCTCAAACTATAACATAAACATGGCAAGGTTTTGCTATGGGATCTTTGCATTCAGAATTTCCTGTGGTTGGAGCAACAGCCTCAACACATGCATGTGATAGTCAGGCAAAGGAGTAACTACTTTAGGTGAAATGCTTTCTTCTGGGCAGAAATAAATATTCTAGCACTCTAGCTCAACATTTTTACATGGAAATGTGACATATTTTCTTGGGGCACTGTGGACCAGCATGGTCAAGCACAGCAGTCTTGGTTTTGAGGTGTCTTTCATACAGATTTGCAAACAACTTGGAATGGAGGAAATGGAGAAATATTAACTTGTGTGTGCATGTCTGTACCTGCTTGTCCAGTGAAGTATCAGTCAGAGGTGGAATTTTGTGGGCATTCATGAATGAAATAAACACTGATGAAGGGTAATGCTTGGGGTGGGTACCAGGAGAGAAGAGGAGGGGACACGGTAATGGCTGAAAAGCTTACTACCAAGTACTGCTTGTTGTAAGGGAGTACTCCTGCACTGGAACAGTGCTATCGCTACCTTTGAATGTAGACTGAGAAATTAAGAAAGTGCATCTGCTGGTGGCCTGGTGGCCAAAAATGTTCTGTGGTTTGCAGTAGAAGATCGCCCTCTCCTCATCTGAAACGTTAGTCCTAACTGCAGGGTGCTGCTGTATCAGGTGTCTGAGACCTGAAGAAAGTATGGTTATGTTATTTTATCATCTGAGCTGCAGTGGGTCATGAAAGCTTTTTGCTGAAGCTCATGAACAAAATGAAGTTTCTGAAGTTACTCAGCGTAGAAGAATCACTTAATCCTTGGACATGTGTAACCCTTGCAGAGATTTGGAGCAGTGGCTGTTGTCAGTTCTGGGGTTTGCTTATTCAGCATTTTATGGCTGATTAGTTGCTGCAATATGGCAGACAATAAAACTGAAAACTACTAATGTTCCCAGTTTTAAAAGTGACTGTGTGCTGTTAACCCTGCTCTTTCCTCTTGCAGGAACAGACTCAATGCTTCACGGGAAGTAGCTCCAGTGAGCCTCCCGAACTGCCGGCTCATTAAAGGGATTGGTACGTGCGTAAAATAACTGAGTGTACTGCTTTTGTCCAGCCTTGTTTTGTAATGGGTTCTTAAAGCCAGCTTCCAAGCCTGATCCCAAAAACAAAGTGCTAATTTGACTTTCATTTGTTGCTTGGACTTGGAGAAAGGCAGAAACCGCAGCAAGAAAATGGTACTGAAAAACTAGTTTGGTATAATGCCTTTTGCCTTTGGTATTTAGTTTCTTTTTCTCTTCTTGCAATTGAGTACCTTGCAAACACTTCTTTGCTAAGCCACTTAGGAAATGATTTGGCTTTTACATGAGGGTGTGCTGGCTCTTCAGACAGGTACCTACAGGCAGATGGTGCCATCTTGGAGATGAGAAATGCTGCAAGGGTGGAAGCTTTAGGAGAGGGTCACAGGCACATGGCGAAGGAATGGCTGCCAAATGCCAGCCAGGATGTCCCTCCTCTGCGCCACATTTTGGGGGTATTTAGGAGCCAGCTGGTGCCGCGTGGTGCTGGTGGCAGGCGGGAGCTCGGCGCGGTTGTGCAATGCAGCTGTGTGGTTCCAAGGAGCAAGGGGTCATGTTTGTCATCTTAGTCTAGTTTGCAGAGAGGTTTAACAGAGAGGCTGAAATGTTGACTTTGTACTTTGGGCCATGTGTTTAGCACACAGCAATGTTTCTGTCCTGTTTTTTTTTCTCTCCATTTAGGATAACCAGTGAATAAAATGAATAGCTTTGAAATTGATGGCATTTTTGTGTCTCCCTTCCTCCCAAATAATAGTTTTTAAACTTAATGCAGGCTTGATGGCTAAGGATTTTCCCCTCCTTAGTATTTTTGGAAATGTCTTAAATTATGTTGAAATTTCTTTTGATTTTTCATGTGTAAAAAGTTATTGGATGAGCTTTTACAGCCTTGCCTTTGAGCTTGCTGAGTCACTGAGTTGATGTCATAAATCTCTCTTCTTCCTTGTGTCAGGATTCAAACATCTTTGTAAAGTCAAATTGCTGCCATGAATGAGTATATGCAGAGTTCCTCTGCTTGAAAATAGGTACAGAAAAAATGGCATTTAAAAAAAATTCCAGGTCTTCTAGATTAAGCTGTAATTTACTCATACAGGACTATGAATAATGCTTATTTGATAGTGATTAAGATAAAATAATTTCTGAGTACTTTTTTTAAGCATATCACTATTGCAATCTTTATAAGACTTTTTTGCAAGATGATTGTTCTGTTGATGAAAGAAAGAAACCTGAAAAGACAAATAGAGTTGTGTTTCATTTCTAAACAGTATCTTGGGTTTTGTGCCTGACATTTGCATGTAGATTATGTGATTTCTGAGAACCTGTCTCTGCTTAGAGGCAGTGGATCAATTTACAGAGCTTCATTCCTGCTTCTTGCTGACTCCACTAACACTGTCCTTTCGCACAGAGCTCTGCACCTTGCCTTGCCTTTGCTCTGCAGTTTGCTGCTCATTAGATAAATAAAAACGCCAAAAATTAGTGTAGCAGTTCCAGTGTGGCAGAAAGAGAAGTAACAAAGGATTGTGCAAACTTAAAAGATGGAATGTTTCCTCAAATGTCTTTTAAAACTCATTTGCTGTGACAAGGGGGCTTATATCCCTCTCTGTGTAAGGATGTCTTTGTACATGGACATCTTGGCCTCCTGGGCCTTTTCCTTTAAAATGCTAGGATAAAGCTGAATAAACAATCTGTCTTTATTTTAATGTTTAAATCAGTCCTTCTGAACTCTTAAAAGAGACATAGGTCCCAGAGCTGGATCAGCTGGATCTGAGAAAATATTCTTGAACTATCCATTCTGTGCATAGAAGTACAGACCTCTGGTACACTCTATGAATTATAAGTGATGGATCTATAGTAAGTGAAGCAAACACAGAATAAATGGAAGATTTCTCTAGTGGACCCTTTTCTTTCTGCACAGTTTCATCTTTTCTGTATCTTTTTAAAGACTTTAATCTATTCTGCTTTTCAAATATTGTGCAATATAAGCACAGATGCAAACACTGAACAAACAAAGATTGCAGCTTGTCCTAAGCCTCAAACACAAACCTGTAGGAAAGGCTATATTTGTAGAAAAAACACTAGCTTCTGAGTTTTATTGGTGTCTAATCATGTTAGTGGTTTATAATAAACTAACCATATTTCCTGTACTAATTCTTGAAGTTCAAGAAGTTGCTATAGAAGTTGTTAGAAATACTTGCATCTTGGAACAATTAGTGGGATGTGGGCAAAATAGTGTCACACTTTTGGACATGAAATCCAGACAGGTTTTTTTTTGTTAGATACATTTGCAGAATACATCTTAATAAGATAAAATAAGGACCAACAAAAAGCCAACAGTTCTAGAGCAGGCAGCAATTTTTCACAGTATCTTTTAGTTTTTCTTAAATGCTCCCTCTTCAGATAATTCCATGGACAAGCTGGGCTCAGTGATAAAATTAAGCAACATGGTGGGTAAAAGCGATACCTAAGGAGTAAATTCCTGACTCTGCTGCCCCACAGAGCGCCTGCAGCAGCAGCGCAGAGCCCTCCCAAAAGAAGGCGAGCAGGAGAGTCGCCGAGCTCCCCCGTGGCCGGCAGTGTGTCTGCAGCTCCCCTCGGTGCTGCTGGGTCTGCAGGGCTGTGCTCAGTCTGCGTTCCGCTGCTCTCCGACTCCGCTCACTCCCTTCCGCACCTTCCAGGGCCCGGCGTGGAGCGCCCAAAGTGTGCTTGGCTGGGCAGTTCCTCCTGAAGCACTCTGGTGCAGGGCTCTCAGTGTGCTCCTTCCACCGGAAACGTGTAGTTTTTAATTATCTGCTCCCAATTAGCCTGCTCATCCTTCTGCTTGGCAGCCTCGCTGATTCAGTAGCCATAAATGATTGTATCTGTTTATTCACTCAGCAGTATGCGCTGCCAGTAAAAGCTGTCTGTCCAGCTCATGTCACCATGGCAATTGAGCCTCTCAGCATTTCTTCATGCTATTAGGCTCGCAGCAATCCTGGGAAGTGGAGAATTGCCACTAACCCCATTTTGTAAATTAACCCAGACTTGGGTTAGAGTCTGGGGAGACTGGGGCAAAGGAAAGGAGTTTGTGGCTTAAAACAGTGTGTAAGCTGAGCTGAGGAAAAAAGGTGCCCAAATTCAAAACTTTAATTGGAAAATACAGGCTCTGAGTGACTCTGGACACATTAGTGCAGATGTTGCCTCCTGCCTGAGTTAGTCAAAATTCAGAACCAAACCCCAGAGGTAGGATAACAGCTGACTCCTCCCAAAATGCATCTTCAGACCTTTTGCTCTACAGAAGGCATGGATTCTCTGCTCATTGGTGTCATGGGGTGGAGCAGGAGCTTGCTGAGGCTGCGGAGGAGCTGGCCCTGGCCAGAAGTGAGAAGCTGTGCCACCACATCTTCCCAGGGCTGACCTGCGGAGGAACTTTCCTGGATGGGTGAATTTGGGGTCCTGGTTCCTCTCCACAAAGGCTATCAGTGATCCTAGGTTAAATTATGGCCCAGCCAAATCAGTGCTTGGATAAATAGGAGTTTCTTAAAAGCAAACCGTAAACCCAGCTCAAATTTGCAGGTGCTTCCTTGGGAGGAGGTGTTGAGGTGGAAGGGATGGTGTGACTCATGCAGCTCACACATATGGTTATGGCAAAGCAGGAGGGGTTGTGGAGACATGGGACAAACTGCGTGGAAAAGCCTTGTGTTGATGGCTCTGTTAAAGAAAACCTGCAGAAGAATTTTCTTTAAGCAAATGCTCCTGAGTGGTTTCCCTTGTCATCTGGAAAGTGGCTTGTGAGGAATGCTGTTTTTGTTGGTGTTTTGGAGAAGAGAGGGGAGGCTTCTCAGGGGAGCAGTGGAAACATGGGATGCCAAACAGGCTTCAGAACTGGACTGAAAGCTCTTTGGAGAGTGCTTGATGAAAGCCTAAAATTGCTCTAGTGTTCTTACTAAAGGATTTCTATTTTCTCTTCCTTTCTTAGCAGGGAAAAATATTACAGGAGCTATAGGAACTGGCTATATTGGAAGTGATTACCTGCAGTTGGAAGTGAGGTCTAACTATAAAAGCCCTTAGCTGTTATAGATATGGTAGGTTCTCTGTCACTTGAGAGCTTTAACTAAATATTTGGCAATCCATCTTTGTGAAGTGCCCCAGCTCAATCAGGAGAATTAGTGTGCACAGTTCCCACAGCTGCCTTATGCAAGCCTGAGGCCTGAGTCACAGGTATGGTCCTGCCCTGGAAATCACCATGTCCACACTAATTGCTTGCTGCAGAGTACATTCTCAGGAGCTGTGATTCATCCCACATCTGGTGATTCATCTTACAACATCTGGGGGCACATGGAGCTGGGTGGGAGACTGCCTGGCCACTGCAGGGGCACCCCTGGGCCCCAAAGAGAGATGAACCCTGGTACTGTCTCCTAACCTGATGTGCTGTCTTCTGCTACCAGTTTTAAAGCTTTCCACCTGATTTCATTGTGTGTGCAGTCATATCAGAAAGGTGCATTCATGAGAGCTGGAATTGTACTAAAAAGGAGGTCTTTTTCAATGGGAAATACTTAATGTCACCAGAAAACCCCTGTTTATCTCTGTTTTGCAGAAGCTGGTTCAGAAGACATTGATATACTTCCCAATGGACTAGCTTTCATCAGTTCTGTAAGTTCCCATGCCACCTCCCCATTCTGGGGCTTGCCTGCTTCCCTATCCGCAGAAGCCATAGGTGAGAACAGCAGGAGGGGCTCTTTTCTGCAAGGCTGACTGTCTCCTAAAGAAAAACCCAGCCTTGTGTTTGCTTAGCTGTCATTCCCCTGTTTGAGCAAGCATGCTTCTTGACACAGAAGTGGTGTTGGTGGCTCTGACACGGGTATCCTATTGCACTGACTTACCTGGCCACATAACCCCAACTTTCTTTCATGCTGCTGCATTGAAATGTTGAAATGTCAATCCTCTGCCATATTAAGAAGATGTGTTAATTGACTAACTTCAAAAAAACCCCAAATTTTATGTGTTGATTATGCTGTTCCTGATTTTTTTAGCCTTTAGGAGATAGGTTTTCAACCTTTTCTTTGCAATTAGGATGGCTAGCGATTATTTTCTAAAACAAAAGCTAATATTCTATGTGCTCCGGGGACACCCAGGGAATGATAACATTGCAAAATTTATGCCAGAGCTGTTGCACTGCTGCTGTTCCCTGTGGCTTCACCACGTGTGGTGCAGTCAGCGGTGCTGGACTGCCAGTTTGTCCCCAGTGAGTCAGTTTGCAGACACCTGAGGCATGGCTGCAGAGGGGCCATGGTGCCTTGGGTACAGCTCTGTGCTCCCCACACAGCCTGCTCCCTCTGCCAGTCCCTCCACCCCACTCGTGGCTCAGCAGGCTGAAGCAGAGGGACATCCTCATGCTTGCAAGTCTGATCAAGCCTCCAGCTTTTCAGCCCTGTGATGCTCTTCTTTTTATCCAGGAATTATTTTCTTATCTTTTGTTTCTACAGGGCTTGAAATATCCAGGACTAAAGAGTTTTGCTCCAGATAAGCCAGGTGAAATATTTTTGATGGATTTGAATGAAGACAATCCCAGAGCAGTGGAACTGAGAATCAGCCGAGGGTTTGATCTGGCATCCTTTAACCCTCATGGAATCAGCACCTATGTAGACAGAGGTAAAGAGCTCGAGGTGGTGGCAAATATCAGCCCAGAGAGCACAATCAGAAATTCCTTTGCAGCCTTGCATTGCACCCACAATGGTTGTTCTTGCTGGGAGTCAAAAAGGTTTGGGGATTTTAACCTTTGTTTTGCTCTTTTCTAAATGTCAACTGCTAAAGGAAACACTCTTGCACATAATTTCAGTTTGTCTGAAACAGAAAGATTCCCTGTATATTAAGAGGAAAGAAAACTTGGTAAAAGTTAGAGTTGAAAATCACAGAAAATTTATTTTTCCAGTTTACATCTGTCTCACTCTGGGTTCAAGTGTTTTGAGGAGATACATCCTTCACTGACTAGTAGTGCCCAGAATGGAAACCTCTGTGGCAAAACAGTGAATTATCAAATCTCTGTAAATTACCAAAACCTCTGTTACTCTTTGGCCAAGTCAGGTTCTCTTCTCCAAGATATGTTCTCCTATGTCAGGCTCTGATTACCAATAAAGAATCTTTTTCCCTGTCCTTTTACTGGAGGTTTTAGCAGGGCAAATAGAAGTCTGCAAATATAAAGAGAACAATTGCTGCAGCTTGATGCACATCCCCATACAGTCACCCTTTAAGGGAGGGTGTTGGAAAAATCAGTGGTGGCTAATGTAGGGTCCTACCAGAAGGGCTGCACAGATGGGCTGCAGCCTTGCATAGAACACAGGAGGAGGATGCTCCTTCTGCTCTCCCAGGAGATGCAGTGGACACACCAAGAACCCAAACAAAGCCCAAATTTCCTTGGCCACAAACGATTCTTCCAGGTGACTGGGGCTGTTTCACAGATTTCAAAACCTGGTGGCTTGGGTATGAGGATAAGGTGGTCGTTCCTTTCTTCCTTGGAAGAAATAGCAAAAATCTAGTTCACACAGCGGTTCCCTGCAGAGCCAGCCTGGGAGAAAAGTAGCTGGAGATCTGGATCCAGATGCAGAGGCATCTTGCAGAACATGGGTACTTGTCCCTCTGCCTCTGCAGAGCCTTTAGACAAAGGCACCAAACTCAGCACGTGCTCTGTACTCGAGGCTGCCTCAGGGCTGGGGGTGCTCAGCCACACAAACTTGCAGAGACTTCAGCTGTTTCCATTTCTTTTTCAAGATGACACCGTGTACCTCTTTGTTGTGAACCATCCCCATCAGAAGAGCACAGTAGAATTGTTTAAATTTGAAGATGACAATTCTCTCCTGCACCTGAAAACCATTCGACATGACCTTCTGACAAGGTATTGGACCCAAGTACTGTGTTCCCCCGGATAAGGCTGCATTGGTGAAATCCAGTGTGGGATGATTTTTGGGCTTAGGCTATTATTAATATGAGATATTTCCTCTTTAACCAGCATCCCTGTTTCTCTTATTGATTACTTCTTATCTGTGTAATCAAAAGCAGTGTTTCTCCAATCTCTTCACTACATTTGATTTTTAATAGTTGTATCACTAAATTAGTCTTAAGTGCTGCTGTGATTGGTGCCAGTGAATTATCTTGGCATCCATTTCTCCTTCGTTCATGTAACCTAGTCTCAGGTCATTGCAGATAGGAAGCTCCAGATATTTAATTCTCTGGATTTGCTACACTGTAAAAATAAACATACACATAACTTTTTCTGTTTTTCTTCTTTTTTAATACAAAAATTTTTTCGTCTTTCCTACTGCAGCATGATTGTAAGATAAACAACCAGACTGATAAAGTTGTCACTGCACAACTTTTTCTGTTTTCTACTTGAATGTAATGAAAAAGAAAATAATAATAATTTTAAAAAAATTCCATGAACTTACAGACAGATAGCCAGATCTCTAACTGATGCCTTATGGTCCTGTTCAGGTCTCAGCACTGCACAGTCCTGGCTCATAGAAAATAAAAGTAAAAAGGATCTAAATAATTTGGTGACTACCAGAACTACATCTATAGTTGTAGCCTCTTTATGTATATTGGATGACCATGTCCTGATTGGATTCTGGGCATTCTTAAAATGCTCCTTCACACCTCTCATTTAATGTTTTTTTTTTTTAATTTCTACATCTCTTTATTTCTTTTTTAGTGTGAATGATATAGTAGCCATGGGACCAGAGAGCTTCTACGCTACCAATGACCACTACTTCTCTGACTTCCTCTTGATGTTCTTAGAAATGTTCTTGGGTCTAACCTGGTCAAATGTTGTTTACTACAGTCCAAAAGAAGTTAAAGAAGTAGCATCTGGGTTTTATTCAGCCAATGGAATTAACATTTCACCTGACAGAAAGTAAGTTTCTCCTTACTTTAGATTTTGTTTGATCA
Source organism: Erpornis zantholeuca (assembly GCA_013400515.1). Lineage (NCBI taxonomy): Eukaryota > Metazoa > Chordata > Aves > Passeriformes > Timaliidae > Erpornis > Erpornis zantholeuca. Next base: position 46,888 of record VZTN01032962.1, on the reverse strand, counting down.
CACAGAAGTCTCCAGAGATCCTAATTAGTGTAGTCGTACCTCTGTGGTCAGGTGTCTAAACTGGTTCATGTAAGGCAAGGTGCTGCCTGTGCAACACAAGTGATACAGAATGTTTGTAGCACAGAAGTTTTGTGTCTCGGTGTTTAGCAGGAAGGTTTGCTGCATTGTGTGCTACTTCACAGGCAATAAGGTCAACAGTTGGTGCATTTAACCAGCTGATACAGGAGTCTGTGTGTCTTGCTTGCAAGGATTAATGGGGCAAGGTTTCTGCAAGCAGGGAATGCTCTACAGTTCTACATCTGTATGACTGGATCAACCAGTCCTGTGGTGTGGACAGGTGATCTTAAAAAAAAAAAAAAAGCATAATTGTGACTTTTTGGTTCCAAGGCTTATTTCAGTGTTGTAATGGAAGAACTGGCACAGTGTGAAGCTACACTGGCATCTCAGCAGGTTGGCTTCAGTGCCCTGCGGCCTACTTGCAATGTCTGTCAGTGTGTGGGCTTGCACAGGAGGAACTGTCTGGTTTTAGTGTCTGCTTACTCAAGTACATTAAGCAGTGCTTTGCTTTCTTTTAAAGGTACATCTACATTGCAGATATAATGGATCACAGTGTCTATGTCATGGAAAAACATGCTAACTGGAGTTTAACCCCTGTGAAGGTAAAGGGCTGCTGTTCTCTAAAAAAGAGGCAGATGTGGATTTTGGACAGAATAGTTCCCATGAATGCTCGAGATTTCAGCATGACCATCTATAAAGTTCTGATCTGGGTGGTCCTGCTGTGGGTTTGCAGAGAAAATATGCAGAGCAAATGGCCTGTGTGCCCATTACAGAGCTTCAGGTCTTCTGCCCTGCCACCAGCAGCTAGGGAGGAATTCTTGGGCATGATGTTGAGCTGTAGTGGAAGTCTGCCTCAGGCAGTGTGGGTAAGAGCATAAAGCACTGAAGGCATCCACAGATGTGTAGGTGTGAATGAGCTGATGGGGGAAGCTCAGAGCAACAAGCAGGACTCTCACAGCACAGAGGTGGGGATGATGCACACCAGAGGAAAAGAAAAACAGAAGTGGGGGAAAAAGTATTTCTTAAAAAAAATCAGTCGAAGTTATGTCAGATAAGAGTCTTGGACAAGTCTGTTGGTTAAGTTATAGCTTACTTACAGGATTTCTGATAGCTTTAACTACTTGTTTTTCCTCCGTGTTGGATAGACCCTGCAGCTGGACACTCTGGTCGATAACTTGTCTATTGACCCTCACACTGGAGACATCTGGACAGGATGTCATCCCAATGGGATGAAGCTACTCTACTATGATCCTGAAAATCTTCCTGGATCTGAGGTGCATTTTGGGAGATATCACTGGTCTCTTAGTTATGTCTGTGCCAGAAAGTTGTTTTTTTCAAATCACCCTGGTATAACTTAACTGCATTTCATAGAAAGTGCCTGGCACAAAGTATCTTTGTTAAGCAAAGATTGAGCTGGCTTCTGCTCTCAAGTGAGAGCCTGAACAGCATATACTCACTAAAAACACCTATTCAGATCCTTGGGTGACAACTAAGTAATTTCCACCCAATGGCTCAGTCACTTTGGATTCCTCAGGCTGCTTTCTGTGCAGCTGTGGCCATGCACACAGATTCTGATGAACTGCATTAATTACCAAGCCAGCACCTCTTTGCCAAACTAAACATAATTGATTTAGTGCAAAACATGACCAGAAGTGATTGCACAGGAATGATTAATCTGTGCAAGTGTAGTCGATCTGTAGGTGACAGTGTAAATCTTCTTTCTATGAAATCACTGAGGTACTGGCATTGGGGCGTTAGTGGCCACAAGTGCAGCTGGCTGGTGTCCATTAGATTTCAGCCTTGGCTGAAGCTCCCTGTAAGACATGTCTCAAAATTACCATGTTCAATAGCAATAGATTTATGATACTAGGCACTGGGTTACTCTGTCTGTCTGGGAAAATAAGAAGATATTAACTAACTCTTAGGCTGGAAAAAAATGTGCATGCTCCTAGTGGTGGGGATGACTGCCTTACTTGCTTACAGATGTTGCACAACAATTTTAAAAAAATAATTATCAGTGTTCATGGACCATGCTTCACTGAAGGCCCCCTCACAGTAATTACATGGCTGCAATTATCAGCAGCTGGTCATCCTAACTAATTTGTTGAAGTTAAGATGCTGATGTTCCCCCTATGCGTGGAGCTTGTTCACCTCTGACCACTTCAATAGATGTACCCTCCCCCTGTGGCAGGTGCTGCGCATCCAGAACATCCTCTCAGAGGAGCCTGTGGTGACACGTGTCTACGCTGACAGCGGCTCTGTGCTGCAGGGAAGCTCAGTGGCATCCACCTACGAGGGAAAACTGCTCATTGGCACAGTCTTCCACAGAGCTCTCTACTGTGATCTATAGCTTGTCACAGGCAAGACCTGCTGCAGCAGAAAGGATTTAATTCCTTAGTTTATGTTAGATCTGCTAACAACAAGACTGTTCCAATAAAGGTTAACTACAGTAATGGAAATGTATTTTAGCCTTTCTCTCCAAAATGGGACTTCTAAAGAGACTTCTATGCTATAGTAAAGGAAATGGAATTGAAGGTGAGAAATTAGTTTATCTGTGTACTGGGGAGGACCCCATGTCGTTAACACAGGGTAACCTTAAAGTTCAATTTCAGATTGCAGATGACTAAACTGTCAGACACTGAACTATCTGTGCTGGCTGGATTTCTGGTTTGTTGTTTGGTTGTTTTTTCCCCCCATGAGAAAAATTAGTTTGTAAATGAGAATTGCTGACTGCCAGTGTGGTGTGCATTCTTGTCACTGACCCCTGGACCTTCCCAGGGACTGTGCTATGGTTTTTTTCCCCAAACCTTCCTGTTGCCTTTCACTAATACTTCCAAAATAACTGGAAGGAGAATAAATGTTATTTCAGTCTCATTCATTTCCCTTTCCCCCTTAAAGCCATTTCCTAATGTTACTTCAGTTTCAAAAATTTGTTTTAATCCTATGAGAAAAGACTGGGGCATCAGTTTGGAGTGGTTTCTTACTGAATCTTTCAAAGGGAGTTTAGAAAAGCCTTTTTTTCCTCCTTAAGAGTGGGAAACATCTGCACCTTCAGCAGGAAATGCATTAGCAATACCTGTTTCTCACCACAAAGGGAACATTTCTGGGTGCTCTGCAGTGACTCCTCTGAGCCATGGTCACACATGTTCTGTGTTTAACCTCATCTGGTGTGGAGTCAATTCCCGCAGCACCACTGTGCACCAGGGAGCTCTTCATGTTTATCTGGCATCAGTTACTGACATTTTGCACTGTCAAAAGCCCCCCAGGTTTCCTTCAGCTGGTGTTTTCAGGATGATGTTTGTTAGCAGTCATTTGCAATGAACTGAACTCGGTGTCCTTTGAAGCTGGAGCTCATGGAGTGAGCTCTTCTTGCATTAGTGTTGATGCCCTTACCCGCAGAGCAGCTCCTGCTGTGCTTTCTGTCCTTCTGAGTTCCCCCCTGTGATCAGCTCTCCAGGTCTGAGAGAATTGCTGACATGCAGCTAAAGGCTGTGTTACATGTGGCATCTCTCCTGCTGGAGCTGCCACTGTTGTGCCTGCACCTGCCTGCACTGGCCCTTTTCAGCATCTTGGCAGCCCCTCCAAATGCTGCCACCAGACAGATGTCCCTGAGGGCCACCAGCCCTCTGCATCCTTCAGCTGATGCAGTAGCTTTTCCTCACTGCAGTTCTTCCACCACTGTGGAGAAAAAAGGCAGGTTGCTCCTGAAGTGCAAGCTTGGGAGGAGAAAGAGCTGGTTCCTGGGTGCCAATTGCTAAGCTGGCTTTGCTGTTCCATTCTGCACTCTGCTCCAGCACCAGCCAAAGCCCCTCTTAACCTGAAGAGTACACAGGAGTGCTTCTTGCCTTTAAGACAGACCAAATAACCTGCTCTGTAGTGGCCCAAGCACTGAGACAGGAGGTGGAGTAAGTGCAAACCCTCCTCTGTCTGGGTTTTGCTGTTCTGGCTGAGGAGGCAGTACTGCAGGCTGAGGTTTGGGTGAGCAGTGGTCCTGAACAGCAAATGTGTGTACTGACACCTCTTGGCTCCTGCACCTTTTCTTTCTAACAAGCCTAATGGCTTTCATCCACCGATAGGAAAAGAATTACTGCTCCTTTCCTGAGCAAAAGGGACAGCTCTCATGAGCAGGCAGTCAATGCCAGGGCTTGTGGCTGGGGCAGTGTTGCAGTATGGGAAGGATGGTGTCATCCATCTTCCTCTGCACAGCTGAGTGGGCTGTGGATCTTTCCACATCACCTTCTGCCCCTGGAAAGCCTCTGCTCCACCCCAAGCCCCCACGCTGCCACTGGCTCGCTGGCACAGACACTGTGGTGTAAGGCACGTCCCTGGGCACAACAAGTGGTGTGAGGCTGAAGAACTGAGCCACTGGCATGCTGGCCACTCTGTTCCCTCTGCTGCCATGGCAGACAACTCCTACACATCCATGTACCAAGAATGGTTGCTGGTGTTTGTGATGTTTTGTATCCAAAGACAGGCACAGGCTGTGGGGGTCTAGTGGTGGCTGGAGGGTGACTTGAGTGCTGGTTAATCACACAGCTAATTGACTTGTCTCTTGGGGGCAGCTCTGCTTTAGCAGGTCTGTGCACAATCTGTGTTCACAGCTCTCCAAAATGCTCACAGTTGATCTGGGGACTTGAGCACTGCCCAGGCTTCACTGCCTGCCCATGGAGGCTTTGGTGACAAGGAGTCATCTGTTTGGATCACAGTTCTGAGTCTTTTGCTGCCCATGGTGTGCAGCCCCTCCACAGAGCAGAGCCAGCCCTGAATGAGGGTGGCTTTTGTCTCACCCCTTTGCTGTAGTTTGGCATTACCTAACTCTGGCTTTCCCTCTCCTTCCTTAGCAACTTTCCTCCCTGCAGGACACTTCCAGCTTCCCTCAGAAAGTGGTGTACTTTCTTACAGGAACTTGTAATCAATTTTCAGCCTTGAAGAACAGATGTCATTCCCAAGCTGAAAGAACTCCTCTGAAGGAAGTTCTCACAGTAAAGAGAGGTTGGGCTAGTCACCCTTTTGTGATTAGCCACCAGTGGCCTGCACTAGCATTCTAAAGTGCTTATTTTAGGATCGTGCCACTTTTTGTTCTGAAGCACTATGTTCTAAGAACAGTATCTATCTGATGGCAGTATCAGTAGCAGTGCCACAGCTGAAATGCCAATCAGTCACTCTGCTGGTCCTGGATTTACTCTCTGGTTGCAGAAGGGTAACAGTCACTTCCATCAGCAGTGCAGAAGTAACCCATCAAAACGTTATTTTCACATTTTACCATAGTGTAAAACATCTTCAAATGAGCAAATCTAGACACTGTTGGATTTTGTCAAACTTCTATTTTTTTTGTTGGTTTTGGCCTTTCAGAAAATCAAGGCTGTCTTCACTCATCACTGGCTTTTTTTTCTGTTCTAAACCACTCCTGTGCTGAAGATTTTCCTGTTGGTCTGCCTGCAGACTGAACCACGGGCAAGTGAGGGGGCTCATCTTTTCCTCAGCATTTCAGAGGAGAGACATGGTAGGTCTCTGCTGTTACTGACAGTAAAACTTTGACCTGAGGTGAGGAGGGCAGGAAGCCCATTGCTGACCTCCTGCACAGGTATCCCAGCCTCGCAGCGCAGAGGTGGGGATTGGAGCAGGGCCACCAGTGCTGGAGTGGTGCTGGGCAGGACAGAGACAGCGAGCAGGCGTTGTGCAGCAAGAGCCACGCTGGGGAACAGCTTCTGCCTCCGGGCAGCCTCAGTGCAGAAACAGCAGCGGTGGAAGATGCAGCTCAAGCCTGGTCTCTCAATTACAAAGTAATGTGCACATGTAAAATCCACACTCACAAGCCCAAGGAGGGCATAACCCATCGTCTATAACATGCTGTAGAGACTGGAGCAGCTCTGGGCACTTCCGAAACCCAGCTGCAGCTATCGGAGACACCTTGCACAAACAAGGATGACATATGGATAGGTGGCTCCAGGCCTAGGAAGCTGCTGAGCAGACACATTTTACACGTCAGTTGTGGACTCAGAGCCTCTGTTTTAATTAAGACAATAATTTTATGAATTGAGGATTCTTTTTAGTTTCTTGCAGGTGGTGGCTGTATTAGTGGAAAGTAAGATTTATGATTCAGTCGACGGGAGACACAAACTGGGTTAGATAGATTAAGTGCAGAGTATTTGGCCTAGATTCTGCCAGATGTAAATCCACTGAAATGACTACACAAATTGGACAGTCTGTCCCCTTCCATTTTCCCTAACTTAATGCTTTACTAAAATCAAGTAAATAAAAAACATATTAAACATGTTCAGTTAAAGAACTCCTATACTGTGGATGTATAAAATGCCCATTATAACTAACCTACACTGGAGTATAAAATGTTTTTATATAACAAGACCAATCCAGATCTTTTAAACACACAAACATTGACCAATATCAACATGAGAGCAGCCTATTTTTACATCAACCCACAGCAAAAGACTGCATGCTACATTTCTGCATATGAAGAAAAAAGACCATGTTTTTCCTTTTTTTTTTTCTTTACTTCTTTCTACAAAATTACAGAGTGTAAATGAGACCCACTTAGAGGCTTGTGAATCATGCCAATTTGGCCAAGAGCTGGAATTAAAATAATCTTTGGCTGAGTAGAAGGAAGCAAAGAACAAGCAGGGCAAGGTACATATTCCCCTTACCCCCTAGCCTGACTCGTGCAGCTGCCCAGTCATCCTCACTATTATTTCTTCTGGAATGACCAACAAAAGGGCAGAAAAGTGAGGACTCATTACAAATTCTAATAAAGATCCAGGATTTCTCATTTTATTGCATTCGTTGTCTAACAACAATAATACTCATTGGCAAGAAATTTATTTACACCAACAAATTAACTTTAAACCACGAGGCTTTGTTGTTTGTATTTCAACTGTAAGAAAACAAAGGGCCACCATGATGTTTTATTTTGATGTCTCCCAATAACTAAATATTAAACAAAGTTATCTTGGGGAAAACGCAACAATCTAGAGAAGTTCATATCAACCAAGCACAAGAGAACAAGCTCAGACATGGCACTACTGTGTCCTTCATGCAGGTGATCAGACACCAAGATGTACAAACAAAAAGTTCAGGATAACATGCACTTCATATACATTTGACCTCTTTAAAAAATGAACAGAAAAAGGAAAAAATCTGAAGCACAACTATCTCTTTAACCATATAAAAAGAAACAATGTAGGAAGCCAATTTTTACAGTAAGCACAGTGCATTTTAGTCTTTTAGCTGCCTGGTCTTCTAGCAATATGTGTAACACTTGTCAGTGACCAGTGAGATACCGTCGCAGTGTGACTGGGAAACACGAAAGCAGTTGTTCAGTGAGTGTGTAAGGGACAGTACAGAGTCAGAAGATGTTCACTGTGCACTCTTCACTTCCCAATGGGCTGGTTACTCCTTATGTCTGGTTCCCTGAGATGCCCCCCCTCCTTCAGACACTTCTGCACGGGGCCCAAATCCACTTCCACCAGAGGCAGTGGCAAAGATCCCACTGGAAACCCAGCAGGAGCCCCAGGCTCCTGGGTTACTTGGGCTGGATCTGATCTGGGGAGCTGTGAGCCCTCCTCACCTCTCTGGAAGAAGGGACCTGCCTAACTCAGCAGGTTTCACAAACCCCACATCTTATTCTTAATATAATCCGCACTTCCCAAAGAAACTGGCAGCCCAAGGCATTACCACCAAATGTTCCTGCAAGATGTGCATTTTTAAAATCATTACTTAATGCTAAAAGCAAAAGTACTATTTGGTACAGCTGGTTAGTAACAGAAAGCTCATTTTATATTGAGGGGTTGGAGGGCTCAATGTCATGACTAAGATATTACAGCTTTGAAAAATCAGTTTCACGGGTACAGAAAAAAGTCCAGTAAAATCCATAGGGGAGGTTAAAAAAAAGGACAGTGCCATCTGCAGATGACCCACACTCCACTCTGGTGAGTGGGCAAGTCTCCTTGCATTTCATCTGTCATCTGCTCAGAAACAAACTGCTGAAAGTGCTCCAATAAAAATCAAAGTCGGGGTTAAAACCACAAAACAATGTGTTTCCTTGCTAGAATACTCACACCCAACTAAACCATGATCCTCTTCCGTGCTACTGTAGAACAGTATTCTGCCCCACGTGCAAGAGTGGAACACAATTCATTCTCAAAAGTGACACTGCCCACCTCTTACCAGTCCATGAGCCAGGAGGTGAAGGTGTAGCAGCTCAGGAGGACAGGAGGCTTTGATGGAAGCAATAAAGTATGAGGAATCCTGATACCACATGTCAAGGACCTCTGAAAGTCAATGAGAGCTGAGGGCTGGCAAGTTTTAGAGGAAAGGTGCTCAGTAATTCTAGTAAAAGCTCAATTCTTGTGGTCTCCCTGCAGCAGACTACAATCATGGCAAAAGAGATGCCATTGCAAAAAAATTTAAAGAAGTTGAAAAAATACAAAAGTATTTGTATATACTGAAATACAAACATCTAACTCCATTCAGCTTTTTATTACTGGTTTCTGTTCCACTGTATAATTCTAACCCATGGCCTTGCACAGGCTCCACTCGCAGCAACCCCCACCAGACCTCCTTAGGGCAGTGGGTGAAATGCAACTCTGTGCAGGCTGGGAAGGGGTGCAGCTTTCTCACCCCCTGGCTCTGCTCTCCTTGGGCAGACTGAAACCCAGCAGGGAATTTTAACAGGAAGTTGCACAGGTGCAGCATCCCACCTGTGAAGAAATGGGAAGACACAGGCCGGAAGCAATTAATGTCAGTATGTCTGGCTGATATGAACACAACAAGGAGCCACCACTCTCCTCACAATCTCAGTATAAGCACTAGGGTTTCTAGGACCAAAGTAACCTGCAGTGTTGTATATTTCATTTTCTACTTTTGAGGCTTTTGAGACTTCCACTTTTTGCTAACTGTCCTTTCTTCACCTTTTTAGAGGCTCTATAATTCACAACTTTTAATACTGCAGCAATGAGCAGAACTAGAGTTTACAGATCTAGCCTACCATCCTAACCAGGGAGAAAGCAACTTGGGCCAGCCTGCTGCAGCCACCCAGGTGTAATGATGACACAAGCACCTGTCTTGAGGTGTGGAAACACCACACTGCCTGCAGTTTGATGGTGGCCACCCAAGTCAGCCTAATAGAAACAGCTTTAGCTCCACAAATAAATACACAACGTAGGTGACATTACACCTGCAGGTGAGCCAAACTGAGAGAAAGGCTGTCCAGTCATTTAGCACAGAAAATTTGTTTCTTCTTGTTACATTAAGCCCAACATCAGCATGACTTAGCAATAGTTTACAGGAAGTTTAAGTTAAGAATGATGAGTCATCCATCTTTTGTTTCTTATAAGTCATAATACAAGGGGAAAAAAATGAAACACCACTTCAAAGATCCTATAGAACAGCAAGGAAAGTTTCAAACTGTGCTTCACGTCTGTTATCCAGTGACATTTCTGCACTTCCCAAGACTGAGTTGCCATATTTAGTAAAAGGAATCACATAAATCTTTTATCACAGAAAAAAGAGAAAAACTCTTGACATTGTTCCGTTTCCTTAGTTTTCACATGTTGATTAAAATGCATTTAAATGGTTTTAATTTAAATGTGAGCCACTAGGTTTTTTTAAGTTAGGTTTTTGTTGATGTTTTTAGTATGAGAATAACAAAATAACATTATCACAAAGCAGTAAAAATCCCCTGAATACATAAAGGACTTAAGTTGAATTAGTTATTCTGTAGAGTAAGAACATGATTTACAAAGAGATTAACTAGGCACCATTCTAAGAAGCAAGAATGAAAACTCCATGTATAATGCCAAGCAATCTGCTCAGGTTTCTAAATAAAAAAAGAACATAAACCAGGGACACCAACTTAGATTATTATATACAACCACTTAAACATTACTACAATGTAAACATAATTTAAAAAGAAAATTGTTATCTAATGCATTTATCAACATTGTATTTAAGATATTAAATTTCCAGTTTCTTCCAGGTAACTTCTCTTACTCTAAGAATGCTAGTTTTATGAGGCTCTTAAACATTTGTAAAATTTTTCTCCTATGAATGAACACAGAAGGATTTACTGCAATGTGTAATTTTTGTTAGCAGGTGTATTTTGCTGCTGGTGGTTTATCTCAAGAAAAGTATCACAAGCCTTTAGAAATATCAGCAAGTATCTTTTATGGCAATTTCACTTTTAGATCTGAATAAAATATACATCAAAAACTTGTAGAAATTGGATTTGGAAGGAAAAATAAAGCTAACGCTATGCAGCTCTGTTGTGTGTTAATTTTGAATGAACTAGGCTCTCTTGGTTTACAGATCATTTTACACGTCAGAGAAATTACTAGGATCAAAAGAAATGTAACTACTAACAGTGCACCCTAAGTGTTTCAAATCTGAGCTTCAGAGAACTTCTCAGACACAAATCTGAATGTCATGAAGTATAGAGCAGAAGAGAAGGCAAACTAAAACCAAACTAAAATACACTTTTTTTTCAGAGGAATTTTCAATTTTAGGCTGGCTCATTTTTAAGTTCTAGATTCTAACTGTGCACCACCATCTTAAACAATTTCTGGGCTTGAACAAGCAGATGAAGACTGCCACGTCCAGGCTGCATGAACAGGAAGTGATGTTTCTCACCCATGCCCAGTTAGCTTTGACTGTAGAGCAGTCAGTTTGTGCCTGCAGCTCCTCATGGTGGAGATCTGCCCGTTGTCTGTCCATCCTTCTGAAGCAATACTGCATAGTTCAATACTGCTGTTGAGGCAGTAACATCATACACTGCTTCTGTCACAATCAAAACTACACAGCAGGCTTCACCCATGGCCTCATAGACCCCAGAAATCCCTGAAGTATGACCACTGCTAAGCCATGAAAGCATTCTACAGCCAAAGCCCAAAAATTCAGGTTTTGGTTGGATATTCTTAAAATTTATCAATCTAAACAGTTAGAACGTGGGAGCTTTGGATTATGTAACCATGACCTCCATGGCAGCATTGACCTTAATAGCAATGTACTGAATTTAATTTTAACCAGAATCACTCATCTTCCCCTACTTAAAGTGCACTTCTGTAAAAACTGAAAATCTAGAGCAGACTCAAGTTCGATAATAGTTTTTCAATACCAGCTTCATAATAGCACAGCACAAAGCTTATTCTCCCAATGCTTAAAGACTGGAAAATGAATTTGAAGATGCAGTGTTTTTCCTGGGAAAAAAACAACTTGAAACAAAATAAACCCAGTTTCCTGTATGAAACACATGAAAAACAAAGTGGAGTGTGCTGTAAGAAAGTTGCCTACACACTGGGAGCACAATAAAATTTATACAGATTTATATGCTGTGCTCTAGTTAGAAATTCATCCTTGCTCAGATATCTAAAGGATAAATGTTATCCTCAGATTTCTGTGTAAACCCACATAACCATTTAAGGCTTTGCCTCCTTCCTGGATTAACTATTGTACAGTTAACAGAAAGAGTTTCCCCTCCTGTCCTTTACTCAGGGGGAATATTGACTCCTGTTTTTATCTCCAGTGTATAAGAAGTCACTGAACAGTTCTCAGAGCAGTGTTGCTTAAAGGTACTGACGCAAGACGAAACTTACTCCAGCAGACTGAACTGAGTATCCAAACACCGTAAAGAAGCTGAAATTCCAGTTAGAAAGTTAAGTCAAATCTTATCAGACAGAGCACAACTCCTTTTACCCAGCTGAAGAAATGTTCCCCAGTCATAGTGACTGGCCATCCTATTCAGAAGAGGTGAAGCAGTGGACATGCTCCTCGGCATCATGCTGGTTACTGAAGTGACCAAACACACAGAGCTCATTAGAGAAGAGTAGTTTGGAAGGAAACACCATCACACAAAAATGAAATCTGTTAGCTGTCAACAAGAACGGAACAAACCAAGGGGCTGGGATTGTTTCACATGGCAACAGCAACGACTGGATATGCAGGAAAGAAAACTACACAATATAAATTTCCCTAGTCATTCTATGTACAGCCCCGTCTCTGTACACAGTCTTGGGTGATGAACACAAGAAAGCTGGAGGGGCATCAGAGTGGATGTGAGTTTCTCTTCCCTTGACATGCCTCCACTTTCCAAACACAGCAGCACTTCTGCTTATCACTGCTCATTAGTGCCCTCTGTTGCATCTGACAAACACTTGTCTGTTTTCTTCGATCTCCTCTGCAGTTGCTCTTGTTCCTTCTTTCGAAGCTTTTCCCTTTGCTTTTCCATTTTCTCTTGAGCTTTGCGAGCCTTCTCCAAGGATGCTTTCATTTCCTTTAGCTTTCTTTTAATGATTGCTCTGTCCTGGGAAGATGTCATACCAAGAGCCTGAGGTGGGGAAAACAAAATTTAAAAGAATTTTTCTTATGGTTTAATCTATCACGTTTTGTTTTCATATTCTAGAGGTAATTCTTAGACAGAAGACTGCAACAGCAAGTAAATCTGATACCAACTCAGATACGTTACTGATGTGCAAGTACTACATTTCATGCCTTCCACTTCTAGAATATTAAAGAACGAGACCTCATTGCCACCACCAATGCTGATTTCATTGATCAAATAAGGCAAATAAACTATTCTATTGAAATCATCTAAGCCCACATAGAACAAGACTTCCAAATTCTCACTGCTACACCCTTAGTCAAAAGTTCACTTGCAGTCTTACGAGACCCTTATAGTTAGTGAAGTGCCATCAAAAAAATTCAGCAGGGCAACACCAAACTTCGATTTTCAGATCTACTGAGCTTCCTACAACTCCTTCCTGTTACTATTTTTGACTGAAGTAGGCTCATATTTTTACTACAAGAAATAATGTGTACTTTATACATCAAAACTGTATTTAGTTCTAACATAGTTCAACTGTTATCAGCTTAAGCCTCCTGTATCCCACTAATCCATTATTCCCTTGCTGCTTCTGATGTATTTCTATCTACTATCTTCTCAGTATCACCCTTTCACAAAATAGAGTTGGGTGAGAAATAATGAGCATGCAAATACAACTTTCACACACTGCTATATTATTTGTGCATGCAAATATGGGCACATTATATACACCAAGAATTTTCACAAAGCAAATGTCTTTCATTTCTGAAGCTGCTGAATCCAAGTGCATACAGGACTTTTTAGAAGTGTTGCTGTGGCTTTATACTTTCTGTTTAATAGTCTAGTCTATCATGACTCCATGCACAAGGATTCAATGCTTTCTGGATGAATTCTTACTGCCTTTGAGATGATGTAAAGTGATGAAAAATACTACAGTTAATCTTGAAGCCCAGACAGTTAATTACCTTGAGCTTACTGCCATCCAGCTGAAGGAGATGCTCCCCATTAATGTTCTGGGCACTGAATTCTGAAACATACTGTTCAAGGTTCAGGCTCATCAACCAGTGGGAAACCTGCTGCACACTCCACTCATGAACAGCACGACTCTGACACTGACTGTGCTTAGGAGACTGTCCATCATCAAGGATCTGTGACAAAAATATGCTACATTATTATTAAAGGGTAACACAGATGAGTAACAACATTTTTCTGCACAAACCGCCACCATCAGAGCACAGGTATCTGGACTATCTTTGCACTACAGTAATAACATTTGTACACTGCTTTTTACATCCCTGTCTAACCAGGCATGTAAGAATGAGGACAAGGTACCCAAAACATCTTTTATCTACAGAATCATAGAAAGAAAAGGAACTGTCATTCCTTTTAACCCAAGCAGGGGCTGAAATGGCCAGGTGGCACAATTCAAACCATATATGCTCCCATTCCCTCACAAGATTTTTTCCTTCAAATTAGCAGGATCCTAAAGGATGCAATGAATTGCACATTCCATTTCCTGGGCTCGTTAACAGATCTTAATTATTTGTTTAATCTATTAAAAAAAATCAGGGGAAAACAAAACCCTCAGAAAATCACTCCAAAGTGATTATATTTACCAGCCAGTGAGACTGATACCATCTATGGAAGAAGACTTACGAGATGACCCAAAGGAATGGTAAGGAACACACAGTGATCCCATAGCCCCAGCCCTGCTCTCATCAAGTTATGCTGCTGTGGGTGAGAGCACAAACCCAATCAAAAAGGGCAAGTGAGGCATCAACTGCTGGAGGAGACCCGTGTCCCTGCTCTGCCACTTTCTTCCACCCATGAGTATGCTAGAGGGGCCTGAAACAAAAGCTATTCTGTCCTGGTTGTGGTCAGCAAAGCAGCTGCTACAAGCTGCAGCAGCTGTCTGCTGTTAGAGCAGCTTTTACACTAGGTTAGACGATGCTGGGAGCTCTCTCAGCTTCTGGCTGTCCAGTTGTCAGGGCTGGACACTATCTTTTTCTTCTCCAGTTGCCAGCAGGAGCTCAGCATAGCTGAAGCCTGGTCTAGTAGATTTGCTTTGACACTGACCCTCTTCCTGCTTCCAGCATACCACAAAAACTGCAGTTTGCTGTGCCTTGAAAACTCTCAGCAACAAGGACAGGGCAACTCAAGGCAAGGAAAGAGGAGCCAGTGACAACTGCGTGTTCTGCGCCAACAAGGGGGTTTGCCACACAACACCACAAGACAAGAAACGTGACTCTGCAAAAGAGACACTACGTTGCCACGCGATTCACCACAACAGCACGCTAGTATCTCACCTCATCATCAATCATATCCAGGCTCTGAGTGAGGGAGCAACAAAGAAATGGGAAAGAAAAGCATTATAGAAACAAAATACCAAACATGTAGCAGCATGTAAAAGTTCAGGCAACGGCAGCACCAAGATTTACAAACAGATACGGCTACTAAAAACCAACAGGATCTCTTTAAAAAGAATTATTTCCAGAAGCAAAGAGGTTATGTTGAAAGCTCAGCAGACACATGACTTGGCAGCTAAACCTGACACTGTGTCAGTGAAACCCTTTTGGAGTTTCTGATCTTGACACCCTAGAACCACTGGGAACCTCTCTGATGGCTCCAATTTCCAAGAGCAAAAGCTCCTTAATTAGAGGAGAAATGACTGCAAGAACTGGGCTCCCTCCCCAGCCTTTCATTTCTTCATCTCCTTTAAATGCTGGTGGAGCTGCCGGGGAAGCAGGGGCGGAGGAGTGCTCACAGCAATCCCTGTGGAAGGCTGAGGAGCAGCTCCAGCCTCCTCCCGCCCAGGGTGGCTGGGGAGGTTTTCAGGGCAGCTCTTGCTGAACACGCTGCCTCATCCGGAGGCAGCAATGTGGCACACAGCAGAGGATGGAGAAAACACATTCATTTTTATGGACCTGCTCAGCCTTGGTATTGTACAAGTGATAAAGTAGAGAGCTAAACATGCAAAATGAAAGCATTTTCAAGCTTTTAATTCAATACCACTCGGAACAGGACATTGCCACAATCAAATGCACAATATAAGGGGAATTAAACATGGTAAGAGAATGAAATGCATTATCAAGACAGTACTAACACTAAATAAAGTGCAAATTATGACTTTGCTGTTTTCAATTAGTCACAGCATATGCAAACCTATCTGCAGTCTCCTTTTGTTATAGATTTTTGCTCTTAATTACCTGCAGTAAGAATGGTTGGGGTTTGTAGACTTGCAGTTTGGCAAATAGAGTTGCACAGAACAGCTCTCATTCTTTAAACCCAAGTAAACCATGCAGGCAGTAATACAAAACCTACCTATCATTAAAATAATGACAAAAAAGGTACAGAAGGTATAGATACTTCAAGTTCCTCCTCTCTAGAAAAAAGCAACTTGGCTCAAATCTCACATGAAAAATGTGAAGTTCTTATGGAGTGTTTGTAAAAGAACAAATGCACAAGTTTCCTGGCTCCACAGGAAGTGCTGTCAGCTACTGTCAAATTGTGCAACATCACCTACAACTAAGTTATAAAACTAGTATCTTAAGAAGAGTATTTTCAGTACATTATATTCAGGTAAAATACATCATCAATTATCAGGGTTAGGAATGCCTTTTTACTTTATCATTGTTGGAAAAAAACTCTGGTTTGAAGTTACTGGCTTCAAATCCACTGTGCAAAGCAAGCACAAAGAATGCAAAGTGGATTAAGACATACACGTTATAATCAATGCACATACATCCAGGTACAGTAACACACAATTACTGCATGTACAGGTCATTCTGTCAGGGTAAAAACTGGTGCAGGCAAAGGTGCCTTACATCTCAACTGTATTTACCAAACTCTACTGTATGTCTGGCATGTCAAAACCATCTAAGGTCTGGTTATGTATATGTATATGTATATGTATATGTATATGTATATGTATATGTATATGTATATGTATATGTATATGTATATGTATATGTATATGTATATGTGTATGTGTATGTATATGTGTATCTATATCTGTATCTATATCTATGTCCGTATGTACATATTTAGAAAAAATCCATTGGCAGCATCTCTTAGGACACCAACTGCATTCCACTTCCCTACCACAGGGCATTATTTTAAGTCATTATTACATGAACAAGAAAAATGTTAATTTAGAAACCAAGGTTACTTTTCTTCTACAATCTTACTGCCTAAAACCTTGCCTTCATTATTTGAGCAATCAAGCAAGATGACACAGGAAAAAGAAAACAACTATGTCCCAAATTTAACAATTTCATCAACATACCTCATCTGATGACAGTGCTAAGGAGTGTGAGAAGCCTGGTGTTTTAGGTTCTGCTCCTAAACCACTCAAATCAGCTGAACTTGTGCTGCTGGGACTGAAATCATCATTGAATGTGAAATTCTGTAGAGAAAAAGAGGAGTAAGAATGAATAAATTATTGCTTAGGTGCATCTAAAAGGGAAATTTGCTGTCTTCCAGGTTGGCATGGTTCAGGAGTGATTTCAGTCATTGACCATACCAATCACAATACCCATGAGGAAGCCTAATGTTTTGTACTGTTACTATTTATAGAATGCACAGTATTTTTACCACTCTGTACTTCATGAGACACCTTTGCCATCTTAATGCCTCAATGAATAACAGAGGTGTCTAAATGCAATTTCCAGACTCTTAAGATCCTGGTTCTCATCCTGGAGATAAATTACTGCTTCCGCAGGTTAATCACTAGCATTTGCTGTCCTCTAAACACTTAGGAGAAGCGTAGCACAGGCAGTAGAACAAAGAATAGGACAGAGAATTAATGAACAGAGAGAAGTGAAAACTCCTATTGAAAGAGCAAGGAGGATATCCTGTGAATCCACTTCTGAGTCCCAAATAATCTCCTTGAAAACTGAAAGAATCCTCCCTATTTGCCTATGCCTTTAGAAAAAAAACTGAAATTGAAAGCAAAAAATATCTTTGGATATTGAATGTTATTTACTGAACTAATAATCATAAAACAAACCCTGTTTTTCTCTTAACAATGCAATGAGAGACATCACATCTTACAGCAAATAATAGCAAAAGCAGGCACATATTTTTCAGGAATACAACAAAACTACCGTTAGAATAAGACAAAAATTAACAAGCATTTCACACTAGAGGGAGAAATGAAAAAATAAAATATATAAAATATTAAGGACACCATGATATTCCATTTAACTTGAATATTCACTTGAAAATACAGAGACCTCTACTCTCTACTCTAACATCTAAATGAGTATTAAATCCACTTAATCTTTGACATTCACTTTAGAAAGTTAAACAATAAAAACAACACCAGAAAAGGAACATCCTTCTATCTTCCCCTCAAGACACTTGTCCTATCTTTCCTGAAAACATGAAGACTTCAAAAAATATCAAGTGCAGGTTCTCTAATTTTTGCTGGAAATCCAGCTAAATATTGGTATCATGCTGTGCTTTGAAAGCTTGAATAGCAGTATAGAAATTAATTTAAGAGCCTGCAAACTTTACAGAGAACATAAGAATATTTTTGTGATCATTTTTCTCTCACCTACGTTTAGAATTCCTGTTCTGTTTTTCCCAGCTCTTTATAGAGGAGAAGAAAATCTGAGCAGCTTCCTTAGCTGCTTCCTTAGCCCACACAGTGTTCTCAGGCCAGGAGATCAACAGCTCTACCTCCTGTCGTGTGAAGAACATATTTTTCTTTTTTAAGTACTCTGATTTTTCTTTTACCTCTATTTTGTGCAAGCTTCAGCTTTACAATGAATGTAAGCTTTAAAGTTTAATTTTCTATAGGAAAAACACAAGATAGCCAAGGCCTGGTAATAATTAGGATAGTCCCCACAACCTCAATCTAATATTATCTAAAAGGGTGTGCTTTTTCCCCCATTTGAAGACTATTTTAAAACAGTATTTGTTTAAATACACAAATAGGATTAATGGGTCTAATTTTTTTTTTTTTCGCCAAAAGATCAGAGGTAAGCAAATAACTTCTCTTCAATCTTCAGAGATTTCATTGGTGGTCTTCTCTATCAATCTGATTTGGACTGCTGTAAGCCTTGTGTGGCTCTTCCTGCCAGGTAAGACAAGAACAACTATGACCTTGCATAGCTTAGTGCACAGCAGAAGGAACATATCACCAGCTTTTGGCATCAAAAATGTAAGAAATGCCTGTGGAAACTGCTATTATGAACATGCATTTCATGGCAGAAGACAGAGAAATTATATTTCTGACTCATATTCCTGTACAAAATTGAGAACCATTTCTGCTTCTTTTTACCAGACCAATATAAAAAATCAACTACTATAAGTCATAAGAAGTTACAGGCAAAGAAATATTTTCCAGAAGTGAAAATAAACATGAAAAAGCTAAGTATATTACTAAGTATATAACTAAGGGTTATTTAAGGAGTTATCATGCTGAAACATTCATGCACATAGAAAGGAATGGCACAGATGTATTAAATTTCAATAATTCATATTTACAGTTCAAGCATCTTCATACAGAGAATTAAATCCAACATCCAGCATGCATGACAAACAGATTTCATTACTGGGGGAAAAAAGGCAGATGACTGACGGCATACAGCATTTCTTCACTTGCAAACACCTCATTTAAACATGGGTATTCCACTACCAGTCCTGAAGAACGAAGGAAATGTCTATAACCGAATACACAAATCTAGCATTTGTTCAGTGGATACAAATGCTAATTTCCACTGGCACCACTTGCTTTTGTTACGGTACAGCACACCACAGTTAGTTTACTGAAATAATGTACATTAAGACAGAGTAAAAAAGGTAGAACAGGGAATGGTACAACGACAGAGATGTTCTGTTTGGATGAGCTGTTACCGTACAATGAACACCATGCACTGTTTATTGTAGTAGCCACGTATTGGCCCCGCTCTTTTTTCCAGAATCACAAAGCCAATTATGCTACTCAACACAGTGGGAATAAGGTAGTTTTTATTTTCTACCTTTGACCCTTTTTTAGCTGGGCTTAAATTTTCAGAGGAAGGTTCGGTTGAGCTGGTAGGCGACGGCAAGTTGCTAGAAGAATTGGATCCCTTGCCGCTCTCTCCATACCATGTGAATGGTACACAGTGTGGGAGAGAGGAGGATCGCTCTGCTAAAGTTTTAGTGTTTGCTGATTTCTGCAGCATCTCTCTGACAGTCCTGTTTAAGAGAAAGGAGCAGGAATATGCATTAGATTATAAAAGAAGGGAAAACAAAACGCCACAGAGGCAGTTAATTGCAGAAAGAGTGACATTCCCTGTAACTGTGACTAAAGAACTGAATGGCATGCAGCTGGTAGGGGCATGCCTGAAATCTCTCTTTCAGCTAAAGAAAAAAGCATATTCTTTTGATTCTTTTTCTAGCTCAAGCTTTCTTAAGACAACATACACCCAGAAAATGGAGACAGATGCCAGCTGAAAATGCCTATACTCCCACCGTTGGGATGAGAACCAGCTCCTGTCAAGAAGCCACATGTTGTGGCCATGTGCCATGTGTTCATGCATTTCTGAGCCCCAGTGGTATCTCAGCATGATTAAATCATTAGACTCAGAACTGACCCAAGTGGGCCCTGGTTCCCAGTGAAGATCTGGCTTGGATTTTGAGCACAGGCAGAATGAATCAGATGTATCTGTATCCATCTATGGAGATGTTCCTTTGTTACAACAGCTAAATACATAGATAGTACTATTATCTAGCTTTTAAATTAAATATTAAAAAAATTGATATAGAAAAATGAAAGAGACATCTACGGGACTTTATCAGCTCCTCTCTTTGTAGTAATTAAAGATTGCAGTAAGTAAGTAAGGCAAAGGTAACAGTTAAAAACAAAAATGCCTAAATTTTATTTGCTAAATATATCATTAGTACAGT
Source organism: Erpornis zantholeuca (assembly GCA_013400515.1). Taxonomy (NCBI): domain Eukaryota; kingdom Metazoa; phylum Chordata; class Aves; order Passeriformes; family Timaliidae; genus Erpornis; species Erpornis zantholeuca. Next base: position 26,607 of record VZTN01032962.1, on the reverse strand, counting down.
ATATAAATTAAAAATAACTATGCAAAGTATCTGCTTCCAAGAATTATGCATATGTCATAGAATCATATTATTTACATCAACATATATATTACTGTTTCAGAGCATTAAAATCCCACTGCTCTTAGCAGCTGCATGTAAATGGCAATAAGGTAAATCTCTCTCAACATCCACCTTCTGGACAGCTTCTAAATCATTATTAACATCATCACTAGACCACATAAATTGTGAAGTCTCTTTTCTGTATGGATGAAAGTGAGGTTGTCAAAGAACCCCCACTTATGGAAGCAGAAGAAGAATCCTACTCCATTTAGCAACTTAAAGAAAGACGGATGTATGTGACTCAGTCCTTTACTTCCCTCTCATCCTCTAATCTTGCTTGAATGTAGAAAGTAAACACAAATGTTGTTGCCCAAATCCCTAACTTCAAGCAGGGAAATATATGCTCCTTACTTAAATGGGGAATTTTTTCATATCTGTAGCATTAATGGTAGTTTCAGGAAATAATTTGGGATTTTATTTACACACCCTGAGTGCTACTTTCTGGAAATCACAAAATAATGTGTGCTACACTCATGTGACAATGTGATTAATTCTACATCAATTAGTTGTTGCAACAGACATAATTATAACAGGATGCTGTCTTTTCATCATCTTCCTTCTTTCAAAGAGCTTATACAGCTTTGGACTTGTAGAGAAAACATCCTCACACTTCTTCTGAGGCAAATTCTTTGGAGTTAGTAACAAAAGAAGTGACAATGGCTGCTTAAAAACTTATGCTGAAATAGTAACAATCCAGTTTACAGAGATAGAGTAAGAATTACAAATGCTCACCAATTTCAACTTTGAAAGCAGTATTAAACTCTACTTTTAGCAATTGTAATTGGGATATTGAACTGTATTAAAGAACTATTAAGAAACAACACAAATGGCTGATTTATCACATGGACTAATAAGCAACTGCTCTCTATGCTGAGAACTGCTCTCTCGACAGAAGACACCTAAGGGATCTCACAAACATCTGTAACATAATGCATCGGCATAAGGCACATTCAAGTTCATTTCCCCCAGACTGTGGCTTGGTATCTAAATGCTGCATGATGTCTAACACCCTGCTAAGAGCACTAGCTGCTTCACAGCCACAGAGATTGGCTTTACCAAACCTCTCCCTGTCACTAGGGAAACCCAGCAGTGAGTATCACTGGCTCCACGTGACGCCGTGAGCATACGCACTGGGACAGGTTTTCTGACACCAGCAGAGAGGTGATGACTGCTGCCTAAGATCACTGAAGATCCTGCCAGATATTTGCAGAATACAAATGTACAAATGTATGCTGAGACAGAACATTGCACTTCAGTACAGCGTGCCTGAGGGAGTAAGGAAGGATTTTTTTGCTTTTCTGATTTTATGGAGCTACACAATGTACTTGTCACCGGGTCTCCATATATCAGACTGTCAGCAGAACTGCACAAATGGCTACATACTGATTTACCACCACAATGTTTTTCTGAACAGCATTCAAACTTTGCTTTCTTCCAATAACTCTTTTATCATGAAGGTTTTTTGCATTGATTTATGTGCAGAGTTTTTGACTTGCTATGTCTTTCTAGACTTTTGGAACATACTAAATTTGCTTATCCCTCCTAACTTTGTCTTTCATACCTGGAACCAACTATGATGCTGTGATCTTGTCAGACTCCTAAGTATGTACGGAGAGGCCTTCAGTAAAAATCTACACCAGCTTTTGTGGAGAAGATTGTCTCCTGTCATTATGAATATTCATTTATTTATTCATTCAGAGTACTGATGCTGGTGATGTGGTCTCATCAGACCTCACAAGGAATTCACAATTCCTTGCCTGAAAGTTGTTGATGTGACATGCAGTCAGCATTTTTCCTGTTTTTCAACTTAAGATGTTCATCTTCAGGACAAAAATTGTTCTGAATGCATTCCTTGTGTGGGTGCTGCAGAGCTGCAGTGAACAGCTGCTGCCCAACCTTGCTCTGGGGGCTTTAAAAAATATATATATGTGGAATTGTGTCAAGGTTTCTGGTTGATGGATATTATTAACTGACTGGGTGCATCTTGTAGGGCTGCTCTGAAAATCTATTTCTGCAAATCCCATTAGTGGATACAACAGCAGCAGTGATCAAGTTGGACTTGGTGATCATTGTGAGTCACTTCCAGCTTGAGAAATTCTATGATTCTATGACATTATAATTGTCCAAGTATTCTTAGATTATATGTTAGTCTTTTGTGAGCCAAGGAAGATAGGTTTTTAAGATCAGGTTATCTCAAAGCTTAACACTTATTTATGAAGACAGTGGGCCTGTTAATAGTCCATCTGCTAGGATGATTAGGTTTTGCCAATGTTTCTGGCACATAATTTCTCACATCCTCAATCTTTCACCCATACCTACTGCCATAGGTCACCCTAATAGCTTCTTTCTCTTTCCGCTTCTTGCCCTTGTTTGAACTCCTTCTCAAGGGAGCCCTATAAGAATATTAGAAAACATTAGGAAATACCTTTGAAATTTTACTTTCAATCTTTTTAACATAAAAGAAAAAGTATTTTAAATAACAAAATGCTTACCCAAGATCTGCAAGTTTTCGCTTTAGTTTTTCTGTGTGCCCTATAGTAGGGCTAGTTGTTCTTGCTGCCTGAGCACTTGTGGCACCATCTAGGACACATTTGTACATGGAAGAATGTACATTATTAATTTTAATTGCTACTTTCCATCCAGAACACTTTGTGCATCTTTTCATTAGATACCCATACATGTACATGTGTGTGACTACACTATTTAATTAGAGGAATTCTCATTTTTAGGAAGACGGTGTGAACAGGATTAAAAATAAATACTTTTAGAATTTGAAAATACACAAAAATCTTATTTTAATTAAAGCAAATTGGAAGTTAATATTGATTGAGTTTTAATGAATATGCAATAAATTGAACAACATAAAGTATTTCTAGGCAAACATTCCAGTGAATCCATTTTTAAACTCAGCAGTAGTTTGCTTAAGTTTATTTTTCACATAATTAATTTGGTTTGTATGCTTTACTTCCAAAATGAGTACTTAAATTCTTTTTTCAACTTTGGAGGCAAGGATACCTTTTGTGATGGGCATGCTATGAAATAGTTAATCAGTTTAGCCTGATTATTTTTTGTTAATTGAACATCTAATCTAAAATCTAACTATTCTGAATTTAAAAAAAACCAACCAAACAAAAAACAAACAAACAAAAAAACCAAACCCAAACCTAAAATTAGCTTAGTTAATATATTTGCCTTGAGGCCTATCAATTTTTGATCTCTTCTACAAATGCTATTAAACCCTAAAGAGGAAACAGGCTGCAGTACCTATAAAGCCAAAACAATGAATCTGAGTCTGGCAAACATCCTGTGAAATCTATATGGAAGCTAAGAGAAAACACGCAGTAGTTTAAAAATTCAGACACAGTGATCCTTAAACATGAAGAGTGTCCCCAAATACCCCAGAGGAAGCAAATGAAGGTCATCCATTTATGTCACTTGTGGTTTAGTGGCTTTTGCAATGTGACCTCAGACATACAGTAACTTTAACTGGAAGCACTGCTGGGTTTGTGGATTTCTCCTACTGTTGCTGACTTAAACACTCAACAATAACCCAAAGTACCACAGCACTATCACAGGATAGTCAACTATGTGTATAGAACTTTGTGTGTTGCTTGATAGATAATACCTGCCCAAGTTTTCATTTAAGCAAAAAATTTCATGTGCAATTAATTTGTTCTTAAATCCTTTGAAGAGCAAGAAAATAAGCCCTTTGCAATACCCACACTCTAAAAGCCATAATATTTCCACCAACTCAAGTCCTTATGTTAAAAAAAATAAATTTCAAGAACTAACAAGTAATCTCATTCCAAAATAGCAAATAAAACAAAAGTAATATGAAGAATGACTAAAGCAAGATGAAGTCTCCAAAGAAGAAGTACATTCCCCACAGAGGTCAAGGAGAACTTTAGGCAATGCACACTCTACATCACCCCTACACTATGCATTCTTCTTTCCTCTTTCCTCTTACAGTTCCTCTTTCACCTTTAATGGACACTTCTCATTTAACCACTGCCAAAATTGTCACAAGAATTAAAACTTGCAATATTTATTTTCACACTAGCTATTCACAGGCAAGTGGGGCTTCAGGGCAAGGGGCAATGGGTTTTTTTGAGAAACTGCTTAGTGAAAGTCAAGAAATTATTAAGTACACTTGTCTTGTGTTGGGCAAATAATTAAAGCATTTAGTAGATGGAAGTTATGCTGCTGTAGTAGTAAAAATAGTCAGGAGAGCTCAGTAAGAATACATAGCAGCTACTTGGAATGGCAAATTTTTGTTCAGGCTCTTGTATCCCTATGATCCCCCTCCCAGGCCGCTGGGGCCAGCCAGGGTCCTTTAAATAATAATGACTTTCTGAGGAAAATATTTGTGCTGGCTATGGGACACAGTGGAAAGTGGATAGGCTAGGTCCCAAAAGCAGCTTCATTGGCAGAGTGGATCTGAATCTACACGGTCTTGCATGCAGGAAGTACTCAATGCTTGGCACATGGCAGTGACCGAGAACCAGAGCCACAGGCACCCTGCCTGGGCAGGAGGGGACTTTGGCCACCCTGGATGGGTGCATCTTCCCTGACTCCTTGCAGCTCTTCAGAGTAGGTAAGGGAAAGCTGCTTTCTCAGAATAAATCACACAGAAGCTGTTTAATCCACCACTTCCAGCCTCCAGCTGAAAGCTGTGTGGCTGATGGATGTGGAAGTCACTAGACCTCACTCCCCTGCCCATGGTCACAAAGCACTTGCAGCAGCCTCACATCAGTGAGCACTGTGGTCACCTCGCTGCCTTATCAAAGGATGATGCTGCTGCAGAAACCAGGCAGAACTGAAGAAAATAAAGTCATCACATATACATGAAAAATTTGTGCTTATAAGCTTATCATTTTGCAGTGAAGCTAATCTCATGGCACTTCACCCCACAACACTGCAGGATCTCTTGAGAAGAAAAGACAAACATGAGCTTGCCAATGCTCACTTCTACTATTGAGAAACTAACCCATGGACATGTGCGTGTCCACACAGGTGCTCTCTCTCCATCTCTAAAAAACCCCACCTGAACACACAAAACAAATCCAATGTCTCTTTTTATTTTCTGAGCTGTATGAGTTTAACAGCCAAATTAACAATCATTTAAAATAGCATTGCTGCAGCACTTGTTGCCAAACATCTGCTCTACTATGTTTCTTATTTTTGTAGGACTTATTAAATACAATCTTTTCCACTTGAAATTAAATTGCTGTGGTCAATTCTAATATATTACTCAGCAGAACCTGGAAACACCCAAAAGCATTGGTTGTTTACTTAGTGGTCACAGTGAGGAAAGCATTACAGCAATATTTAGACAGAGACTGTTTTTCAAACCTCAAATGGAAAGACTGACACAGTGGGTGGAATGCAATGCCCTATTCCTTACACTACAAGGTTAGTTTCCACTCATTTTTTATCAAGGTATTTTTCATACATCAGTTGGAATGCAAAATTTAGGACCTCCCTGACAAACCAATCATACATTCAAGCTGAGTTTGTAAAGTCACATTCTTATGTTCACACTCCTATTTTTACTTGCAAAACTCAAATATTGAACTTAACTTGGAATCCCTAACAATTTAGCCTAGCTGCAACTAGCAGTTTCAGAACTCATGTAAAAATGCTTGCAATGTATTAACCTATCCTATTCAGTAAAGTTGAATTATGTTGTCTTTTATGAACCTGTGTGAAAGCCCTGTATAAAGATGAAGAAAAAACAGGGTTTAAATCAGTAGCAAGTCTTTTCAGACACACAAACATAATCTTCAATAAATTGTTCTTTTCTTTTAACTCAAACAAGCTGAACTCTTTTATGAACCTGTCTAGACCTCCTCCTGCAGCCCTCACAAACAATTTTTATTATATATTTTAGCTCATGTGACAGTTTGAGAATGCAAGGTGCATAGCTAAGAATGCTGAAGTAGTGTCAAATGCTAATTCTGACCTCAAAATGCATCTGAAAAGGACAGCTCAGTATTCTGTGATATATCATATTGTTCATTCTTATAATATACTGGTATCTGAGACATATACCTGAGCTACATATAATTCCACCCTGTTTAATCCACCTAGCATTTAAAGGGTCTGAATTAAATTATTAACAATGAAGCCAATCTCCCCAAGAAATTACTTTTTTTTTTTCTGTTAATGAAAAGTCTCCAGACACTAACCTCTCATTAAACCTAGACTTTGCTGCCTCTCAGCAATTAAAAGCTACAATCTGTTGTTCTTGCTTTACACTCCTTTCCACACCCTCCAAAAAAATCATCTAGCAGAGCCAAAATCAAATTATTTGAGTAAGTACACTGTGTTAAGCATGTTTCTAATATGGAGATGTCCCAAGGTCAAATAACACTTTTTTAAAAAAAAACACAATACAACATATTCTTAAAGGCAACTTCTGCCTGTTTTTTCCCCCAAATTCCAAGAAAGAAAAAAAAA
>VZTN01032962.1:0-20007 GCA_013400515.1 Erpornis zantholeuca | reverse complement strand
AAAAAAAAGAAAAGAGAAAGTAAGCAGTCCCCTATCCCATTTTAAACCTTTTCTTTTTCTTATACCATTGTACAAGGTAATTTTTAAGTTTTTGACTTCCAGGTAGGCAAAAGAAATTACAAGATGATGACTTTCTAGTTGCCAAGGTCCTACTGGACAACAAAAGGTCATAAAACACATAGATGTAAGTGAGCAAAATGATGCATCAATTTATTGTAAAAGAAACAGTAATACCTTTATCCTGTAAAATATTCCTGCCAGCTGGGTGATGCAAAGGAGATGCTTCAGAGCTGTGCCCAGATTTTGAAGGAGAGGAAAGTGGAGTGTCTCCCTGAGCATATGGGGAAAGGACACCTCCTTTGTGGTGCTGTTCTTCTTCTTGGTTTTCAGTTAGGTTGTCAAGTGAGATTGCTGCACTGCTAGCCACAGGGGAGAGGGAGGAAGCACCAGAATCTGATGCTGGTGAGGATGCTCTCATGCATAAGGGCAGTGGTGATTTTGAAATGTGCATGGGACTACTGTAACTGTGTGATGGCTGTTGGTATAAGAGATTATAAAGCAGGTTATACCACTTAGTAAGCAAACAGAGCAAGATTTACTTTGAACATGCACTTCTTTTATTCATTATTTAGCTTTATATTTGTATGAAATGCTGTAGCAATTCATGGCATTACCCTTTGATACCACACAGTGTTGTTTATTGGTATTTGCTTTCAGATGAAGTCAGAACAGGACAAAACAATGAGCAAATATTGTATCCATTGTGTTAACAAATGAACAAATAGAGAAATGCGCAATTCAAGCTCCTGTCACCTCCTGCATAAATGAAAGGACCCGCTCTGCATTACAAAGCACATGTAAATCAAAAAGACCAGGATTCCAGTTAAAACACAACAGAACCAAAAAAAACCAGATGTGCTGACTCAAAAGAGACCGGACTTGCACATCACTCAAGGACATTCACAGCAGACTGGCCACAGAGATAAAAATACTGCCTGTGCTACAATGAAGGGATAAAGATAGAGGATGAAATAACTTACAGGGGCAATCTAGCACTCCATAGGAAGCCTGAAAGATAGGGTAGAGTCCTTCTCACCTTTCGTTCTAGGCTGTCCTCCCCATCAGTTGAACTGATGCTATCATACAGCCGCGTTCTGGAAGGCCTCTGCCGCTTGTTCTTCACTGAGAGCTGAGCTCGAGTCTTCAGAGCTTTGGAGTCCAGTCTCTCTGTTTCTGGAACTGCTTCATTGAAATCTGTATAGAAACATGATTTGAAGCTGTTTAACAGAAGGATCTTTCACTACTTTTTCCAAACAAAAGGAACAATTTTAAGTACGTGCACTTTGTGCAGAATCACAGAATCATTTAGGTTAGAAAAGACACATTTTACTTATACCTGTACCTCCATAACTCTTATAGAATGCCCAGAAGAAGAGTTATTTGCATAAACAAATTTATCTGTACAGATTCAGCAAGGGCATAGCAAAGAATTAACTGCAGATATTTAGGAATTCAACAAAGTATTCCCACTGTTATGCAGACAACCACACAAACCCAGCTGTACCAGCCCAGAAAGCAGATCCACTCAGACTCCTTCAAAGGGAGTTGCATGTGCTTGGCCTGCAGAGAGTTCTCCTCCATCAGAGCATAAACATCAGTAGGTGATACATGAAAACTGGATAAGTATTTCATATAAAAAATGGAACAAAGAAACCATCTTTGCCTGGCTTCAAAGACACCTGATTACTGAACGTCTTGTGAGCAAGGTATACTGAACATTTCATACATGACTTGCCTCCACAACTAAAACTAACATAGCTGCACTTGTCTTAGCTATCTACCATCCACTCAAATGAAATCTGAGTATTGCAGCAAATCTAACAATCTAACAAATTTAGTGAAGCTATAGTAACTAAGACTAAAAACATTTGTGTATTTTTTACCAGAAAAAGAATAGATTCTTTATGGTTTTAACAACTTATTTTCAACCCTCACAGTAAAAATCAAACAATAATCCATTAGATTCATTTACTTGTTTACACACTGCATTAATAATACATTAATTAATTAAAATCTGATCTTACAGATATTTTTACTTTTCTTCTATGTGTAAGAGTTAAATTTTACTTCACATGATATTGCAGAATAGTTAGCATTGTCTGACTTGCAATTATGCTTCTGCCCTAAGTACTCTACAGGGTAACTACACATTGTCACAGCTTGAACTGCTTGTGTTTATTCTTTCAGGTGTACACACTTGCATACATCCCTTCATTTCACTGCTGAAAATACTCAAACTATCAACACAGGACTGCAAATGGTATTCACAGAAGTGCTCCTTTGGACCTTCTTAAAGCAAAACACCATCTGGGCCTGGAGCTTCCTACTTCCTCCACCCCATCACTGGTTGCCCTGCTTTGTTCCAGTGGAGCTGGGCTGCTGCCAGATAGTTTCTGCCCCAGTCACATGCGCTGCCACCCCCAGTCTCAGCTCCCTCTTCTGCAGAGATTTCCTGGACCTCACAGTTCCCAGCACAAACCCACAACCTCACATGATGCTGTAGAAATCTCCCAACTCACTGGGGAGTCTGGAAAATCTCTTACATCAAAGTCCTAATAGTTTTTATTTCACTCTCAGAGTCAATGTCATGAGACTCTCTTTCATCAGACATTCAACCACTTGACTCCAATGTTCTTCCATCTGAATTATTTCAGTACCACTGTGAAGCAGGAAAGAGTTCGCCTGTACTCCCACTAATGTTTTTCCATTAGACAGGCTGACAGAATTTAAAATCTCCTTCTGTGATCTGATGCATGCCTGAGTATCCAAAGACACCCAGAAAGTATAGCCACAAAGAGCCTTGAATGGGCACTTGCACAGAGATGTCCAAGCCTGAGACTGTCAAAGTCATCCTCAGCAGTGAACTGTTTAGATTTCAAACCAGTAAACTGACTCCTGCCAGTAAACAGCTTGATTCTCTACTGCACACGAGACACAGCTCATGATCACTAAACAAGAAAGCTGCAATGCACTTTATCCATTTCTCTGGACTCTCAGAATAAACCATATATTTATAAAGGAAACACAATCCTCAGTCTAGTATTCCCTGGCAAAGAAATAATTATGTGGGCCATAGGAGTTTTGATTTTCTCTCTTTAACTTCCACTGATGTTACTGGCAGCCCCTTAAGCTCAGTGTGAGGTTATGTTACAGCCTGAGGAGTCGTGCAGTCTGGCAGGATGCTAAACACTGCCAGAGCACCAGCAGTGTCAGGAGCAGTTATGCTCAAATGTCTGCAACCATCAGGCTGCATCCATTGCTTCCTCCCAAGTCTTCTAGCACACAAGAATGTAATAAACCCCTCAGATCACACTGAAACAAAACATACTGGATACAATTTTAATTAAAATATTATATTTTTACATAACCTAATTTTTTGATGGAAGACAGACCTGCAAACTTCTGAACAAAAATTCTGGGATGAGGCTGTCTACATGCAGTCCTACCTCAGAAATGTAATGCAGAGGCTTGATCAAGAAGCATGTGTTATACTTGCCAAACATGAGCCAGAAAGGAGACTGGAGCACCAGTGTGAATGTCACAAAGGCAGTGACACAGCCCCCAGAGAGACTCTACTCACCTCCAAAACATCGTGGACAACTCCCCTGCCCTTTATAGCTCCTCTGTAAACATCCATGGGTGGATGGTAGATTCCTTTCTTAAAAGGTTTAAATGAGTGATACAGAGACCTAGGCTCTTTGCAGAGCAAGTATCACTACATTACAGCCTGATACAGACCTCAGAAACTGACACAGAATTTACTGGAAAAGGTATATGGAAGTCAAAAAGTGCTACAGTACATTTAAGAATATCCTTATTTTTAAAAAGGAGAGGTTTTTTTCTCTTGTTAAAACCACAAATGCAGCCTGGAATCTAAGGTCTAACTATGCAGCTTCTGCTTTCAAAAAATCATTGCCGATTATCTGTTTTTCCTAGCAAATAATTTTTGTTTTTATTTATGTGGTTAAACTTGGGCATTTAAATTCACAGATCGTCTAGTTTAACACTCAGAAGAAATTAACACTGGTAAGTAACATTTCTCTAGCAGAACATTTTTGCAATGAAAAAATGCAGCTCTTTGAAAATTTTCATGCAAATCCAACAATCAGAAAACATAATTTTGAAGCACTGACTTGCAGATTTTTAACGCTATCCTAAGAACCTCCAGATTTTTGGAATGAATTTTACAATTTTTCTTTTTTCTTTTACATGTAGAAATTCTTGGATTTTAGCTCTTGAGCCACAGAGCTGTGTTGACATTGTTACAACAGTACATGTCAGCACCATTCTTCTGAGTCAGGTGAAGGAAAGTATCAGTGAAGATACTTTCCTCTCCTGATCCAAACTGAAAGGATTTGTACTGCTAAGTTTTAAATGTTTTATAATGCTTACTGAGTCTCTATAGCAGAAATACAGACTTTTTTGTCATCCTGGGTGCTTTTCTGAACTTCAGAGATTTCAGTACAATTAACACTTGACAGAAAAAAACAGGCCTATGAAGATTTGTGGAAACCAATTGCACAAGGTCTGCATATCACCTCATACCATTTCAGCAGGACTAGCTCCTTTTTATACACTTAACTTGTTAAAAATGTAATTCATATTTATTTGTTTGTAAGGCATTATTGTTGTGGTCCACACATGAAATGACTGCTAAAATATCAATTTTAATAAAACACCTCTGTGCTTGTTAGAAATTAATTTATTTCGTAGTGTATTGCCTCTTTTTCAACAGAGAAATAAATAATAATATAGTTTATAGGAAACCTGGGCTGCATCAAAATGGGTGGCCAGCAGATCAAAGGAGGTGATTCTGCCCCTCTGCTCTCAAGAGACCCCACCTGGAGTGCTGCATCTAGCTCTGGGACTCCCAGCCTAAGAAGGACATGGAAACATGGAACTGTTGGATCAAGTCCAGAGGAAGACCACGAAGTTGATAAGAGGACTGGAGCACCTCCCCTATGAAGACAGGCTGAGAAAGTTGGGGCTGTTCAGCCTGGAGAGGAGAAGGTTGTGCAGAGACCTCAGAGCACCTTCCAGTGTGTGAAGGGGCCCTACAGGGAAGCCAGAGAGGGACTCTTTGGCAGGAACTGTAGTGACAGGACAGGGAGTAATGGTTCAAACCAAAAGTGGGGACATTTAGGTTAGATATATGGAAGGAATTCTTTACTGTCAGGGTGGTGAGGCACTGGAGCAAGTTGTCCAGGGAGGCTGTGGATGCTCCATGCTTTGCAGTGTTCAAAGCCAGACAAGGCTTTGAGCAACCTAGTGAAAGGTGTCCCTGGCAGTGGCAGGGGGGTTGGGACTAAAGATCTGTAAGGTACTTCCAACCCAAACACTTCCATGATTCTATGATTCACAGGAGTTATGGTTTGGTTCAAACAAACCTTGACTTAAGCCATCCAGGCAGGTCACTTGCTTAGTATCTAGATTTTCCACTGGATCTCCCCTAGGAACTTCTCCAAAAGATGTCTGCCTTTCAAAAATGTTGTTGTTATTGTTAACCTGGCTTCCATTTTGCTTCATTAGCCTGAAAACTTCTGCTTCCAAGTCTTGTATCTGAAAGAAATACAACACAGTTTACCAATAATATTCACCCAAATACATCATCCCCATTTGAGATGTTATTTTTCCAGAGCATCAGACAGAATTTTCTCATTCTTCAAATATAAGAGTAAATTCTACTCACACGAGCTTGTAAGCCTTGAACCTCTACAAGGTGTGCTTTCTCCAAATCTTCTATTTTCTTTCGTTCAGCTTCCTGGCGTTTGATGAAGTCAAGTTCTCTTAGGAAAAAAAAAAATGTATTTGCTGTCATCAAAGCAATCAGATTGAAACAAAAACAAAATTGCTTTGCTACTCATCAGAAAAATCTGTCCTTAGCAAATAAATTATCACTTACTTAATAAGAACTATGAAACTGCAATCAGGAAAAAACCCCAAGCAGTCTAAATGAATATGCTAGGTGATGATATAAAAATGGCAAGAGCAACTTATTTGGAAAAAAAGAATCTCAGTTTTTACTGATAATCACAACAGTTAAACCAGTTTCTTCTCCTAATCTGTGTTTACAACAAAAACAACGTAGCTTAGTTTATGCTGTTCTCTGTTGTAGGAAATGGAGCAAAGTCTGTTTTCCTAGAGTACGACTGTGCTCCTTCACAGAAAGAACATACTCTAAGCTTGCAGATACAAATCAAATTTTTGAAAGGAAATCTGTTAGGTCAGTTTAGGAGTCTGAGTATTCAAAAACAACTGACTAGGTCTTTTACTAATATAAAGCAGAATATCAATAGAAAGATATCCAAAGTCATTCTAGTGACTTTCCCTATTCCTTTTTATTTTGAATATCAAAGAAATTTGTGATAGAAAGCACACAAGATGCAAACTGGTTCTGGAACAGTCACGAAATTTCAGGATGGGTAATGACATTTTGACAATCTAACCCCCTTTTCAATGGAACAGGATATTCATTTCTGCAATCCCAATTATCACTTGACATTGCTGTATGCCTTTGAGATTTCTTCCTTAAGTAAGTATATTCCAGCAGAAAATGAAAAAAGCTGCTGCCAAAAAAAAAAAGTAATTTGGGGAATGGAAGCTGTTATAGAAATGTAAGACATTATTATTCTTGCTAGCCACCAGGGAGAGGGGACCACATGAAACAGAAGGGGCCAGGTAATCATCAGTTAGCTCAACTCAGCTCAAACATTCTTGGCATCTACAAGAAGAAGAGAAATAAAATGTAAAATGTAACAAAACAATATTCTTTTTGATGTTACATTAGAAGATGGAATGAATCCAGCGATACAATACCAATAAAAATTGCTGCAAACCTGCTAATCACATGCTTTACTAAGATTACTCTTAGTTGTTTGCAATTACATTGAACTATCTTCTAATTCTGAAACATACCAATCTGGAATATTACAGAATAAGCCTTTATTTAGGTACAGTATGAGTACAGCTTGAATACTAGCATTTTTCCATAATAAAGAGTCCATGCTTTTCATAAATAAAAAAGGTGGAAAACAGTGTTTACCTTACAGGAGTTTAACAGTGGGTTTCACATTTCAAAATATACCACATATATCACGTTTTCTATCTGGCCACTAAATCATTTGGTGAGCCTGGTGTAGCTGCTTACTTTTGCTGAAAATCCTTGATTAATTTCTTTGCCTTGTTATATTTCTTCTCCAGAGCCTGATACTGGCTTTGCGTCTCCTTGAGGTGCTCATTCACTGTGTGACACAGGGTTTGTGCCTCAATCCAATAACTCTCTAATTTCATCATCCTTTCCTTATTCTCCTCAATGTTCTGCTGGAGTTGGGTCTTCTCCAATTCCCACCTCACCTTCTCATTCTCAGCAGCCTGCAGCTGAACAAAGGAGTGGAGATGCAGTCCATAAAAAGCTGCAAAGTGTAGCCTAATAGTTTAGGATTAATTCAAACAATGTGAATAGCCAGAATCAGTGAAGTAGTAACTACAGCACTAATATGCTAGCAGTGGGCAGAGTGTTCCAGGACAAAGAAAACAGGCTGACACATGTATTATTCTTCCTCAAAAAACCAAGCAGAGTTTTTGCTCAGTGTTCCAGTGCAGCCTCTATGCTTCTCTGGGTTATAGTAACCTATTTGACTGACTGACATTTAAAAATGTCAATAGTGGAGTACTCAGGCAAACTGCAGGGTTAATCAGCCAGCACATGGGATGTATTTTGCTTTATGCATGTGACTCAGGTGCTATAAAGCACTCACACACTTCCAGAAAATTATGACATTTCTTATTTTGGGAAGAGGGAATAGGATTTCCAGATTTTTTTTTTTGTGTTAGGGTGGTCATTTCCTAACTGAAGCTACCTGCAGGTTTCAATATTTGGTGCTGGATAAGGTAGGATTATACAGCATCTTGTGTAATTTAGCTCCTAGAATTTAGTAAACAAAAAAATGCCATAACATCCCTGTTTATTTATCAAGACTTTTTAATTTCCTCTAGGCAGTTCTGCTAGCATCATGGCTGATACACACCAAAAAAATTAACTTGTTTGCATTTTTATTAGAAATATACCTAAACTAGCCACATTTTTTTCAGCTCTAGTGAAAAGACAAGGTAAAAGGTCCAACACTAAAAGGCACATTAACCCTAATCTTGCAAATGGATTTGCACAGATGAATGTTTACACCCACACATTGATGCCATCAAATCAATGGGCCTCAGCACAATCCCAAGGGATCGACTGTGTGGCTCCAATTGCTAGATTGGAAAGCAGAGGAAGAAAAGATTTTTGACTTTCTGGACTGAGACAGGACAACATAAATTGTCCTTACAGAAAATAGTTGCAGATTGAATTTCTTTTTACCACTAATTTATGGAGATTTGATAAACACTATGCAAAATACACAGTGACTGCAAAAGCTGCTGGAAAAAAATAATAACTTAAAATCTTTTTCTGAAGTACAATTTTCTCTTTTTTCTTGTTTTTTTTTCCTTAATAATGTACTCAGACTCAAAGAGTAGGATGTCATTATAAAACCTAGTATTGCTGAACAACTAAACAATCAGCTGGATTCCCATAAAGGTTACCCTAGTACAAAAAAACCCAATTCATTTTTATTGCTATAACAAATTTAATTTATTAACGAGCAGCTGATTGTGAGATAATGTTTTCTTTCAAACTGGTCATATTTTCCTTCCTAGACTATCTTTTAAAGAGAACTGCAACAATATGAAACAACACTTTTTCTTCTATATATTATTTCTATTAAATACCTTTAAATACATCAGGTTTTTTAAAAATTTTGATAAAGAAAAGTAGCATAGGGATACTTTAACATCACTGGTAAATATAAAACCTACTAACTTCAACTTGAATACTCAATCCAAATATAATTTTAAAACCTGAAAAAATGCATCAGAATTTTAAAACTAGAAATCTGCCATTTAGTCATTATGGCACTCCTTAAAACATATGTTTAATTGAAGCTACAAAAGTTGGCAGTTTCTTTTAATAGCAGCACTTAAGATTTTTATTTGAAACTTGGAATAAAGAATATTCACCAAGATTTATCTGAGCCACTGCGCTTCTTAATCAGCCTTTAGTAAGGATGTTGACTTCTCCACCCACATAGAGATACATGTCTTCAGATCTGATTTTGCATGAAGAAAAAAACATCATGTATTAACCATATATTGATTCTTACCTTTGTCTTCAGCTTCTGAATTTCAGCTTCTGTAACTGCATGTTTGATTTGCAACTAGAATTGAAAATATAAAATAAACAAGTTAAGTCACAGAGAGTACTCCGGTATTTTTAAAGCCTGTGCTGCAAGTTGAATACCTTATTACATAGCAGAAGGCCCTGAAGAGTGCTGCAGTGCAGTAGATTGTAAATTAAAATGTCTAGCTTGCAAAATGACTCAGTCTGTGCAACCTAATTAAAGATAGGATGCCGTCTAACCACTCATAATTTCAAATCAGAACATCCAATCTGTTTAGCAAAACCAAATGTCTTATGTTTAAAAAAAATAGATGTTATCCTGCTGGGCTTTGCTCTCCTCTGATGTGAATGTGAAATACGTCCCAGTGCTGCAAGTCCCACTGCACCGTTTAAAGCAGACACGTTACAAAAAAGCAAATATGGAAATAAGTGATTTAACAACTCAAGAAGTTAGGAAAACCTTGAGGGAAGATTCCACACGTTTATTTCATGCAAGAAGAAAGGTAAACTGATGCTATCCTTCACCATTAGCTGGAGTTACTCTGCTTAAGCCAGTTAATCTCAATCAAGAGCAGTTACACGGGGAAACTGGAAATAACAGCAAAAGCATTCAAGCACACAAAGCAATTTCAAGCAGATTAACAGCCCAGGCACTGTGCTAAAGGTTGTAGTTACATCACCAAGCAGCCACAACAACGGGATCTGTACAGGGAAAGGGTTGGTGCAGAGGGCCTGGCATCCACCCGCACACTTGCTGTGGGATTTCTTCTGTGCTAACCCATATTAGTCTGATCCTGTGAACAGTCACTACTTTGAGTGTATTTATTAGGCAACATCCTGAAACACCCTTAGTTTTACCACAAAGAATGTAGCCATTGCTTCACCTGCTGTCCACAGGCTTAAGGAACAGCTTCAGCAGCATAACCCCAGTCCAAATGGAAATGATCACGCACATGTTCCCACCAGCCTGCACCCCAATCCTGCTGCTGTGCTGTTTAAAGCAGGCAGCACAGACAAACTTCTGACAGGCCCCAAAACCTTACACTGAATCAGTGACTCCTGTACATTGGGTATGGAGCTGAGAGCAAGGGCAAAACTGAATTACAGCCTGAGCTAGCACTGCACTGGAGACAAGGCCATCATCCATTATTTATGAATGGAAGGAGTAGTTACGGAAAAGCATGTTTTACATGCAGGTTACTTCTCTTGCAAGACTAACACGAGCTTTTGGGACTAGTTTATGTTGAGCTAATCGAGTATGTGAGATTGTTGTACTGAACCAAAAACATCTCTGGTGAAGCAATGGCTACATTCTTGAAGACCCAGCTGTTAGTAAGAAAATGTGCAAATTAATCAAAGGAGAAGTTCTTCCAGAAGAGAAGAATAATTTTCAAAGTAATGGGAGCTATCACTGAGCTGACCAGTACAAGTATCTCTGAAAAATGCTAAGCTTATTTAGAAATTCCCTTTTCATGAAGCCTCTTGAATGCTCTTCTTGTGGCGTAGGAAATGCACACTCACAGATACAGTCTGGTTTGCAAATCAGCATTAATTACTTTACTGAATAAACCTAGTCCTTTAAGGTGGGTAATTGCTCAATTTATGGTGGCCAGAACAAAGAAGATGCTGATTCACCAGTTCCATTTAGGAATCTTCTTTGCAATACTCATTTCTTGGTCACAGTCTCCAGAGGAGACAGTAAGAATTTCTAGTGCCCACCATCATCTGTTACTCGCGCTCACTTTCTGACTTTGCACTACAAAGTGTTACAACTCTTCATGTGCTCAGTGAGAGCAGATACAAGATTCCATTTCAAGTGAAACCAGGCACTGACTACAGCAGCCTGCAGAAACACAGATAACCCATGGATCACAGGGCTCCTGAGAAAGTGCCACAGGGGAGCAGGGCTACTGGGCCAGGATGGTGTCAGTGCAGCTGGGAACAGGGCACTTGGCAGCCCTGGAGCTGGTGTTAAAGGCAAGAAGTTGCCAGTGAAGCTACTGCACCCAGTAGGCCAGGAAGCTGGGAAGGACATACATCTTTTTATAATTATACATATTAGAGGGAAAAAAAGGAGATACTTTAATTATCACCTGCAAGAAGTTACTTGTAATTTTTGAGCTCAGTCATTCTAACCTCTGATCTGCAATTTTCAGAGATTGAGAACTATTTTCTCATCATTGCATTCCTCTTAATAGTGAAAAATTATGAAAGAACCATCTCAAAACATCATGGTGTTTATAAAATGCCCTGCCCTTTGCTTAGTTCTGCTACACTGCTCAGGGATGAGATAAAATCAGGAGAATAATGGTTGAGCTAGATTTTTCCCTTTGCAGACTTAATAAAGAAATCAAAAAGCCAAGACTCAAAGCCTTAGGCTACCTGCTGACAGTCCACTCCCATCTCTTCTAAAACCCCACCAACCCATAAGGAGCACTTAAAGAGCTTATTACATACACACAAACTCCAAATTGTTGCATAAATGACAATCTGCTCAGGTACAGATGGTTTTAACAGTTATTTTCATGCTCTCTGTTATTAAATTAAAAAAAATTAGTACTGAGCACCCAGTCAGATCATTGAATCAGTACATGGTACAGCAGATCCCACCGAGGCAGAAGAAAAGGACACTCCTCTTCTTAACAGAAAAATGTGTAGCTGGATATGTACTTTTTTAAGAAAGAGAACTAATTATGCTTGTAGAATAGATGAGGAATACTAACACATTTATAGGTTAGACTAAGCAACAGGCAAGGTCAATTATTTGGCAAAAAATTCGGAGCTAAAATTTTTAAGCAAGTTTACTAACAGGGGATCAGAAATCTTTATTCCATGTCCTATATAATGCCAGACAACTTCTTGGCAGATACTATTCTGGTTTTTTTTTTTGATTTTAAGTCAATATGAAATTGTGAAGGCTTCAATTCAACAAAGACATTTTGAGTAAATTTTGGCACATTTCCTATTCAAAAATGTCTTGAAAAGCTGATTCATTTTCTTCAAAATAATAAAACTTGTTATAAAAGGTAAGTTTTAGAGAGAAAATGGATTGAATTAATCAAGACTGCAAAAGGTAGAATGGGATGAAAGTCTAGCATATGTTAAAATATCAGGAGCACACTGGGAAGGAAACTATGCAATAGAATCTAATAATCTCCATGACAATTTTTACGTAATCATTATATATTTTTTGCATATAATAATCATCCATTTTTCATATATTTCATTAAAACATGAAATAATGAATTCTTATATAAATGTCCCTTCTCCCTGCAGATCTTGTCTCTCTTCAATCATCACAGCTAAAATAAACTTTCTAGCTATTTCTCTCAAAGCAGTTAAGAAAAATCAGTCCTATTTTTCCTGCTTTACAGCCAAAAAGACTTTCAGAAGTACAGCGATTCACCCAGGAATACCCATCTCCTTTCTGACTTTCATTCCAAAAGCAAAGCATTTCAAATAAGAGTGCTCTCAGAGTATGGGAACACATTTTTTTGTTGCAAAGACTGAATTCAACTAATTAGGTCAAACTATTATGCTTAAAGATTATGTCCTACCCACTTGCCTAATACTTTCATTAATCTCTGGAGTAAGAACAAGAAAGAACAGTTATTCTTTAAATACAATTCCAGAAAACACTGTGTGGGCTTGTGCAGTGTGATCATGAACAAGTCCTCTAGTGTTGAAAGAATTCAGGGCAAATACCAAGAAAAATACATGTACTCACTCTGCATCAGCCAACAGAATGCAGCTGTGTACTCTTAAATACAATCAGTGAAACAAAAGTGGTGTGCTCGTAACAGCAGTAACTGCGTGGGCTGCTGAAAGAGTCCACTCTTAGGCATTTCAGGTTTTCTTCTCAGGCTCTCATCTACACTTACACTCAAGGATCCCAAAGTACCCTTATCTGGTCTCTAAAACAGCATTTTAAGGTCATTGCAGAAGACGGGTCTGAAAATAACTTCAGCTCAGTCTGGACAAGCTCAAGTAAGGCAATAGCCTGAGTTTATGGAAAATGTATTCAAGAACAGTTTTAAAGGTAATTTTTCAAAGGTTTCTTGCCCATCACTGCATCTTTGGTTTGCACAGCCTTGGAACACTGGAGCATGGATAATGGTAGTATCTTCCCACTGCTTTGAAACTGTATTTCTATGTATGATGAAAAGTATTAGAAAATGAAGTCAAATGTTCTGCTAATTCATGTAAGAGCCTGAAACTCAAAATATGGAGTGAGAAAATTATAATTTAAGTAAAGTAAAAAACTTTCAGGAAACAATGATGAATAACAGTAGGCACCCAATGCCTGTGAAGAGTATTAGCAGAAAAGGTAAAGACTGGTTGCTCACTGACTGATTACTTTCCATATATTACTCTCATTAGATAGGAGTAACAATATATTTACAAGATAAAACATCTGCTTTGAGTGAAGGAAAGGCAAGAGGGTAAGTGGAGAAGGATAAAAAATGAGTCTTGGTATTTTAAAACTCCTATCTGGGCCCAGGTTCTGCTGCTTAAATCTCCTATGAGGTTCTGGCTACTTTCAACCCTTCTATCTTTCTGTATTTAAAAAAACAATTCTTTATTGCTGTCCTTCAGCCCATTACTGTAAGCTTAGGTATATCCATTGTTTCATATCATTATTTGCATCAGAATTCAGGAAAGCTCAAAAAGAAGCCACATCAAAAGCATAGCCTAAAATACAGAAGAAATGTCCCTCGATACTTTGGTATGTGAAATTATATGAATTCAATGACCACGATGAACACCACAGTTTGTACAGGTGGATGCTATACTCTGTAACCAAAGACTTTGGTAAAATACCCTCTTGAAGTATGGCTGTTTCCCCAGTACAGCATCTTTCTAAACACGTGGCCAAATATATGACATGGCTGTACACTGGTGAGTTGCTGTCTAACAGTATAGGATGAGTTTCACATCTCTCTTCACTGAAATTTAACATTTGCCGTTTGGTTTTACCAATCATCTTTTACTGTAATCTTACAAAAAACAAAACCAACCAACCAACAAACCCAAACCAAAAAAACCCCACCCCAAACCCCAGCAATCTGCTAGTGATGAATTAAGTTGCACTTTGTCTACCTGGCCGAACTAAGTGCTGGGGCAGAATAACATCTGTACTGAAAAGTTAATTTACAAATTACCCTCCATCAATACATCAGTCACCTGGAAGCTGATGCCAAAATATCTCCAAAGAACAGTTCTACTTCTTTCAAGAATAAATTTTTGAGTAATTTCAAATTACTAAGCACACAAACAGCAAAAACCTGCAGTTTTCAAGAGAAAAAACCCAAGCACTAAGCACTGAGATAATTGGAAATCTGGTTCGATGAGGTATTTCAAGAGTATTTTCCGACATATAACTTACTTCTTTGAATTTGTGAGCAAGTTTGCTGGTGTCCACATCACTGGGGGAGAACATGTCATCATTTTCAGGGAGATCAAACACTTCAATAGCCATGTCACCTCCTGGAAGGACAGGTCCCATGTCTTCATCTTCTTCATCTGTAGCATATTCCCCTGTCTCAATTTTATAGCATTTAAGAAATTCCAGTTATCCTCTTATTATGCAGAGACTATTCAAAGAGTAATTAAGATACTGTGCAAACACAGCATTCAGCATACAAAAAAGGTTCTCTTTGTCTTTAGCTACAACCCCAGTACTGATGAATTCTACCAAACAAAATACAGCTCTACAGTAGTATTTCAGTACCTTAAGAGAGAAGAGAAAACAGTGTCTTAAGCACTAATAACTTAGTTCTCAAGCATTACTGGCTCTGTATTTTGATGGTTTCACCCTTTTCCAAGTGTGACCTCTTTTCCATAGGAAGAACTATCCTAATTTATTTCAGATATAATAAGGAATCTTTTCCAAACAGAAAAAAACCCCCAGAACATGACCAACAGGATCTTGATTAATTGTTTATAAAGTCATCTGGATGAAGTAATTCTCCAGTGATATTCCATGTTGAATTTGAAAATTCATTGGTTTGTTCTTTATAAACAAATTAACGATAGCAAAGTAACACCCACGCAGAAAGACAACAGAAAAAGAAACCGAGTGTCAGAGACAAGCTCAGAGTCTGAAGCCAGAGCTTACTCAATTTTCACCCTGAATAAGGAGCTGCTTTAAGCTAGTTTTAAACAGTAGATGTGGGTGTTTCTTGGGCTGGTAAAGCATGAGATGCAAACAATTTGCTGACAAAACAGAATTAAAAGAAATTGCAAGCTGCAATCAATATCTCATGAACAAACAAAATAAAACAAAACAATAATATTCACAAGAAAAAGCTTGCAATATTGAACCCCAAATTGCCTTCTCAGTCTTTTGCACACATGTCTGTGCTCATCTCTCCCCATCCCTAAGGTGAATGGTACCACCTTGCTTCTGCAGGGCTCCCTCTGGAAGCTGGAGTACAGCGCGTACAGATCACAAACAGCCTGCTGGCTGTGCAGATGACTATGCAAAAACATTATAAAGCAAACACTTCCCTCAGGACCACATCTGGATTTATAAGGCTTGGGACTAAATAAATACATGGAAAAGGAAGGGCGGGGGGACTGGTGCAGGCTTTTTCATGTTTATACAGTAACACCACCAAAATTTTGACAAAACTATTCAAAGTTTTTCTTCATGAGCTTCCAGTTCCTGAGATGAAGAAACAGAATAGTATTATCAGAAGTATATTCTCCATAGTGCTAATATTATCTATTAGTGTCATTTTTTGACAAAAGGACTTTTCAAAACAAGAGGTAAGAACTCTGATGTTTGAACAACAGTTCAAACCTCAGCTTCCTACCTTAATTCAATTTCTCAGCTGTTTAGACTTATGTGACTCTCTCTCAACTAAAAAGCAGGCAGATATTGAGTCTAGGTGCACAGGTACACACAGGAAGCACATAGAATCATAGAATGGTTTGGGTTAAAAGGAACCTTTAAAGATAATGAAAAACCTACATTCTTCATTTTTAAAACCACTGAAGTTTTAAAAAGCAAAGAAAGCTAAAACCCTTAGAAAGCATAAAATAGTTCAGTAAAATTTTCTGATGTTAAAAGAACTCCTAAAAATAAGGTAAGTCACCAACATGTGCAACACATCTATACTTTAAAAGTCACTGTAAAGTGAGGCACTTTTTTGGTGAGTTATTGCAGCCTCTGTAAATAGTTACATGTTCTCCAATGAAATAAACAATAACCATTTATTTTATATACTTCATACCTACTAAGAATATATGGCTAAGAATCTCAGTAGTCTTCTACAAAAAAAGCTAACAGCTGGTTCTGTTTCTTCTTTCCTTATTTAAGAGAAGGAAAGAACACATAGTCCATCTCACTGGAGTTTTCAGGAATGTAAGCATTATAAAACAAAACAACACCTTAAATTGTCATTCTGTATGTCTAGATCTCATATACACACACATAAAATGTTCTGTTACACTACACTGGTAGTTACTTCTGTTTCCATTTTATTGTCCCTGGCTATGTGCAGTACCTGCCTAAATGGAAAATTTGGCTACTAATTCTCCTGGCTGTTTCCAGGAGCATGTAACATCACCTTCACACACCATCAGGGCAACCAGAAGCAGAAACACTAACTCTCAAAATCACACAGGGATTTCAGTGAAATTAATTTCTGTGGGGACAAAATACTAACAGTTTATTAACTTTCTATTTTGCAGTCAATATCCTTGAAACATTCTAAGGTAATACACAACTGTAATTTCTGCGTTAAAAAAAACATCTTGGCAGGGCCATCAGCAGTTGCAAGGAAATCTCTGAAGCATGCAGGGAGGAGGCAGAAACAGGATCATTAACCAGTAAACTCATGCCCTGCTTATGTAAAACAAAACAGATCTGGCTCAGATACATGTGCATTTTAGAGGAATATATTAATGCAAAATCCCAATTACATTTACCAATTTTGGCAGAGGAATAAAACAGATGAATTTAGTTAAAACTGATTTCTCCAACGATTTAAACTAAGAAGAAGTACTGATTACAAAAAGAGAAATGTACACACACGAAGGACTAAATTATAGGGGAAAAATTCAAGAGCAGACAATATTCTACTGGCCTCAGGAGCTAGAGTGTTTGAAGAGGATCATAAGGCAGCTAAAAATGAACACAAAGGAAAATCTTGCTTCAAATTGTACATAATGAGTGTCAATGAGCACAGTCATTTTTGCTTCAATTAATGAAAAAAAGTAGCTGTCAAAGCAAAGCACAGCTCAAGTAAACAAGACACCTGGATGACAAGAACCCATTACAGAACACAGAAATAAATGGGACTTTTGCTTTTGTCTTCAAAAGAAAGGGATTTCATCTTACAGTCACATGAAAAACAAATTATATGTTCAAAAGAACCAATGCATAGATTATGGAAATATACATCATAAACTACATGAAACATACTTCCCCTGAAAAAACTATCTCTGCTGACTTTTTTCCACATGAATCTACCAGAAGGTTGTTCAGACACTGTGCCAGTTAGCTAGAATGTGAAATTCACATTCCAAGGAGCACCACGGCACAGAATAAAGTTGTGTTACTTCAAATAACAAAGCCTTGTAAGGTAAGAGTTGTAACTCCCTGAGGTTCCCTGCAATACATTTTGGTTTCTTAGCTGACAACAGCAATAGTATTTTTTACTCCACAGTCAGTGAAAACATACATGCTCTTGAAGGGAAATCTCGGACTCTTCATTCTGTGTTGGTGAGCAGAATTCATCCATGTAAAAGCCCTACTTCCCATTCCAGTAGCACCTAGGGCTTCAGCTTGTCCCATCCAAAGAAATAGCTTCTGATATTAGCCATTCCATTTTGCTATATGCTATCACAGTTAGTGTGCACAGTTAATGCCATGAAATTATCAACATGAACTGCAATTTTCCACTTCTAAAGGGAACATGTGTTACTTGCATTGTTTAGCTGTCTTAACTGTAAATTTCTGAAATGTGCCTAACACTCCCAAGGAGAAACAAGGAGCTGTAGCACCAGCTGGGATAATGCAGACAGACCTTCCCCAAAACACCATAACAAAGGTTGCATCAAGCTACACCTTTTGTTCCTGCTGAAACTCTCCCACAATCAGGGAACACCCGAGAAGAACTATAATAGCAACTTAAGCCCATCTCTTAATTTGATTTTTTCTTTGATGGCTTATACTTAATTCTTTCAAAAGAGTGAAGAAAAAGCATAATGGAATAGTATTAATCATTGCTTTTACAGGAGTGCATTATATTAATGATGTTGAAAAAAACGTACTCTCTGAAAGCTTTGATTTAGCAAAGGTACTCTTTGGGTGTTAGACATTCAAGTACATTGCCACATTTGTTTTTTGCATTTGTCAAGATTTTCTTCAGTGGTTTTGATGTTGCTTTGCTCTCAGCATGTCCTGATGAATGAGAATTTAAAAAAATATTCGTATGACTATTATTAGTGATATAGTGATAAGTGATATCACTTATTAGTGATAAGAACATAGATTAAAACATCACTTGCATTAAACTACTTGTCTGCAGGCACAGAGTGTCAGAATCCTGCAATATATTATCCTTTTCACAATTTGCATCACCCCATGCAGACTTCTGGGAAACAGGCCATCTGCTTTACATGACTTTTGTCATTCGCTGTAGAACATGAAGAAGATAATACCAAGTTCAAATCAAAATTCCAAGAAATGTCAAAATTTGACTTGTGCACAGAACACTATGTTAACACAGGGAATTCAAAAGGTTTTGGTCAAGGATACAGATTCAGGTCATACTTAGCACACTAAGTAGGAAATACAATGACAGTGCCTACTCCAAAGCCTTCGTGTTTTATTTTCTCACAGGATGCTACAAATTGACAGGATGTGAGACTTTAGGAAGCTAGGCAAACTGGTGATGAGCAAACTCTGAAGCAGTCTACCTAGAGGCAACATACTCTCCCAGCTTTACTGGGATTAGCACAGACTCACTAGGAAATGCCAGTGCTGCCTATTGAACATAACACTCGAGAAATATCTGATCCTGGCTCAAGTGCTTGGCTTGTGGGAGCTTAACAACAAATTGTGAGCTCATGCACATTTATCCTGCTAGTCTCTGCATGGACTCCACTGTGAACATCCATTTTCTTTTAGTGTTCAGCTCTGCATGAGGGCTTTGTGTTTCCATGCAAAAACTTAAATGAGGGAGCATCTGAAAGCATCCTGCAACCCTATGACAACCTGCAGACCATGGTAACAGCAGATTCAAAAATGCAGGGCTGCTGGTCATTTACACAGTAAATGATGAGTTTTCAGTATTACTTACACAGTAAATGATATATGTTTTAGAACCACTGTGTGTATTAGTGTGAATTTTCCCCAACAAACAGCTGTCAGGCAACATTCCTTCAAGGCAATGGAACGAGAAGGTAGTAGGCTAACACTGCATCTCTAAATTTATTATCTAGCTCAAGCCCACTGCCCACTAGCTGGAAGATATCAAAATTGTCCCAAAATACTGCTTTTTTAAAGGACTTAGATCCTTCTAAAATACCTACATACTCCTTGGGCTATGAAGACTTTCCAAAGTTCCCAAAGAGAGGAAATCCAGCCAGCTGGTGGCACAGCAAGATAAAACACCAGAACTTGCACATGCCTGGCCCACATTCTCTTCCTGTGATTTGACCAGCTCTCTAACAAACACAAGTCATGCACTGTGACTCCAGGACTCAAATACAGATCA
>VZTN01032961.1:277673-306402 GCA_013400515.1 Erpornis zantholeuca | reverse complement strand
GTGGGACAGGAGTGGGGAGCTCCTGGTGATCTGGGCACTTTCTCCTTCATGTTCCTGCCCTGGGAGGAGCTGCTTTAGGATACAGATCCCACAGGAGCAAGGGGTGCCAGGAAGCGCCGCTGATGGGGACAGAGCCCCTTTGCCTGCTGCTGCCCCACAGGGAACAGGTCAGTGCAATGTTTTCCTTCCTCCCTAGCCCACCTTCCTCTCCTCCTGCAGCTGCTCTGCTCCTGAGACCCTAACAGCCCTTATTTCCTTCTGGTTCTCCATGTCTCCCTAGGAGGTGGTGGGAGAAGGAGAAGGCAGCCTCCCGGAGCAGGATCATTCACCATGGTGGAGAACAACACAACAAGCTTCACCCTGAATGATATAAGCAATGGATTTCTGGACTTGGAGGAACATCTCCAAGCTCAATGCTTGAGCTTTCCCTCCACACTGATTGCCTTTGCAGGGGTGTGCCTGGGGATCTCCCTCTGTGGGCTGGCAGGGAATGGGGTGGTCATGTGGTTCCTGGGCTTCCACACGAAGCAGAGTCCTTTCACTGTCTACGTCCTAAACCTGGCTGTTGCCGACTTCTCCCTGCTCCTCCTGTTCTTCCTGCTTATATTGGCTTTTCTGACCTTAGCAACATTTTGCACCTCTTTGTTTCATCTTGCTCCTCTCTATGTAAATTTTTTGTTTGCAGTGGAACTCCTGTGCCACCTGTTTGACCTGAGCAGCCTGGGTTTGCTGGCAGCCCTCAGCGTGGAGCGCTGTGTCTCCGTCCTGTGCCCCATCTGGTACCGCTGCCACCGCCCCCGGCACCTCTCGGCCATCGTCAGCGGCGCCCTCTGGGCTCTTGCTGGGGTCTTGGTGTCCTCCCCCTACCTTGCTTTCACTGAAGACTCTGAGATCATCCTTGCAGTTGTAGTCCTTGTGATTTCCCTGATTTTGTCCTTGGTGATGTTGGTTTCCAACCTGTTCCTGTTCCTCAAGCTGCGCTGCGGCTCCCGGCGGCGACACCCAGGGAAGCTCTTTGTGGCCATCGTACTCAACGTCCTGGTCTTCTTCGCCTTCGGGGTCTCCTCCTCCGTGGAGGCTTTCCTCAACCTTCCTGATTCCAGTGAGTTTTTCCCAGAATACATCTCCTTTCTGCTGACATTGCTGGACTGCAGCCTTGACCCTGTGATTTACGTGCTGGTGGGGAGCTGCCGGCAGCGCTCGCTCAAAGTCGCTCTGCAGAGGGTGTTTGAGGAAAAATCCGGGAGTGCAGAGGGGAGCCACAGCCCTAGGGATACTGGGGAGGAGGTGGCAACTCTGTGAGGCACTGCTGGACACGTGGCACCCAGAGATGTGGCACCTCAGAGACAGCCACCTCTGTCTCTACAGGGACAAGGGCACTCCAAGCAGCGTAGCCAGGCTCAGTCCTGTTCCCCAGCTGTATTCCCCATGGAACAACCCTTATGGCCTTATCCATCAGGAATAAACTTTGTTGATGAAGCAAAATTTGCAAAAATGGGCAGGGCAGAGAGTGCTGGGTTGGTGATGGTGGCATTTGGGGTGTAGGAAATAGGAGATGGAGGAAAATTAGAGTTCAGGGAAAAGAAAGAGGCAACAAAGAGATTGAGACAGAAAGAGAGCAAGAGAAAGGGAAAAGGGGAGAAAGGGCGAGAGAGAAAAAATTTAAAAGAAAGAAAAAATAAAAAAGAAAGAAAGAAAAATACAAGAAAGAAGAAAATGAAACTAAGGAAGAGAATGAATGGGAGAGAAACAGAGAAAGAAAGAATGAAAGAAAATAAGAAAGGAAGGGAGAAAGTAAAAAATAAAGATTGAGCATTTGCTTGGATGGGACAGATGAAGAAGGATATCCCTAGTGTGCTAAATCCCCATAAATAGCTGGGTCAGTCACACAGGAGCTGGTCCTGCTCCCTCTGGAATCATTGAAGGAAGTGTTATTCACCTAAGCACAGCAGTGATATAACAATAAACACCTGGAATTAGCTGTTACAAAATAAACTTGGGTTTCTGTCCTTTGTCAGCAGACACTAACTGGAAGGTTCTTCCTGTGCCTTAAATAAAAAATAAAGTATTAATCTGAGTTTATATTCTATGTGTTTTTATCAGTTGATAAATAAAATAATAATAACAAGAACAGTAATAATAAAAACCAATTTTGTATCCCTTTGAAAAATAACAACAAGAAAGAGACTTCTGGTCTTTTTAACCATAATGGAAATGTTTCATTCGTCCCAGTAATAAAATCATTTGAGATACCAAAAAGAGAACATTTTGAACACGAATCTGTGAGGTTTTTCAAAGAAAATTACTCATATTGCCTTTTTCTAAGAATTTTTTGTTAAAAGAATAAATGTTAGGTAGTCTGATAGCACAAATAATCCCATTTTGCACCTCAAAGGATTTGGTTTAGAGAATTCTTTGTTGCAAATCATGATCTTTATTTACCTTGTTCTGTTTCCTGTATTTTTCCCCCTATCCTTCAATTTATTTCTGTTGGTAAAGGAGATTTAAAAGGGATCATGGATTTTAAAGGAAGAAAGAACAACCCAATGCATGCTGTAGTTAAATGCAGAGACTCTGCCAAGGGCTGGAGGAAATTAAAATAACATGCAACAATATAATAATATAAAATAATAATCTCCAGTCATGTATTTCTTTGAAATAGAAGAAAAGGGAGGATGAAACTCAGTGAATAAATTTTTAAAGCAAGTTGGAAGGAGCTGCAGCCCTTTTCTGCTCTGTGGTGTGGGAACATCCCCGATTCAGAGAAGAAATGAACTTGGAGGATGTGAATCCTTTCAGGCCTTGAAATGCTCTTATTAGGAAGCCCAGAATGGCTCTGGGAGCTACAAAGGGCTGAGTGTGTGCTCAGACATGGGAATTCTAAATTAAGAGGAATGGATGGATTCTCCTTCCAGGATTTTATGTCTGCTTCCAACAGGAGGATTGTTGGTACCAATCTCATTTTCAGAGATCTGAGTGAAAGGAAACACTGAGAATTTATGAGATCACGAACAACAAGGATTTACCTTGAGCAGGATTCCTTTGATGAAATTCAGACATTTCACCTTGTCAAATGAATATTATTTAATAGTCACTGGAAAGAAATGGGAACTTTTAATGTGGTCCAAATACGTGTCAGGAATATTCTGTGCTCCAGGTGCTTATATGCTTAAAAAAAAGACCTAAAATATCTACAGAGAGTGAACTGAGGGTCAGGTGAGAGGAACCTCCCCCAGCACATCAGAGTTCTTCAGTTCAGCCACGGAATTCTAAAGGGGATTTCAGGAGGACATGGTGATGGTGTCCCGAGTTTCCCGCTCGTCTCTGTCATCTGCCGAGTCCTGGAAGGCCCTCTGGAATGCCAGGCGGAGGGTGAGCCTGAATTTCCGATCCCTGTAGCTTCCCACCAGGAAGTAAATGACAGGGTTGAGGGTGCTGTTGACGCAGGACAGCACGAAGCCGATCTCCGGGGAATACAGGAACTTGTGGCCCAGGAAGTCCAGGAGGATGAGGACGCTGAGGGGCACAGCGAAAATGAGGAAGAGGAGGATGGTGAGCATGATGACGATGAAGAGCCGGCCCGTCTGGAAGGGCTGGGAGCTGCATTTCACCCTGAGGAAGAGCGTGAGGCTGAAGAGCAGCATGAGGGGCGTGCAGACGAGGAAGTCCAAGGCTCCGATGGCGATGAGCAGGCGCTGGCAGACCCTGGGAGAGGGGCGGGCGGTGCACAAAACATATCCCAGAGTGTTCAGGAGCAGGGACAGGGCCCAGAGCAGGCCGGACACCACGGCAGACAGGTGCTTCGGGCGGTGTGTCCGGCACCAGATGGGCGACAGCACGGACAGGCAGCGCTCAATGCTGATGGCCGTCAGCAGGTACAGGCCCGTGCCGTACATGAAGAGGTCCAGGAAGAGGAATATCCCGAACTGCACCCCCACGTTGAACTGCATCAGGTACTGCACGGTCTCCACGGCGATGCACAGCAGGTAGCCGAAGTCGGCGGCCGCCAGGTTCAGGATGTAGACGGAGAAGTGGTTCCTGCGGATGCGGAAGCCCAGGTACCACAGGACCAGGCCGTTCCCCACCATCCCACAGGCAGCGCTCAGCAGGCAGAAGCTCTCCATGAATTTGAGGACAGCGTAGGATGGCTCTGGTTGTCCCACAGCCCCGCTCTGGTTGGCCCCAGGAGCCTGGATGGCTGTGGTTGGAAGGAGGATTGGTGTGGTTGAGGGTCCCATAGTGGCGATTCCAGACCTGGGAGCAGAGAGGGGAGAGCTGGTAACTCCAGGGTGATTTTCCTAGAGGGGTTCCTGGGTTTGCTCCGAGGCTTTGTAGCCAGAATTTGATTTAATAGAATCACAAAATGGTTTGGTTTGGAAGGGACCAAGACCCTGGAGTGACAGAACAAAGGGAATAAATCCTTCCCTGTGAGGCTGCTGAGGCCCTGGCACAGGTTGCCCAGAGAAACTGCGGCTGCCCCATTCCTGGAGGTGTCCAAAGCCAGGCTGGAGCAAGCTGGCCTGGTGGAAGGTATTCCTGCCCATTGCTGGATGATCTTTCAAGTTCCTTCCAGCCCAAACCACTCTGGAATTCTGTGATTCCATGAGAACAACTGGTAGATTTTCATATTGATGAGTTGTTTCTGTTTTAATGAAGTGCCATTTGATGTGGTTCTCCTGGGTCCCATGTACAGTAACAAATAAACATTTTGGTCTGGCAGAGCTCTCAGCTTCTCCCTCAGAAACTGCAAGAACCACATGTAAGAAACCACAGAATATCTTGTCCTCACAGGACATGGGACTTGTGGCTCTGATAACTTTTTCACCCCATTCCCTGAGTTAGGTCACTGTTTCCTTCACTGTGGTACTGAGATCTGATTGAGAATGAAAAAACAAAAATGGGTTTAACCCCTTTTTGTTGGTGTGAAAGAGAGCAAATATAGTGGTTCTTCTGCTGTCTCCCAACCAGGTGTTAACTGGGACACGGAAAGCAAAGAAGTTAAAAAGAGGAGAGGAACAAAAAATGGGGTTTTCTGGGAAGATGTGAATCACTGAACCATGTAGCCAGCATGAATCCTCTGTTCTGTCTTTGTGGTGCAGCGGCACACATGGAGGCAGACTCCCAAAAGCACCCAGAACACGACAGACTGACTCACTGCTGTTCCACCCCAGCTCCCCAGGCACGCTGACCCCATGGACAGAGGGAGGAGAAGTGTGTGGTGCAAGGAATTTCGGGTTTGGACGGGGCTTGGAGCAACCTGAGCTAGTGGAAGGTGTCCCTGCCCATGGCAGGGGGTGGGACTGGAGGGGCTTTAAGGTCCCTTCCAACCCAAATTATTCCAGGATTCTATGATTTCCTTTAGGGTTGATTGAAACCAGGGAACTTCTGGCACTGCAGAGCTGGATGATCCCACCCTCAGCTCTTATGGCATCTTGAGCACTTCCAACATGAAGACGCTGGAGAGCAGCCCTGTGGCTGTTCCTCCCTCACACCCTGCTCCAGGGATGATCACAAATGATCACATTTTTGCAGAAATTGGTAGAAACAGCTTTTTTGCTGTGAGAACAGAGGAAGGTTCGGTGGTTAAGTGGTTTCCTGGCCCCTGTGCAAATTTCCACTCTCTTTGAAGAGGCTGTGAACATTTGAGTGTCGCCTAAGCTCTGTCCCAGCCCACTGCAGCCCCCACAGGTGCATCTCTCTCCACTGGCGATTCAGGGAAAGACAGGTGATTATTTCCCAGTGTTAAATGGCTTTGTGCCATTGATCATGTCACAGAATCATGGAATGGTTTGGGTTGGGAGGGATCTCATCTTGTTCCAATCTCCTGCCACAGGCAGGGACATCTTCCACTCTCCCAGGTTGCTCCAAGCCCCATCAAACCTGGCCTTGGACTCTTCCAGGGATAAGACAGCCACAGCTCCTCTGGGCAACCTGTGCCTCACCACCCACACAGGGAAGAATTTCCTCCCAAGATCGAATTCAAAATCCACCATCTTCCAGTTTAAAACAATTCCCCCTTGTCCTGTCCCTCCAGACCCTTGACCCAAGTCCCTCTCCAGCTTTCTTGGAGCACCTTTAGGCACTGGAAGGTGCTGTATGTGCATAAAAACTGCCAGGAACAGAAATGACTGCAATGGGTAAGTGACAAAGCATCAATAGTTTTGCCTTCTGCTGTAATAGAAGTGAAGAAATCCTTCTCTGATTTCTGCAGACCGTGGAGAAGAACACTGAAGAAGTCACTCACCAGTCTCATTTATTTATCATATTCCCTTGGAATGACTGAATTCCTGTCTCCAAGACACATTCAAAATATGAATCTACTTCCTTAGTGGAACTACTGAGTGAAAGCTCTCCTCAGCCTGAGTCCAGGTGGTCTTTTTCTCCCTTGAGATCAAACATCCTCCCTGTGGTTTGCCTGCAAATCCTGCCTGTAGGTCCTGAGGCAGAACAACCCTGACCCCACAAAGACATCTCAGACTATGGACAGCAAGTCATGCTGTTGTAACTCCAGGTCTCTGAGTAATGACTTTTTATATTACAGAGGTGCATTTAGAGCAGCTCAAGAGCACTTGTACAGGGAAAAGAGTTCCTGGAATGAAGCCTTCCTTATATTGAAAATTATCACAACTAATTTCTGACTTACAGCAAATTTCTATCCAGCAGGAGAAGTAAATATTTGACCTCCTTTCCTCCATTATTTTTATTTCTCCTTCCTCCCTTCCCCTCACCATCCCCCCAAAGCCTGACAGAAACCATCAGAGCGCAGGGGCAAAGACCCATCTCAGAATTTCTCACCTTTTTGTGGGTTCCTGGGAATTTCAGCGCCCGTGCCCGGCAGTGTTGTCCCCTGGGTTGTGTGACATAGGGTGCAGCTCGGGTCCTTGTGCCATCCTGCAGAGCCAGGCTGGGCAGCCACTGTTTAAAAGCCATGGTGTTTTCAGCGTGACCCTCCAGGCAGCCAATCACTCACGGAGGGAAACACCTCCTCTGTGTGTGTATCATCACTCACATTCGAACCACTTCCCCCTCCCCTCTTTGCAGTGTCATGGAAACATTATTTTTTACTATTTCTCCCTTCCTCAGCCGCTCTTGTAAGAGCTGTCCCTATAAACCTGATGGTATGTCCTGCTCGAGGCCCTGAGATGTTCTGGTATCACAGGCCCTGAGAATGGTGATGCCTTAGCTTGTAACTTTTATATTTTTCAAATCCTGCTGTGCCCAGTGTAACTCTGCAGTTCCCTGGAGCTCATTCAGTGCTGGTCTCTCATGCTCACACAAACAGAACGTGTGAGCATGAGAGAACAGCACTTAACGAGCTCCAGGTAACTATAGAGTAACAGTAACAGTACAGGATTTGAAAAATATAAAAGTTAAAACCTAAGGCATCACTGTCAGCCCAGCTGTTGGTCTCATCATTCACTGCTGCTCAGGAATTGTCAGTCCTCTCCTGTAACACCTTCGCTGGAGGTTTCACAACCTCCCTCAGCACTTCTCATTCCCTCCTGCTCCTGCCCAGCTGTCACCCACCCGTCACCACAGTGTCCTCTTCTGGCCCACAGCTTCTCCTGGCACAGTTCAGCATCTTTTGCAGTCCCTACTGCTTCATCCAACCTTGCACCCAAACTTTCCACCTCAGCAGTTCCAGGTGTCCAGCCCCTGTTTGTGCTGCCCTCAACATGCAACTCGGGGGTCAAGAGCTCCTTCAGTGCATCTTCCCACCCCTCAGGCTTTCAGCACAGTCCTTCAACACCTCAGGCACTTCTGATTTCACAAAACCCCTCCAGCTTCATGCCTTTCACTTCCAGTTTCACAACTTCCCCCTGAACAGCACCTCAAACTCAGGGCTCTTCTGATGCCTTAAATGGCTCCCTAGAAGCAGAGAGCAGACAGGAATAAAGGAGGGATTGATTGGAAAGGCCTTCAGAGGTACACTCTGGCCTCCAGAGGCTCCTGCCTCAGTGCATCCCAACATGGACAAGGACAGCTCCCGAGTTCTTCCCACTTGGATATCAGCATCAATTCCCCAAGCAGAAGCCAGGCAAGGATGGAATTTGCCCAAGCTTGCCCCCCTGACCCCAAGATTGTGGTTTGCAGTTGTTGGGCCTAGGAGGGTCTGGGTGTCCTTGGAGAGCTGGAGAGGCTTTGTTCTGTCTCTCTTAGCATGAGATTGTACTAGACTGTAACAAGCTACAGGAAACTTCAGAGTTACACTGGGCAGCGCAGGATTTGAAAAATATAAAAGTTAAAACTTAAGGCATCACTTCCCCACATCATGTCTCTTACCCAGACAGAACCCACAACATCTTCCCCACACACCCTCCATCTCTGTGAGCCACCCGGATCCACCTGCCAAAGGGAGGAAACACCTTTCTCCTTTCCTGGCATCTTTACAGGGAACTATTCTGGGGAGGTACCAGCCTCCCTCATGAGTCCCTTGGGCCAGAGAAGCAGAGGGACAGGAATGTGACGCCACCCAAAGCACTGTCATGTGTGTCAGTGGGCACAGGAAGGGGCAGATCCAGCCCAAATTTGCTTAGCAGGTCAGAAACACATTTGTACATCTTCAGCTTCTGTTGTCATCTGTTCTTCCTCTTCCTTTCCCAAAGGCTGTAAGACTCTTTTTACTTTTTTACCCAATCCTATTTCCTACAGTGGTTACTGGCAACCCTCATTAACCTGGCCAGGACTCCAGGCTATGGTGTAAAATGATATTTGAATTAAAATACTATTTTCACTCAGAGCAGTATTTAACCTCCTCATTAATTTGAGGATTTCCACTTTCTCTGCATGGATTGCTGGCATTCCATGTTGGGAGACATTCAAAATGCCTTTCTTGTTATTGGGGCATTCTAAATTTCAATAAATGTCAGCAAAACAAAGGGGTCTGCACTGGATGAAACTATTTATTGATCTCCATAAATCATAAGTTGAAAATGCACAGTAAACTTCAGAGCAGTGAGGAGTTGGAGTTGAAGTGATGGACAAATTCATTGAAATGGTTTGGGTTGGAAGCAACCTTAAAACTCATCCAGTTCCAACCCCTGCCATGGTCAGGGACACTTTCCACTATCCCAGGTTACTCCAGCCTGGCCTGGAACACTTGCAGAGATGGGGCAGCCACAGCTTCTCTGGGCAACCTGTGAGAGGGCCTTACCACCCTCTCAGGGAAGAATTTATTCCCAATATCCCCTCTAAACCCACCTTCTGTCATTAAAAGCCATTTCCCCTAATTGATCAGGTGAATAGATCCATTTCTTTCCAGAGGAAAGCTTGGAGTGGTGAAGGCAGGATGGGATTAATTTCTCCTCCTTTCCACCGCTGAGCATCCACACCTCCTTCCCCCAGCCCCAAGAGCCCTTGAGCTGGGGGATTTCTTTGGAGAGGGTAGAAGAGCTCTGAATAAACACAAAATTAGGCCCTGGAGGTGAGAGATTTCCTTGGAGAGGGTTAAGGAAAGTTACTTAAACAGATTTTTTTTCTCTGCTTGCTGGGCACCCTTCAGTGCCCACACTCCCTCCAAGTAGCTCTAACAAAGGCAGGAAAAGCCAGGATACACTTGTTAATACAGGAAGGCAAGGAATTAAATGAAGTGAGATTAAAAATGTAAAAAGCTCCTCCTAAGCAAATGTTGGAAGCTTTTCAGAAGCTGTTCCATGTTTTTTAAAGCCTCTACCAGAAAAGGGAGATGTTGGGGACATCAAATCTTACAGCCCTTACACAAAAAATTAGATCTCCAAACATAGAGGAGGTAAGTTTTCCAGGATCTTCTCCCTTTCTGTTTTTCTTTCCTTTTCCTGATTTCCTTTCCTCTCCTCTGCACCCCCTTCTTGACAAAAAGAAATTTCCCCTGAAGCTGTCAACTATCTCTGGCTCTCTTTGGCTGTAACTGGTTTTGCAGTCCCAAATCAGGTTATTTAATTCTTTTTTTTCCATTAACCACCTGAGATTTTAGGGGAAAACCCTTGCAATAAGGAAATGGTGCAATTCCTCATCCTTTTTTTTTTTTTTTAAATTATAACAATCCACATTGTAATTATTTCATACTGCAGTTGATTGCACTATATCGTGTACCTCTAGACAGTGACTGAAAAGATGATTTTAGAGGTAAGACTCCTTTTGCCCCCTTTCTTATCTTTTACCTCCTGCCAGTAAAACTGCAAGCACAGGAAAAGTCCTGTGCTTGCAAACTTTCCCAACTTCCTCTTTAGGCTTCACTCTTTTGAGTTTGAGAGTAATTTTGGTTTTTCAGCATTTCAGCATTTCCGGTGGGTGCTTGAACAGCTTTTTGCCTGCACAGGAGTTTCTGATTTTGTCATATTTTTAAATCATAAAATAGGAGTTCAGATTAGATGGATCCAATCCCAGAAGGATCTGGTGGGTGGCATCCCTGCTCATCGAAGTGAGGCTGGAACAAGATGGTCTTGAAGATCCTTTCCAACCCAAACCATTCCAGGAGTCTATGATTCCATGGCTGCGGAAAATTAAATATGTAGAGGGGGAAGCACAACAAAAAACCAAACAAAAAACAACACAAATTTAAAAAGCCCTTGATAAACTTAATTCTAATCCTATATATTTCTTGGAGAGAGTGGACTTCTGATAAAGAATTCGTTTTTCAGAATGAAAACACTGATTAACCATTTTGTCTTTTTCTTTCCGTATTCCCAGGCTCTGCACTGCACATCACCCAGCAGATTAGCATGGAAAACTCCAGCAGCGTGAAGGAATTCATTCTCCTGGGCCTCTCAGAGAAGCAAGGGGTTCAGAAAATATACTTTGTGGTGTTCCTGCTTTTCTACATGCTCACAGTGGCAGGAAATCTCCTCATAGCTCTCACTGTGATGAGCAGCCAGCACCTGAACTCCCCCATGTACTTCTTCCTCTGCCACCTGTCCGTTGTAGATATTTGTTACTCCTCTGTCACAGCTCCCCGAATGATCTCCGGATTCCTGGTGCAAAACAACACCATCTCCTTTGCAGGCTGCATGGGGCAGCTCTTTGGGTTTCATTTCTTTGGCTGCACGGAGATTTTCATCCTGACGGCCATGGCCTACGACCGCTACGTGGCCATCTGCCGGCCCCTGCACTACCCCGCGCTCATGTCCCGCCGCCTGTGCGGCCTCATGGTGGGGGGTTCCTGGGCGGGGGGCTTCCTTCATTCCACCCTCCAGACCCTCCCCATCGCCCTGCTCCCTTTCTGTGGCCCCAACAAAATCGCCCACTACTTCTGCGACCTCCACCCCCTGCTCCGCCTGGCCTGCGCCGACACGCGCGCCGTGGGCCTGGCCATGGCGGTCAACAGCGGCGTCATATCCCTGAGCTGCTTCCTCATCCTGACCGCCTCCTACGCCGTCATCCTGGCTTCCCTGAGGGGCAAAACGCTGGCGGGGTGGCGCAAGGCCCTGTCCACGTGCGGGTCCCACATCGCCATGGTGATCCTGTTCTTTGGGCCCTGCACGTTTGTTTACATCCGGCCGGCCGGCGACCCCTCCCAGGACAGGAGCGTGGCCGTGTTCTACACGCTCGTCGCACCCATGCTCAACCCCCTCATCTACACCCTCCGCAACGGGGAGGTGAAGGGAGCCGTGAGGAAACTCTGCAGGAGGAAAGTGGGGAGCGGAAATGGGAAGGGGTAGGGCTGTGGTCACGTTTCCAAAGGATCCAAAGGAGAAAATCAAGCGTCTTTTCCTGTAATTTCTTCTGTGGCAATGCCCCAAAACCTGCCTTTCAAAGGACAGCTGGCTGTTGGCTCCTGCTGTAATTAGGAAGGCACTAAACATTCATTTTTTGATGGGAAAGACATTGGGAATACTGGATTCCCTTCCTATTCCTTGTCAACAAGCACAGGCCCAGACCATGGGGCAACTGCAACACCAGTGTTTAAATAAATACTGTTAAAAATACTACAAATGTTGTCCTGGTAGAGCATCCCATAAATAAAAAACCCACCAAAACCTGCTAGTAAGAGCCACTTAAGTGGTTTGATGATGAAGGAGAAAGAGGGGAAACTTCTCCCCTTCCTCTCCCGCTGCAACAAATCCTTTCTGCCCTGTTCCAGGGCAGGCTTGGAGCAACCTGACCTAGTGGACGGTGTCCCTGCCCATGGCAGAGGGTGGAATGAGATGGTCCCTTAAGGTCCCTTCCAACCCAAAAAGTTATTCTGCAATTCCACAAACATCCTATAAACCTACCTACTTCA
The DNA here is from genome assembly GCA_013400515.1 of Erpornis zantholeuca. NCBI lineage: Eukaryota > Metazoa > Chordata > Aves > Passeriformes > Timaliidae > Erpornis > Erpornis zantholeuca. The sequence continues at coordinate 294,203 of VZTN01032961.1, read as the reverse complement.
CCTATCTCTGCCCAACAGAGCACTGTATAAAATAAATATATTTTTAAACACTTTGGAGGTGAACACCAGTGGAGTTCTTTGAGAGGTCTCACTTCTGGGTGCTGCTGAGCAAATATTCACCCACAGCTTATAGAAGCTGTGACTGGGAACAGCATCAGGCTTCTGTACACTTTGCCAAGAATTCTTACAAGAATTTCATATCCGAGCTCATACCTTTGCAGTGTGTCAGTAAAAATACCTGGTGAGCAAGGAAGGCTCACCACAAACCTTTGTGCATTTTTTTGGATTTCCTGTGTTACTTCTTGCTTTACATTTCTAAGTCAGGTATCTAAGTTTAACATCTGTGATATTTTTGTTTTGTGCTGTCAACATGCAAATTAATAAGAAATAAGATTGCAGATGAGAAATAGTGGCTTTGGACAGAAAGCAAAATTTATATCCATTTATATGAATTTATAGAAATGTCCTATCTAAGAGACATCTTTACTCCAACGTCTCTCTCCAGGGACTACACTAATAACTATCCAGGGAACAATTTTAGCTCCTTGCCCACTGATGATTTCTGACAAAACTCCCTTTGCCTCTGGGATCTCATTACTCCTGATAGTCTTGTGCTTCTGCTGTGTGATTTCCTTGAATAATTTCTGCCGCAGAAATAATTGTACTTGTAGATGCTCCTGGAGGCTGTTTTTTTTTGCAGAATGGGAAATACAGAGGGTTGGGCTGTTCTTTTCAGGGCTCAGAGTTGGCAGTGATACAGTGCTGCTTTCACAACTTCTGAGCAGCAACTTGCAGAGACTTTCTGATGGAACCCCCTGAAATGGTTTGGGGAGGTTTGTCAGAGCAGCAACAGCAAGTGAACTCTCTGTGGAAGTGTTCTGGGATTGTTCCTTTGTTTTGCTCAGGCCCCACTGATATCCTGCCTTTGCAAAGCAGCATTGCTGGTGAGTGACTTTTGTGAGGTCTATTTTATGATTTAGAAAAAAAAAACATTAAAAAATCAGTTACAGATTCAGAATCCCAGGATGGTTTGGGTTGGAAGGGACCTTAAAGCTCATCTTGTTCTGACCTCCCCTGCCGTGGGCAGGGACACCTTCCACAGACCAGGTTGTTCCAAACCCCATCCAGCTTGGTGCTGAGCACTTCCAGGGATCCTTCACTAGTGATCCTTGTGCACTGCATGGGAATTCTGCAAGGGTGGATTTGTGGGTGTTTTTCAGTAAAGGAGGGTCACCACCAGCTCATTCACTACCCCAGTGTCACTACAGGTGTATTTATGGGATGTTCCACACCACGTCTAGGACCTGGGTATTATTTCTACACCCTCCTCAGCTAAACAACCAGAGCTTGTTATTACACGCCAGTGACACATTCTGGCTTGGATATCGCTGATATTCCTTCAGGGAAGAATTGCCTTTAAACTGAAATTGTCCCCGAAGAAATACACTGAATATTCAACGCTCTCAAGGTCAGTGTGTGTGTCTGATAGTGTCCCCTGTCTAATTATTTGTCCATTTGGATACTTTGGATCCTAAAGCAACTCTATTTAATGCTGTTGGCATCGTAGATATCCAGTTTCTTATTTGTAACCTTCTGCTTGTTGAATTATAAACTCCTCAACAGAAATGAGCAGAAAAGGAATTTCCTGGTGGGATTCTAAATGGAAATGTGCATTCCTCTGCTGGTCCCACTTTAACCTCCACAGGACAAGTGGGTGTATTTATCTACTGAAGAACTTTAAAAATTCCTTTAAAAAATAGAGAGGTGGAGAAACCGTGCAGGGCTTTGCAGCTTCTGCTGTGTTAGAAACCCCAATTTCTCCAGTGAGAAACCTCCTAGACCTGGTTTCTGTGCATGCATTCCCAGTTTCAGAGTGGATAAGCTAACTGGAGAGCACTTTCCTCAATGTAGAGCAGTGCCATTAGGATCAGAACATGGAACAGCTCATGAGAAATGCTTGAGAACAGCAGCATTTGCTTCAATCACGGCACTTCAAATTTCCAGCAGCTAAAAGAACAGCACAGCATTTTTCCAGCATTCATGGCTCTTGTTATCTGAGAGCAGGGTGTGCTGGAATCACCACTCCTGGAGGGATTTAAGCGCTTGGGACATGGTTTAGTGGAGGGCTTGGTAGTGCTGGGGGCATGATTGGACTCAATGGTCTTACAGGGCTTTTCCAACCTTAACAATTCCATGATTCTGTGATTCCTGATAGAATGGGAGCACACCAACTACAGTGCAGAAAAATAGTGGTCAGAGTGAGTTGAGCAGAGAAGGTCAATGTGGAGGGGCCAGAAACCTGAATAGGGACAGAAAAGGGGGGGTAAATGCAAACTCTGCTTTCTGACGTTTATGACATGGCACTGTGCTTTCTGCAGCAGCAAATGCATCCTGCTCACACCATCCATGAGTCTTGGAGCTGGAGCACACTCCCTTCCCTTCCTGGCCAGCCCCACAGCTGTGCCATGGGAGCCTGAGCTGCAGCGATGGCACAGGACAACTTCTCCCGGGTGACTGAATTCATCCTCCTGGGGCTCTCCGACACCCGGGAGCTGCAACTCCTCTTCTTCACCCTCTTCCTCCTGGCCTACACCATGGTCCTGCTGGGCAACCTCCTCATCATGGTGACAGTCAGGACTGACCCCAAGCTCTCCTCGCCCATGTACTTCTTCCTCTGCCAGCTGTCCTTCATCGATATCTGCTACACCTCTGTCACTGCCCCCAGGATGCTGGTGGCCCTGCTCTCGGGGCACAAGGCCATTGCCTTTGAGGGCTGCATGGCCCAGCTGTTTTTCCTGCACTTTGTGGGCTCCTCGGAGATGTTCCTTCTGACGGTGATGGCGTTCGACCGCTACACGGCCATCTGCAGGCCCCTGCACTACACGGCCATCATGGCCCGCCGGGCCTGCTGGGCCCTGGTCACTGCCTGCTGGCTCGGGGGCTTTACCCACTCCATCGTCCAGACTGTGCTCACACTCCAGCTGCCCTTCTGCGGCCCCAACACGATCCACAGCTACTTCTGTGACATCCTGCCCGTCGTCCGCCTGGCCTGCGCCGACACCACCCTCACCGAGTGGCTCATGGCCTCCAACAGCGGCCTCATATCCCTGGGCTGCTTCCTCGTGCTGGTGGCCTCCTACGCGCTCATCCTGGCCAAGGTCCGGGCCCACCTCGTCCGGGGGCACTGGAAGGCGCTGTCCACCTGTGCCTCACACGTGATGGTGGTCACCCTGCTCTTTGTGCCCTGTATCTTCACCTACCTGCGGCCTGCTGGGACCTTGCCCTCCAACAAGTATGTCTGTCTCATCTACACGACCTTCTCGCCCATGATGAACCCCCTCATCTACACCCTGAGGAGCGACGAGGTGAAGGAATCCATGTGGAGTCTGTGGAAGCGCTGCAGAGCCTTCTGAGATGAGCTGGGTTGGCAGAACCCTGGAGTTACACCCAGAGCTACATCTTGGAGTCACACCCAGAGTTACACCTAGACTTAGATCCTGGAGTTACACCTGGAGCCACATTCCTCCTCTACTCCTACCCACTAATGACTTAGTGGCTAAAACCTACGGACTTCAAACTATGTATAAATACATTTATATACACATATAACTGCTAATATTAAAAATATTAAAAATCCACGCTGAAAACCCCAGACTTCTTAAACACTTTCACTTGTGTGGGATCATAATTTTCAAATAAATAAATGAATCCAGGACGAGGCTTGTCTCCCTGTCTGCCTGCTTTTCCTGTGCTGTGACAGCAGATGGCAGAGGCACATGCATTAAGCGTCCCCAAATTCACCCCCCCAGCACCGGAAGGTAGAGGCGGGGCAGACTTTGCTTGTAGAGTTTTCTTTCGACATATAAGAAAATTTTTAGTTATAATTCATAAACAGAAGCAAATTATTAAAATCATACAAGGCACAATATATAGGGGAAGGAGAGAGAGTGGAAGGGACTTTGGACAAGGGCCTGGAGTGACAGGACAAGGGGGAATGGCTTCACACTGACACAGAGTGGGTTCACATTGGATATTGGGAAGGAATTCTTCCCTGTGAGGCTGCTGAGGCCCTGGCAAAGGGTGCCCAGAGAAGCTGTGGCTGCCCCATCCCTGGAAGTGTTCAAAGCCAAGTTGGATAGAGCTTGGAGCAACCTGGGCTGCTGTAAGGTATCCCTGTCTGTGGCAGGGTGTTGGAATGGGATTGTCTATGAGGTCCCTTCCAACCCTAACTGCCTCTGTAAGGACAGCAGTTACATCACCAAATCCATCAGGGATAGAAGTTTGAGAGGAACTTCTTGCCATGAGACGAACACCACCAATCAGAATGATTTAGGATTGGATTCATCCCCCCTAAATAAAATCATGGAATCACTGAGGCTGGAAAAGCCCTCAAAGATCACCAAGTCCAACTATTCCCCAATGCTTTCAAGGCCACCACTAACCCATGTCCCCAAGTGCCACATCCACAAGGCTTTTAAATCCCTTCAGGGTTAGTGACTCCACCACTGCTCCGGGCAGCCTGTTCCAGGGCTGGAAAACCATTTCCATGAAGGAATTTTTCCTAATACCCAATCTAAATTGCTGCACAAGAAGTGGGAGGATTTCTACTTTCCCTCTCTCTCTGTGCTGTCTTAAATTAGCCCTCACTCCCACACCTCTAGGAAGAGGAGGATCAGAAGCATCAGTGAGTCATTGATCCTCATGGTTAAAAGAGATTTCCAAATCTTGGTGCAAGTTACATTTCTTTTTAATGGTGAATTTCTGCTCAGGATCATCATTGGATCATCACAGAATTGCTTGGTTGGAAGAGAAGTGGTTTTTTGGTATTAGAGAGAAATGATGAAAAATAAACATCCTCCAGGTCAATTTAAGCTAAATTTCAATTGAGAAAAATAAAAATGATAGTGTTTTAAAGATCTTGATAAAGCTTTTATAAATATTTTATTTATCAACCAATGCAAGGCCAATTGGAGCTGTGGTCCAGTTATTTTGCTGGCGTCAATTTGTTTACCAGGTATACATTTGGGACATCAACAGTGAATTGATTTGAAATAATTACTCCAATTTCAATAAAATAAATTAAAATTCCATATTTTGGGGAGCTGGTATCTCAATACAAGGGGCTTGGAGGAAACTGATCCAGTGGAAGGTGTCCCTGCCCCATGGCAGGGGGGTGGAATGGGATGAGCTTTGGAGTCCCTTCCAAACCAAAACATTCTATGAAGACAAACAATATAATATAATTGATTTTTCTCCCCAGGAAACATCTTGGGACAACTTTAACAAGGCCTCAGAAGGTGCTGTTAAAAAGTTGGTGCCTGACAAATTGCAAAGGTGCAGCTTTGGCAGCTGAGTTTGTCCCTGTGTGTAAATTGGCTCCAGTGCGCACCATTAAAATCCCGAGTTCTTTCTCTCCTGGAAATTCTCACCTAGAGGACAGTGAAAAATGGCCTCAAAGGGAAAAAAAATCCTTGGAGAACCAGCATGATCTCTACAATGCTTTTGTCAAATCCCAGGAAACCCAAAGTGAGCCCAGACTAATCAATTTTATTTAAAGACTATGGGACTGAAACACAAATGGGTGTCAGAGAAAAGGGAGCATTTTCAGCAGACTCTAATCAATCTGGGCTCATCATAAGCATTCCTAGATGGAAATCTCAAAGGATAACAAAAGCTGGGCAGTCCCAGAAGTGGTCAAAATCAAATCACTTTGGTTGTGCTACACTGGGGTTGGCAGGGAGGGGTGGGCAACAGGGCAAGAGGGGTCTAATCCAGCACATCACCAATTAGTACACACCTGGATTCTGCAAATAGAATTGTTGTTTCTTTTGGGATGGTTTTTTTTTTTAATGACTTTTTATAATAAAATAAAATCCAATATAATTTTTATTTCTTTACCTCAAGGCAGAATGCTTAACTCAAAGACTATCCCTGTGTTTCTAATTCTAATAACCTTGCTAAGATTATCCCTGCAAATACACAACTCAGATGTAGGGTTGAGAGCCAGCAGCCCAAAAATACTCCTGGGTGAACGGCACCTTGATGGGACCAATGCATGCCACCCCCAAAAGAAGCATTTAAGATTTATGAGGGGAAGAGAATCACAGAATGGTTCGGGTTGGAAGGGAGGGGTGAGGGATGGATCTCTTTGTTGTATCTCTTTCTGGCATCTGGGTTTATGACAAAATTCCTTATGGCAAAACTCCAAGGGAAGTGTGATGTCTGATGGTCCTGGGGCTAATTGCAGGCCAGAGGGAAAGGTCTGGGGATGTATTCCAGCCACAGCCCTGCACATTATCACAGGATAATCTCTGCTCTGTTATTCTTGGGGAATTCCAGATTATAGAGTCCTGGAATGGCCTGGGTTGGAATGGACCTTAAAGCTCATCTTGTTCTACCCCGTGCCTGTTAGGATCCAATTAAGGTTCTTTTAGAAATGCCTCTGCCTGAATTAAGGTGCAAGCAAGAGCACATGCCAGTGACGATAATATGGGTTTTATTTGATACTAAACAGAGAGAGAGAGAAGGAAAGGAGGAAAGGAGGAAAGGAGGAAAGGAGGAAAGGAGGAAAGGAGGAAAGGAGGAGGAAAAAAAAAAGGTGAAAAAGTGGAGGGAACAGAACAAGAGTGACCAGGACGGAATAAGGAAAATATCACCACTCTGTGGATCCCAACAATGTTCCATTGATCCTCTCCACTTGTCTTGGTGGTGAAGGTCCCCCCAAAAAGCATAGAATCCCAATGGGTTTATATACCAGGTGGCAATGTCCAGGCATGTCCTCCTGAGGGAGGGGGGCACAGTCTCCTACAGCAGACTGGAGCTGTTGCATCACATGCAACCATCACATGGTGCAAGGCCTCTGGGGAGCACTTTGGGGGGTCTTTGATGGATTGTGACCCCCCTCAGCTGCCTCTCATGTGAAATGTGGCCTGTGGGGCTGGGGTTTCACACCTGGGCCAGTCTGTGTAACCGGAGGATGGGTGTTCAATGCCTCTGGCCCGAGGTTACAGCACACAGAAACCTCCTCCTCCCCCTCGACTGGAGGGGGGTCTGTGTAAACCTGGCTCCTGTGAGCTGTGCTCTGCCCTCACCCCAAACCTGGCTCCTGTGAGCTGTGCTCTGCCCTCACCCCAAACCTGGCTCCTGTGAGCTGTGCTCTGCCCTCAGCCTAAACCTGGCTCCTGTGAGCTGTGCTCTGCCCTCACCCCAAACCTGGCTCCTGTGAGCTGTGCTCTGCCCTCACCCCAAACCTGGCTCCTGTGAGCTGTGCTCTGCCCTCACCCCAAACCTGGCTCCTGTGAGCTGTGCTCTGCCCTCACCCCAAACCTGGCTCCTGTGAGCTGTGCTCTGCCCTCACCCCAAACCTGGCTCCTGTGAGCTGTGCTCTGCCCTCACCCCAAACCTGGCTCCTGTGAGCTGTGCTCTGCCCTCACCCCAAACCTGGCTCCTGTGAGCTGTGCTCTGCCCTCACCCCAAACCTGGCTCCTGTGAGCTGTGCTCTGCCCTCACCCCAAACCTGGCTCCTGTGAGCTGTGCTCTGCCCTCACCCCAAACCTGGCTCCTGTGAGCTGTGCTCTGCCCTCACCCCAAACCTGGCTCCTGTGAGCTGTGCTCTGCCCTCACCCCAAACCTGGCTCCTGTGAGCTGTGCTCTGCCCTCACCCCAAACCTGGCTCCTGTGAGCTGTGCTCTGCCCTCACCCCAAACCTGGCTCCTGTGAGCTGTGCTCTGCCCTCACCCCAAACCTGGCTCCTGTGAGCTGTGCTCTGCCCTCACCCCAAACCTGGCTCCTGTGAGCTGTGCTCTGCCCCATCCCAAACTCAGCAGAGGATGATTCTCAGCCCAGCTGATGGCTTTGACCTTTTGGTGGATATAAACCTTTCCCTCCACCTGAAATGATTGAACAATGGGTTTCCCTTTACCAAATCAGCAGTTTGACTCTCAGTTCAAACTCCCAGTCTTCAGAGGGGCTTCTTTGGTTGTAGCTTCTTTAAAATGAGCAAAACTTTCTATCAGTGTTTGAGGCATGAACTATTTTCAGCTTCTAACACCTGCCATGGGCAGGGACACCTTCCACCAGCCCAGGTTGCTCCAAACTCTGTCCAACCTGGCCTTGGACACTGCCACAGATGTGGCATCCACAGCTTCCCTGGGCAACCTTCCCTCAGAGGGAAGAATTTCTTCCTAACAGCCAATCTTAATCCCTCATCTGTTAGTTTAAAACCATTCCCTCTTGTCCTATCACTGTTTGCCCGTGTAAGATGCAGAATCCTTGATTTTCCAGGAGTTCCAGGATTTTCCATACCCTGCAAACCCAGCAAACAGGCTGGAAGAATGATGGAAAGCCAGAGTCATTCATGTGAACAGTGCAGAATTCATGCTCAGCTATTGCTGGAATAGGAACAGGCCTGTTCCCAGTCCTGGGCATCACATGGGAAGTGGCACTCCCATAAATCCCACATGGATGCTTAATAGAACCAGAGGGGAAATTTTTGTTAGCTCCTCAAACTCTTCAGCAAATAGTGCTGGCAATTTTTTGATTTCCAGCCCCCTTTGGGCAATATTCTGAAAAACCCCTCATCCATGCAATTAAGGGAACATCCAAAAAAGCTTCAGAGACACTTGTCCCCAGACACTCCCTCATATTTATAAAACCTCATTAAAGAAGAGAGGTGCCTACTCCTGCAGCCAAGCCAGCCCTTGTGACAATGCTGGTGTGAATATTCCAACACTGCTGTGTCAGGATTCACCTCTTCCTTAAGAGTGAAATCATTTTTATGTCACATGTAGAAAGAAGAAAAAGGATTGGATTTCTTTTCCAGAAGATACAGACAATTATAAATCACCTGTAATTAATTCTGTGTAACAGTGAGTATTTCTGTGTTGTTTCTGTGCTATTTCACCTGAATGAACTCCCTGTTTTATGAACAAGTGATGTCCCTTTTATTTCTGCCAAGTTAAATATTTCTTACGTAGTTTAAACTCTGATTTTGCTCCCTCTCAAGCTTCTGGGACAACGTGAGACCACAGAGGAGCCTGGCTCAGATGAAAAATATTCCATCAATCTATCTCTGCATGTCTCACAAATAAAAATATTCCCACCATCTCAAAATCAATCCCAAAGTCTCCCAAAAAGGAGGCATTTGGACTGAACTTTGCCTTCCCTCCCTGCAGGGCTCTTACGTAAATCCTTACTGTAAATACTGAGCTACATTCCATGGAGCAAGGCAGGGTAAATGGGAAGATCCTTTAATGCCAGGTTTAGACTTCTTTGAATTGGGGAAAGTGGAAGCGGGGGGAATTCTAAATAGATCCTAATGGTATTATGGAAGTCTGTAGGGTAAAGTTTATAGAAAAGTGGGAGGTTTCTAACTGAATACGAAATTAAATCGTTGTTTTTTTGTTTTTTTTTTAATGATAGAATCATAGAATGGTTTGGGTTGGATGGAACCTTAAAGCTCAGCTCATTCCAACCCCCTGCCATGGGTAGGGACACCTTCCACTAGTCCAGGTTGCTCCAAGCCCCATCCAAAACCTGAAAAAAAACCCCAAAATGCACCTATCTGCTGATTAGCAGGGATTTAATTCTTCTCTGACAGCATCACTGCCTTAAAAAGTATGTTTTAGCTCCAGTTATGAATCTAGACCATTTTAGGGGTATTATTAATACTAAATAATTTATGTTGAAAGGAATTCTACCCCACTCCCCTTGCTCAGAGAACCTTCAAAGCCCCGTTGTGTTGCCTGGGGCTGTTTCCAAGCTGGACACCATAAGAAAGGAAACTTCAACTTTCAGCTCTTCAGTCTGAGGCGGCAACTTGCAGAAAATAACATTTTGGATTAATCACTGTGAAGTTTAACACCTACATTTTGCCTTTTGCATTAGGAATATGTGGGTGAAATTTAGATTTTGAGGGTGGCAATGCTTGGAAATTGAATGTACCGAAAAAAGCCCCTCACAATCTTCAGAATGGAGGTGAAATTGTCCTTAAGTTACACCTTCTTTATTCCAGGGAAACCTCTGCCTCATTTTGAATTCCAAAATGGACGCTAAAAAGCCCCTCACAATCTTTAAAATGGAGGTGAAATTGTCATTAAGTCATACCTTCTTTATTCCAGGCAAACTTCGGCCTCATTCCCACAGTGAGAGATAAGATGCAGAGGGTCAACCTCTCGGCGGTGTCCGGATTTGTTTTCGTGGGCCTCTCGGATGCTCCAGAAATCCGCTTGCTCCTCTTTGTGCTGTTCCTGCTCGTTTATTTGGCCACCATGGCAGGCAACGTCGCGCTCCTCGCCGCCATTAGCACCGACTCCCACCTGCACAGCCCCATGTACTTCTTCCTCAGCAACTTAGCCCTGCTGGATCTCTTGTGCCCCACCGTCACCGTGCCCAAGATGCTGGGAGCCTTGCTGCTGGAGAACAGGGAGATTTCCTTCGCGGGCTGCCTGTTCCAGCACTTCTCCCTCATCGCCGCGGTGGGCACGGAGATTTTCCTGCTGGCTGTGATGGCCTACGACCGCTACGTGGCTGTGTGCCACCCGCTGAGGTACCCGAGCGTCGTGAGCACGAAGCTGTGCGCTCGCCTGGCGCTGGGCACCTGGGCGGTGGGGCTTTTGAACTCCCTGCTGCACACCTCTCTGGTTTTCACGCTCTCTTTCTGCGGTCCTAACAAAATCCAGCAGTATTACTGTGATATTCCTCCCCTGCTGGCCCTCTCCTGCTCCTCCACCCGCGGCAGGGAGTTGGTGATCCTGCTGGTGGCCGGGGTGCTGGGCAGCAGCGCCTGCGTGCTCACGGTGGTGTCTTACATCTATATCCTCCTGGAAATCCTGGCCAGGAACTCCCCTGGGATCTGGCACAAGGCTTTCTCCACCTGTGGTTCTCATCTGACCGTAGTCTGCCTTTTCTACGGGACCACCATCTGCACCTACGTCCGCCCTTCCTTCACCTATTCCCCACACCGGGACAGGGTGGTTTCCATGCTCTATGGAATGCTCACCCCGCTCCTAAATCCCATCATCTACAGCCTGAGGAACAAAGAGGTGAAATGTGCCCTCAGAAGAGTGATCAGCCGGGTGAGAACTGCTCTAACGAGGCAAGAAAACCTCGCCCAGTCTCCACCATCAGCTGGGTAGACACTGCAGTTTGTGACTGATCTTCTCTAACTTTCAGACCTCTGAAAATTAGAAGCTGGAATCCAAATAAATTTTTTCTGGGCTCAAAACTCCTTCTCTAGGCTCAAAACTCCTTCTCGTGGCTCCCTCTGCAGTTAGAAAGGAGAGCTGTGCACTTTCACAATTGCATGGCACAGCTTTAGGTCATTTTCATAGGAGGAGAAGAGTCCAGCTGGGAATGTTGCTCTCCACTGAGCACTGAGGAAGCCGAGGTGAGAGCAGGCAGGTGCTGGATGCATCTTTTAGGGCAGGAATTCTGGGAATTGGTACTCAGGCACACTTAGATACACTGTACTAAGCCCCATCCAATCCCTCTCAAAATTAAACTCCAAATATATGAAATTATGTTTTATGGATCAGCCCTGAAATCGCTCTCCTCTCTCCCTCTCCTTGCTGAGTGTCTGTTGTTTGCTGGAAGCTCCAGAGTTCCACCTCTGGAGCCATGTTTGCCACTACATTTTTCCTTTTTCCCATATTTTTCTCCTTGCTGCATCAAATCCTAATGGAAAGAGAGGTGATGCTGCTTCCTGCAGCTCACCCCTCTCTTCACCACCTCTCTGTAGAGAAATAATAAGTCATCTTGTGAAAATGCTGACATTACTCTCACGTGGTTGACCCCAAAAATTTCTGATATAGATTAATAAATTATATATTATTTAAGTGCAAGTGTCTGGATTTTTAAATGTTTTCATTTTGTGATGAGACCTTGTATTAATTGTAGCCTTAAGGTGTCTGAAATGCAACAAAAATCATCAGTGTGAATGAGATTAGAAGTGTGAGCAGGATATTTATGAAGCATTTCATCTGTCAAAAAAAAAATCCTTGTTCCAGCTCTTCCAGGGCTCTGAACAGCAGCACAACCAGGGCACAGCAGTTGGATTTGTCTTTATCCACAACTTTATTCCTGACTAGAACCCCTGGAACCTGGAATCTGGTCCATCACCTGCCGTGGCTGTCCCCTTGGGATGTCCCAGGCACTTCCACGAGGTTCTGAGGGACTTCTGCCAACCACAAGTTGTTGGCCAGGAGCAGCTGCTGGTGCCGTGATGCACAAATCCCTTATCCCTTGAATTCCTGCCACAATTTCTGCACAAGTGGAGGACTGGAGAGGTGTTGGCCGAGCCACAAACTCTCTGACCAAGTGTGGACAAGTTGTGATAAACTGAGCTGCTTTGGAAGTTGTAATTTTCTTTCAAAAGGAGGAAAGTTTCCTTCTCCCCAGTGCCTATGAAGTTGTCCCTGGGTGCTCATTAGGAGGATGAGAGAGGTCCAGCAGGAGCTTCCTAAGAAGGCTGCAAGATCATTAAAGTCTTCTTCAGGATGCCCCAAAAGGGCTTGTTAAGATGAAGGGCCTTGGGTGGCTGCTCACTGCAGGACTGAAGGATATTCCTTTTTCCAGAGTTGATGGAATCTAAGTGTAGTTGGGTGGACAGATGCCTAAGGATGTGTGCAATTCCAAGCCCTGGATGCCTTTTAAAAAAAAGCATCTGAATTCCAAATGATGCCTTAGGTTGTAACTTTTCTATGTTCCCAGCCCTGCCCTGCCCAGTGTCACTCTGCAGTTCCCTGGAGCTCGTTCAGTGCTGTTCTCTCATGCTCACACAGACACAACAAAGCCTCTCCAGCTCTCCAAGGACACCCAGACCCTCCTAGGCCAAACAACTGCAAACCACAATCTTGGGGAGAGGGGGGCAAGCTTGGGCAAATTCCATCCTTGCCTGGCTTCTGCTTGGGGAATTGATGCTGAGATCCAAGTGGGAAGAACTCGTGAGCTGTCCTTGTCCATGTTGGGATGCACTGAGGCAGGAGCCTCTGGAGCCCAGAGTGTACCTCTGCAGGCCTTTGCAATCAATCCCTCCTTTATTCCTCTATTCCTGTCTGCGCTCTGTTGCTAGGGAGACATTTAAAGCATCACAAAGTACTGAACTAGAGCCTGATTTCACTGATTTACAGTGTGTGTCTGGATGGGAGATTTTGATGCCTCTCCTGGCTTGTGAAGGTGGAAATGTTGGATTATCAAGTCTAATTCTGCTACACCTCCCCCCTTCTCCACCCACCAGAGCCATGTGTTCCCAGAAAGATCCTCTGCAAGGAGCTGTTTGCTGCCAGTGGACCAAACAATGCTCCCAGCAAAAGCTGGGACAGAGTTATTGGGGAACTTAGTGAGGAATATGTTCCTTGTTTTCTCCTTCTTTCCCAGAGAAGCTGTGGCTGCCTCATCCCTGGAAATGTTCCAGGCCAGGCTGGATGGGACTTGGAGCAACCTGGTCTGGTGAGAAGTGTCCATTGGTGGTTCACTCTTTATCATCAGCTGTAACCCCTTCCCAGATCGAGGTGCTAATCCCCAAATATTCCTCAAAACCAAGACATCTTCTTTTCATTTTCCTCACGCCCAGTAGCCTCCAGCACTAGAAGGAGACAGCTGTGATTTTCTTTGGCAGCACTGGAGAAATTTAGCAGGGAAGGATCGTAATACACTCACCCCATTTCTGATCCTCTTTCCCTGAGTGTCTATTTTCGGCTGCTCTCAGAAATCAATACCCCTGGACTGACTCACCACCACAGAGCTCCTCTCATATTCCTAGAGGGATCCTAGAGGGAGCTGCCCTGTTGGAATAGGGGTGGGAATACAGACAGCACCAAACAAATCGAGGAAAAATCCCCTGTATCAATGGAATTCCCACACGAGTGACCCTCTGAGCATTCACACCTTGCTTTTGCCACGGAAAAATCAGATTTCACCTACTATTTCACCTAATTACTCATGTAATTAGTGAGGGACTATTTTCATTTATCCATTCCTGAATATAAAGGATGCCAGAAATTCTTGAGGTGCCTCCAAAAAAAAGCTTTTATTTTCCTTAAGAAAAGTCCAACTGTATTATTAATGTGTGGATTTCATTGCTTGCAATGAAACCAGGGCAGATTTTCCCCTCTCTCTTTTTTTTTTTTTTTGTATGGTGCTGCCAGATATGAAAATATGCAACATAAAAGAGGTTGTGAATGATTTATTTTTCTCCTCTAAAAATAGCATTCACTTGTGAAATTCAGGTTGGGCTACGATTCTGGCTTTAAAATTCTCAAGACTTTTCCCCAGGGAAATAAAAAAAAAAGGAATTCATTGATTTCCCAGGGAATCAAAAAAAGATGCATTTTTTTGCTATTTTCTCCTCCCTTTCCTCTGTATTTTTTAATTCTTATCAAAAGATGGATTCATGGAATCAAGGCTCCTTTGTCCTGTTTGTAGGCATCCTTTAAACACTTGGCTTTGAGATGAAGAACATTGGCATTAGATTGAATATTGGGAAGAAATTTATCCCTTTGGGGGGTGGTAAAAATCTTGTTGTTTATTAATCCCATTTTAGACAGATTTGTGTTATCTCACTCAAGGGTAACTACCTAAAATTTTGGAAGTTATACTGCTCAGCCAGGCATCCTTTTTCTGCCCTGCCAATAATTTATCCTGGCAACAGCAGAAATGTGTGTTAACTTTTGCAAAGTTAGGGTTAAATTATGTGTTTTTCTTTGAAGGTTAAATTAATACCCAGAACTCCTTTTTTAGCAGACTGAGCCCAATTCAAATTCAAATTTCAGGTTAAAAAAAAAAAAAAAAAAGTGAGGGGGAATTGCTTGGAAGGTCCAAAGATATTTGGGTTTGAATATTTAAAAATAATGCTATTGGCTTGCTTAAGAATTAATCAGCCTCAGGAAAGTAAACACACAAAATACTTGTGAGAAATCCCAGAATCAGATACTGCATTTAATTTTAAACTTGGAAAAATAAAAGCTTTTGTACAGGAAAAATACTTCCCCTATGTGGCAGCCAGCTCTGCCATCCCATCTATAGAGAAAAGAATATAATTTTTATGTATTCTATCATATTTTTATGGCCTGTTCTGCTCTCACCAAACATCTTTCAGGCCTGCTCTCTTCCTGCCTTCTTGACAATTTCACCACTTTCACTTATTTTTCCATTATCTCTTTTTGCCTCTAGACCACAAGCCCTTGTTCTCCTCCCCACAACGTAATTAGGTTTTTATTTCTGCCTAATTGTGTTACGAAATGCTCAGTGGTGGTTATGGGGCTGGCAAGGTTACAAAACACACACACTGATACCGAGTTTGGCTTGCCCTGGGGTTCTTTTTCTTTCTCTCACATATCCCAAGAACACACAACTGACAGGCTGGGAGAGCTGGGAATGTCCAGCCTGGAGAGGGGAAGGCTCCAGGGAAACATCAGAGCCCCTTCCAGTGAAAAAAGGAGCTCCAGGAGAGCTGGAGAGGGACTGGGGACAAGGACATGGACATGGAATGACAGGACAAGGGGGAATGGCTTCGAACTGACATATTGTGGGTTTAGATGGGATATTGGGGAAGAAATTATTCCCTGTGGGGGTGGTGAGCCATTGGAATGGATTCCCATGGAAAGCTGTGGCTGCCTCATCCCTGGAAGTGTCCAAGGCCAGGCTGGACAGGGCTTGGCACAATCCGGACCATTGGGAGGTGTCCCTGCCCATGGAAGGGGATGGTCTTTAAGATCCCTTCCAGCCCAAACCAGTCTGTGATTCTGTGATAATCAGGACTTTTTTCAACACTGGAAACGGTGATTTCTCAGAAGAAGCAAATGTTGTGTGTGTGCCTGCTCCTTATAAAACTGAAGATGCAATTCGACGCTTCTGTTGCAACATCCTGTGTTTGGCACAGGTTCCACTGAGATTATTTCAATATGTGCGCCTCTTTACAGAGCCCTGGGCACCGCCCTCCCTCATTCCCCGGCCTCAGGGGGTTTGTGAAGGAACAGCTCCTCCACGGCCATGACACCAGCCCGCGCCTCCCGCTGACGTCATCCCCACGGGACACCGATGCCCGGTGCCCGCGGTGCTGCATCCCGGCAGCGCTGCGGGATGGCGGAAAACACCCTGAAGGTCCCCGAGTGTCCGTGAGGAGACAACAGTGCTGGGGCCGCCGCCGCCGAAGGGCGGAGAGGGCTCTGCTGGGCACGCGCTGCCGTCCCGCTGCGCCGCGGGGACTACAATTCCCGGTGTGCCCCGGGACACCGGCGCACGGAGCGCGCTGATTGGCCCGCAGGGCAGCGCAGGGCGGGCGCCCCCACGTGGCTCGGCCGGGCCGGCACCCCCCCGAGACAAACAGGGATAGCTCGGGACAAACCGGGATAACGCGGGATAAACCGGGATAACGCCGGACAGCCCGGCTGCCCCCCGTCCCACAGCCGTCCCGTGCCACGGGCCTCGCCCGGGCTACCTGGAGGGAGGCCGTGCTGAGTCAGGTGGCTGGGAACGGGGCCAGGTGCTGCGGTGGTTCCCTTCCCTATCCCTCCCCTTCCCTTTATTTTCTCT
>VZTN01032961.1:249014-277614 GCA_013400515.1 Erpornis zantholeuca | reverse complement strand
TTCTCTTCTCTTCTCTTCTCTTCTCTTCTCTTCTCTTCTCTTCTCTTCTCTTCTCTTCTCTTCTCTTCTCTTCTCTTCTCTTCTCTTCTCTTCTCTTCCCTTCTCCCTTCTCCCTTCTCCCTTCTCCCTTCTCCCTTCTCCCTTCTCCCTTCTCCTTTCGCTGTACTGATGTTCCCTGTCTTGGAAAAGGCTGGAAAAAGCGGATGGCTCCAGATGCCTTTCCTTTCTCCCTCCACCCCTTTTCCAGCTCTCTGCCTGTCTCCTAGGCCCAGGATGCCCCCTCGTATCCCTGTTTCTCATGGTTGCTCCCCTACCCTTGTCCCTTCCTTTCCCTTCTCCCAGATCACAGTGAGCCAGAGGAGCTCTGGGACACAGCAGGGAGATTCCTCCCTTCGCAGGCAGCCTCAGGTGAGGTGGAAGTGTCGCTTGGAAGGGTGCCGGGAGTTGTGAGCAGCCTTTCGGTGCCCTGCTTGCTGACTGGAATCTTAGTGCTGGAACACAATGGGATTGTTAACGAGGTTCCCGGAATCTTCACGGAGAGAGCTGTAAAAGGACAGCGAGTGAACTGAAATCACAGCTAATTAACCTCTCATTTATTCCCTGATTCGTGGTATAACACAAGGTTTTGCAGGTGAAAAAAAAAAAACAAAAAACAAATAAGATGCTTTTTAAAGGAATCACGACTATCTTGGTCTGGTTATTGTAGATAATCAGGCAAAGCACGTTGTCTGAAAATGGAATGTTACCTCATTCTCAAGGAGGAGGATGAATAAAAGTCATGTGATGGTTGGGAAGAGATCCCACCCACTTCCCAATTCCTCGCCCTCGAGGTTTGGTTGCTTTTGGAGGTGCTGTTGCTCAACCCTGATCCTTCCACCTGATAGGAAAGCAGGCACTGCCTGAAACAGAGAGATCTGTCTGGTTGTGGCCGAGGGTCATATGGGGAACGGGGTAGAACTCTCTTGTCCCAATTACTTCTGGAAAAAGCCACTTCTGAAGGACCTGGAACAAGAAGAGAAAGTTTCCAGCCAATCTAAAGTAATGCTGGTGTCACTTTCTCTTCCTATTCCTCGGCCTCTCTGTGCACTTTAATGCTGGATGTGGCTGTAAAAACACAGATTCTCTGTCCCCTACCTCCTTCTTTTCCAGTCTCTGCAATTCCCAGCTGAGTTCCCATCCTTGTCCCCGTAGTCCTGTGTGTGGCTGTGTTCCGTGATGTGACTCTGGGGCAGTTTACATTGAAATAAGTTTAGGAAGTGCTTCTTTCTCTGGATCCTGCTGCTCTCCTGTCCTCTGGAACACACCAAGAAGAGATTGAACACTTCCCACCTGAGGAATTTCGTGGTAATGAAATTTTTCACCACAGCAAGGCTGGTGATTTGAAGGAGAAGGGTTTCCAGCAGAAAACTCTGGAAGTGAATGTTCTATTTTTTCTAAGGCTGACAACCTCACTGTTCCTCTTGAAATGCCCATGTTTATGTGGAGGGAAGTAGGGCCTGGTGACTCCAGAGTAGATGAGAATAAACACGGGCAGGGAATAAAGTGGGAATTGCCTTTTCCAGGCAGAGTCCACTGCTAAAAAAACCTGGCTGAGGCAGGCATGCAGGCACTCAGGAATTCCAATAAAAGCCTGGTAGACTTTTTTTGTGTGGTCATCATGAGCCAGCTGGTCTTGGTTGAACAAAGTTTCCCGGATTAAGTAACAATGCTGCAATTCTGGCTTCGTTTTTTTCTTCCCAGTCAGAAACTCGGTTTCCCTTGGTGACCTCAGAGATATCCTCGTGGTTTTGCATCCCGCTGCTCCCTCCCAGGCTGCTGTTTCAGCTGGTGTCAGCCCATTGCTCAACCTGCACCTCCTGACTGGAGAAATGCTTTGTCAGAGAACTGTTCCCTTCTTGGCCTGACTGAACATCCTCCCTGCTCCTCGGGATCTTGGCACCTCGGCCAAATTCTCTGTGATCACACTTTGCCCTCGAGTCGCTGAGCTCCTCTGTGTGTCTCATGACTCTGGAGCTTTCAGACCCATCCAGTGGCCAGGCCAGCCCTAGAAACTGGCCAAAAATGCTCTTTTCTGTTAAGTTCGTGGCCTGCAGAGGGTTGGCAGGGTGGCTGGAGACAGGGAAAAGAGACAGAATAGGTGTGGGGGTGTTTGTGTGAGGAATGCAGTCTCCCCTTTTTGGCTGTGGGATTATTTCAGCTGCTTTGCTCCGAGCATGCTGCAGATTGTGTCCCTTCTCAGAGGCTTTTAGAAGGAACCAAGAGCACCAAACACTGGGCAAGGAAGGGCCTGGCCTGTTCTAAGTAAGTGTGGAATGGAAATATTTTTTTTTTTACTTGTCAGACTGGAAAGTTCCTGTTTTGAGTTTCAGTCTTGGTCATCGCTGCCTATTTAGACAGGTTTGTGGCCATGCATGACTGAGCGAGCTACTCACACAGCAACTGGGTGGAAGATTCCTTAGGCCAGGCAGAGCATTCCTCTGGCTGCTATCCGAGGGGAGTCTGAGGGTTTTGCCTCCAGAGCTTTTACTGGGAGCACCTTCCCAGGACACTGACCACGAGCCCGGATGGCCAAGGTGGTCTGCCTGGAGTTCAGGGTTCTGCCCAGTCCAGCAGAGCAGCTGAAGCAGCCCCATGTAATGCTGAGGGGTTCCTGTGGCTGCCCTTCCCTGTTATCTCCCTGTCCCACCGAGTGGGTGTCCTCTGTGTCACTGCTTTATTGCCCGCTGGAATGCTGATATCTGTGGGCATGGCCCAACATCTGCTGAGCTGAACACAACGACCTCAACGTGGTCCCCACGTTTATGAGTGTCACTTATTGCCGTGCACTTATTTATGAGTACACTTATTTATGAGTGCACTTATTTATGAGTGCCATTTATTGCCCCAACAGAGACGATTTTCGCTGGTTTATTTCTCTCTCTGTGCAATTTCCTTGCTTTTTTCCCTGCCCCAGTTTGTTCAGCGTGCAGGGAAAGCACTGGATCACTTCCCCACCTTGACGAAGGAGCTGGGTCCAGCTCATCCAGAGGTGACTTTGCAGGGAAAATGTTGGAATGCGAACCCCTCTGGGTCTCAGGTCTTCAGGCCCAGAAATAAGAAAGAACATGGGGATTGAATTAAAATCACTGTAGAAAGTGTGTCATACAAACATGAAATAGAAATATAAACTTTAGTTTGCAGTAGAAATATATTTTAAGTGCCTTAAATACTGAGAAACTGTATTAGTTGAGTTAAAAAGCCCTTAAACCTGTTTTTTAGTATAGCACTGCTACCTTTCACAGAGTACCCTGTCCTAGACGAAATATAAACATCCTTACATTACTNGGAGGAGGAGGAGGAGGAGGAGGAGGAGGAAAAATTGCTGCTGTGGAACTTATGCTGCTAAGGCTGCTTTGCTGCTGCTTTTGCCCTCAGACTCTCACCTGCAGATGAATTAGACAACTTAAAACAGCACAGCAGCCTCCTCTTTTTTTCTCTCTCTCTCAGAGTTGGAAATCCCCATCACCTACTCAACAGGACAATACTCCACACTTCAGCTCTGTCTGGCTGCTCTGCAGGCAGCATGCAGAGGATTAGGCCAAATTTGAGCCCCTTGAGCAGCTTTTCAGTATTTTTACCTTGATGCCAAAGGTCTGAAAGTGGCTTTGGAGGAAGTTACACCCAGCAGGAAAGGTGGGCAGGGGTGTGGAACCTGTGGAGCTGTGGCTGCACCTCTGCATGAACCGCAGGGGTGTTTTCAGTGTCCCTTCACAGCACAGCACAGCAGGAGCCAGCTTTTCCCAGAGAAAACTCTCCCCGTGCCTCACCTCTGCCTAGAACATCCCTCTACATTGGTTTAATCCCTTCACTTCCTCTGAATGAGCCATGGAATGAGTTCCTGGAGAGACCTGCTCAGCAGTTTGGGGGTGCCCCTCCGCCCATCCTGCCCGGCAGAGATCAGCCACGGGCCACTGCTCGTGTTTGTGGTGTTTTATCAGGCTGCTGCATGTCCTTTAACTGCCAGCTCCTTGTAAAAGCTTGTTTCTTCTCCTCATGCTTGAATTCTTTTGCTGCCCGTCCCTTTTTGGGTGGCTGAGTATAAAAGCAGCCTCCTTCTGGGAGGTTTAGTGTCTGCTCAAACTCAATGCTGCACTAAATCCAAGGAACACCTTTGTGCATCCTCACAAAATTACCTGACGGCCTCAGGAGAGACAAACCTGTTTGTGTCTCTTTTACCCAAGTAAAATTACTTTTAAAACTTCTTTAAACTTTTAGAACTTCTTTAAAAAATAACATTTCACCCATGTATCCAGAATGAAAGCTGCCTGGTGATCCATGAGGGCTTGAACACTCACTGGTGTTTTCCAGGGGAATTCATGCTAGGGAGGAGGTGATTTTTGTGGTGTATTGAGAAATTTCCCTGTACTTGTTGACTTTAGATGGGTGGTCTATTTGCAATTTTTGTACAGTATTTGAAGAAAAAGTTCAATAGAACAGAAACAGGGGACAGGGATGATCCCCACCCCCTTGTTTTTAACACTTTGTAAATCTCAGAGGGGGGAAAAAAAAAAAGAGGTGGATGGCACCACGGGAGGATCATGACAGTAGAGCAAATGTTGTGGATGTGGCCTGTGCTGGAATGTCAACATAGTTGGAATTGTGGCTTTTGCAGCTTGGCAGATCTGTGTTGTGAAAGCTCCTGTATGTGCACCTGGGGCACAGGCTGCCTTCAGGATCTGGGATGGAGCTTTCCCATCTGGAAAATCAGTTTAAAAAGGGGTGATACGTCCAAGTAAATTCACCAGATCCTTCTTTCTGCTCAAGCCGACAGAATTACTGTGTTACTAACATTGTTCCTCCTCACTCTCTTGGCTCTAAGTGTATTTTTAGAGGCTTGTAAAATAAATAAAAATAAATATAAATCGAAGGGTATTCTGGGCACATTAGAGAATTGCAATCTCCTACAGTATTTTGTTTGGACTGTGTGTAAAAATACTCCAGAGACAAAAAAATCCTGTATCACAACTTAGAAGAATGTTGTCTGTCTAAAGAGGGTTTTACATTCCTTGTCTACAAAACCCTGCAGTACAAACTGCTACAGATTATTCTGTGTTTGGGACTTTGTTTTTTCCCGTATAAAAACAGCTTCGTGTTCAGTCTCCAAAGCAAATTTCCCGGCAGAACTTCAAACACCCTTTGTCTGTCTCCCTTTGGAGAGCATTTCCAGGAACCAGCAGCTCTGTTCCCCAGCCATTTTCATTCCCTGCTCTACGTACCCAGTGAAAACTTGTTGCCTAAATCCCGGCTTTCCCACTCGGAGAAACGCAGGCACCTAAAAGAAACAAAGTGAAAAGTTTGCACCGAGTGTTTTGCCCAAGGAGCTACAAGGAGGAGTTTTCAGTTAAACTCCCGGAGCCCAGATGTTTTTAGTAAACAGCTTTCAAAACTCACAGTTGAGAGCAGTGTCGAATTTCCAGACACATGATCAACCTTGGAGCCAAGTTGAGAGTTAAGAGTTGCCTTTGTGTTTACATAAAGCCTGGAAGCTGAATGACACTAAAGTTTGTGGATGGAGTGGAGGTTCTCCATAACAAATATTTGACTGCATGCAATTTCTCTTATTTGCAGGACTTTGAGCTTTGGGGGAGAAAAAAAAAAAAAAGAGGTTACTGTATTTTTGTTGAATTTACATTTGAGGCATATTCAGCATTTTCTTGCTTGCTAGAATTGGAGCAGTTGTTGATTTTTAACTGGGATCTGTTATTATTGTGGCCATTAAACCAGCATGGCAAGGTCAAGCATTTTAAAGCTAGAGGTGAACTATTTCTACAGGTGAGAAATGAAATTTGTGCTTTCCTGGGCATTCTGGCTCCCTCTCTCTCACTGAAGGTCTAAGCCACATGTCAAGTTTTTTTGCTCAGGGACTGTATCAACAAAAGCCTGTCTCAGAATTTACTTTGGGCAAATCTCTCCACTATTTGTTTAGGAGTCCTGCTTTCTGCCCCTTTGGAAAGGCCATGCACGAGAAGGGCATAGGTAGAATCAGGAGAAATGATATTAAAGTAGGGGTAAGAGTCATGGGAACTTTCCCTTTGGGTATATCTTGTCTCTGACCTAATCACCTTCTGTATCATATGCAGAGAAGCTCTGATTATTTTTGCATGCTTAAAGCCAGCTTTACTACCCCTAAATTGGCAGATTTTGGGGTCTGGGCCCTGTGTACAGTAGCTAAGCTGTAAACAACAAGAGAGCTTGCTCCATTGTTCCTGATGGGATATCATCCAAGGGAAAACAGGGGGTGTCTTCAACAATTTGAAGCTTGTGTAGGCAGACAATACACTGATTTTTCCTGTGGGCAGCATGAACATCCCTCTACTTCAGCCCAAGAAAGCAGCTGAGAGGGATGTGAATTTAAAATCCACACACGCTGCCGAGAGGATGGGGCAGGCCCTGGGCAGCTGGGGGATAAAAAGGTACTAAATTAAGGGAAGAATTCCTTCCTGAACAGTAAAGAATTTTTTCCTAAAGGACTTTACAGGCATTCTTGGCAAGAAGCCTGCCAAAAGCATCGTCTTACTGAGGCTGGGGTTTCCATCAAGTGACATTCACTTTTAGGAAGGAATTCTTCCCTGTGAGAGTGGTGAGGCCCTGGCACAGATTTCCAGAGAAACTGTGGCTGCCCCATCCCTGGAAATATCCAAGGCCAGGTTGGATGGGGCTTGGAGCAACCTGGGATAGTGGAAGGTGTCCCTGCCCATGGGACATGAGATGATGTTTAAGGTCCCTTCCAACCCAAATCAATCAGGATTTTATTTTAAATGCATTTTCATGAAGAGCAGCATAAGATAAAAAGAGGCCTGAACCGAGCTGTGAAGAAACAATATGAAGTAAATTCGAAATTAAAGCAGTAATTTGAGACAGGAAAGATCTGGGAATGGCTGAACCTAATCCCATATGGGAGCAGAGTGGTGAATTCTTCACCTTGGTCACCAAGACATGACCCTCACGGCTGTGCAGCCCCGTGTTTCCTCTCCTGCCCACGTAAATCTGCTGTCATCGAACACAATGTGCATTGTGCAACTCCAGAAAGCAGAATTTGGGACTTCCCTAATCCTACTGACGTGCGATCACGGGTGGCACAGACTGTCCGAGCCACAGAGGAAATATTCCCGTTACAAACTTCGCAGTTATGGAAGTTTGTTTGATGCTCTTGTGAAGACACTCAGCTATGAACACACCAATAAATTAAAAAAAAAAAAAAATAAAAAGAGTCTGCCTAGCAGCTACAACTTCTTTTTTTTCTTTTTTTTTTTTTTTTTCTTTTTTTGTTACATAAGCATTTATGTGGGAGGAGAGAAGGAGATTTGAAACGTACCTGGCAGCCTGCTGAAGCATAGGTATGACCCACGTTATCTTATAGATCTTAATTACTTGTGATGGTTAACCGACAGGAGCAGCAGAAAAACCCTGAAACAAAGGGAGGCCGAGGCTCCCTGCTCCCCCCAGGGCGTTTGGAGTGTCTGGAAAAGGGTTCTGGTGCTGCCCTTTCCCCACGCACGGGCACTTGTGGGACATCCCACGGTGCCGGGAAAGGTCAAAGATTCGGCAAAAATGTGTGGAAAGAACTGGAGAGAAGAAAAAAAAAATTATTTAATCCGAGTTTATGGTCTCCATACATACATACATACATTTAATGTGAGTTTGTGGGCTCAGCGCGTAGAGGAAAAATTATTTATTCTGAGTTTACAGGCTAAGTAAATTGTATTTCTGATGGATTTCAGCAGGAACATTGGCTTGGGAAAAGCCAAGATTGGGGAGTTCCATGCTATGAGATGATCTCGGTTTTGAAGTTTCTAGTCACTTGTAATCTGATTAAAACTTAAGAAAACAGAAACTAAAAGACTCCTGTGGATATTGTAAATTATTGATTGTACTGAAGGACCCGATATTTATTGAACATAAATGATGGCACACACTGAGCGACTGAAATATCACCAAAAGCAGCCGAAATAGTCACCTCATTACCAACAGGCTCAACTTTTGACATTTGGCCTTCTTTTTCTGGATTTAACTTGGATTTTAGGAACTCTTATCTCCTGACGGAGAGGGCGGTGGGGCATTGGCACAAAGCGCCCGGGGCAGCGGCGGAGCCCCCACCGGAGTGATGTAGGATGTGGGACACGTTCTAGAAGCGGGCTTGACCGAGTACTTGAGGGGAAATGAGCGGANCGGCAGGCCCTCAGAGCGCGTCGGCGGCGGAGCGAAGCGGGTTCCTGCGTCAACAGTGCTTGGACGGAACCGGCCGCGCTCGGGCCCGCCGCGCCCCCCCATCACCACCGCCCGCATAGTCACTGCAACACCCACCGGACCACCCCAGCCATGGCAGCGCCCCCTTCTCAGGTGCGCCAGAACTACCACCAGGACTGCGAGGCCGCCGTCAATCGTCAGATCAACCTGGAGCTCTACGCGTCCTACGTGTACCTCAGCATGGTGAGGCCCGCGGGCGCGGTGGGGTGAGGGAAGGGTCCTGCGAGGGATAAAGGGGCTGCACGAGGGCCTGGCCCGGCGGGGGGTTCCTGGGTGCCGGGCGGTGCCTGCAGGCCCAGCTCCTCCTCCTCCTTTTTCTCCACCTCCTCCTCCCCCCGCCGCCTCCAGGCCCGCCTGGGCCGTCCCCTGGGTGTAGGTGAGGCCCTTTTATCTCGCCTGCTCCGCGGGCCCCGCGGCCGTTGTCCTTGGCTGCCCTGTTATCAGCCGCGCTCAGCGCCTCGCCGGCGGCTCTGCCCTTGGGGCCGGGCTGGGGAGCGGGAGGTGCAGTGACTATNTTGAAGTTTCTAGTCACTTGTAATCTGATTAAAACTTAAGAAAACAGAAACTAAAAGACTCCTGTGGATATTGTAAATTATTGATTGTACTGAAGGACCCGATATTTATTGAACATAAATGATGGCACACACTGAGCGACTGAAATATCACCAAAAGCAGCCGAAATAGTCACCTCATTACCAACAGGCTCAACTTTTGACATTTGGCCTTCTTTTTCTGGATTTAACTTGGATTTTAGGAACTCTTATCTCCTGACGGAGAGGGCGGTGGGGCATTGGCACAAAGCGCCCGGGGCAGCGGCGGAGCCCCCACCGGAGTGATGTAGGATGTGGGACACGTTCTAGAAGCGGGCTTGACCGAGTACTTGAGGGGAAATGAGCGGATTTGGTGATTTTTGGGGGGATTTTCCAACACAGGCCGTTCCCTGAGGGACGTTCCCTGAGGGACGGCGCGCGCGAGCGGCGGGAAACGNGCGTGGCCTGGGCGGGTGCTGAGTCACGCCGGGCCAGCAGAAGGGCGTCGAGACGCCCCGCCCCTCCCTGGGGGGCGTGGCCTGGCGCGNCACCCCAGCCATGGCAGCGCCCCCTTCTCAGGTGCGCCAGAACTACCACCAGGACTGCGAGGCCGCCGTCAATCGTCAGATCAACCTGGAGCTCTACGCGTCCTACGTGTACCTCAGCATGGTGAGGCCCGCGGGCGCGGTGGGGTGAGGGAAGGGTCCTGCGAGGGATAAAGGGGCTGCACGAGGGCCTGGCCCGGCGGGGGGTTCCTGGGTGCCGGGCGGTGCCTGCAGGCCCAGCTCCTCCTCCTCCTTTTTCTCCACCTCCTCCTCCCCCCGCCGCCTCCAGGCCCGCCTGGGCCGTCCCCTGGGTGTAGGTGAGGCCCTTTTATCTCGCCTGCTCCGCGGGCCCCGCGGCCGTTGTCCTTGGCTGCCCTGTTATCAGCCGCGCTCAGCGCCTCGCCGGCGGCTCTGCCCTTGGGGCCGGGCTGGGGAGCGGGAGGTGCCGAACGAGGCGCTTGGCACCTTTCCCGCAGGCGTGCTCGCCTCCCAGGCACGGGTTTTCCTCCAGGAATCGGTAGGAATCCGTGGTTTCCTTGGGCCCTGTGTTTATATGTCGCCTTTGGCCCGAGGCGCCCGTTTTAGCCTTCCCCTGACCTCTGTGCAGCAATCCTGCTGCTCTGGGCGTGCCGAGACATTGAGACTTCCTAGTGTCAGTGTGCTGTGTTGTGGCACGTATTTTGCAGCTTTTTTTCCGTGTTAATTCGTTTCTGGGCCCTGTTTTGAGCTTACATTGGTGAGTGATAGTAGTGCACAGGCACTGGTTCTTGCCTTGAACCTCCAGGCTGCTGGTTTAAGAGCAGAGAATTCTGTAGTAGGTTGGTAAATAATAGGCAGTTGATACAGAACTTTCCATTGAATCCTGGTAATGGCTCTGACCAAGGAATAAACAAGCTGTGTGATGCCTTCTAACTGCTGCTACAGGGTTTTTTTGGCTTTCAGAAAAGTATTTGCTATTGGACTCACATTTTAGTTGCTGTTGAATTCATATTCTAGTTCCATTTATCTCCTGTATTTTAAATGTGACCTTTTTTCCCCCCAAAAAAAGTAGAAAGTGCATTCCTTAGTCTAATCCCTGGAAAGCCTAGGGAAGCAAGAGAGCTTTATTGCAGAAGTACCTAAAAGTTCTTGGCTTACCCTTACCTGGTGTTGCAAGTCGTGTCCCTGACTTGCACTGTGATCATTGTAAACAAGCTCGGGCAAACAAAGGGAAGATTTCTCCTTGAAAAAGGCTTTTTGAGGCTGCAGTTTCATGCTGCTCAGAAGAGGTGTCCGTGGGGTGTCAGGGTTTGGTGCTTTTGGTTTTGTTTGTATCTTCAGAACTGAGCCAAGGACACAAACACCATTTATTTGTGCCCTTGGTAGGGATACAGGTTAAAATTTAATCCTAGCTGGAAAAATCGAATGATACTAAGGGGAGAGTTGTTCCACACTGCCTTGCTGGCCTGGGCTTGGACCGCAGCCATCCTGAAGCAGGGGTTTTCAGCCTGTGAACTCTTTATTTTTCAGTCCTACTATTTTGACCGGGATGATGTGGCCCTGAAGAACTTTGCCAAGTACTTCCTGCACCAGTCCCACGAGGAGCGGGAGCACGCTGAGAAGCTGATGAAGCTGCAGAACCAGAGGGGTGGGCGCATCTTCCTGCAGGATGTCAAGGTGAGCCAAGGGCTGTCCCCAGCTGGAAAGGGATGAATTTTCCTCTGGGTCCTCCCCAAAAGGAGCAGCAGCTGACACTGGAGAGGCACAGGAATTTGAGATGTGCAGTAATTTGATGATTTGTGCTGGTTGCCTAATAAAAAGTACTTCTTGGGTAAGGAGAGGGTGCTGAGCCCTGGTTCGTTTGCCAAAGGGTGAGGGCAGAACCAGAAGACACCTGGTTCATCACCATCATTAAATTTAACAGCAGAAGTGCTCTGTGCACTGTTTTGAGAAGTAGAACTTTAAAGGTTCACTCAGTTCTGTTCTGAGGGTGCACTTCACATTTTTGACTTTGCATAAGAGCCTAAACTTGATCTAAACAGGATTTGAGAGTGACCTAAAGACTCTCCACTGTGCAGGTCTGTGGGTTCTTACAGAAAACATGTCCTGTGCTTTCCCCTTGCAGAAGCCAGACCGTGATGACTGGGAGAATGGCCTGACTGCCATGGAGTGCGCCCTGCACCTGGAGAAAAATGTGAACCAATCACTGCTAGAACTGCACAAATTGGCAACCGAAAAGAACGACCCACACGTGAGTGAATGCTGAGGGTTAATGTCCAAGGATGTGTCTTTCAATTGTGTGGGTTTAGGGCTGAGCTGTGTGTCCCTGATGCTGTTTAAGGTGAAAAAAGGTGTAAACCAGGGGTGCAGGCCTCACAGAGCCCCTTGGTGAGGTTATTGCTGTCCTTCCAGGAGGATTTTTAAGGTGGCAGGGACCTGCTTTATTCCCTCTGAAGTGTGTCTGTGAACAGTCTCTATGGAGACTGTTTCTGAGGGGGTTGAGTTCTGTCATTTTAAGGCTTTTTGTCACAAGGCTTTTTTACCACAAAATTCTGGAGTTGCTTTGCAATATTAAAAGCCCTGATGTTTCAGAACAGTGTCTGAAAACATGGAATTCTTCTCAGATGGAAGGTTTTGGCAAGGCTGGATTGAGGTTGCTTAATATCAGGAAGAGATTAATACGTGTGAGAATCCAAGTGCTCTTGGGACTTGCTGCATAAATTAGGGGGACTTTCTAAAACAAAACCGGAGGTGTAAATCCTCACTGCTGTGAGTTTGCTGTGCAGTGGGGGAGTCTAAATCTGTTCAGGAGCTTGGCTAATGCTTCCTGCAGTGAGGAAGAGGAGAGGCTTCCTGAGCTGCCTGGCTCTGCAGGGTTCTGGAGTGAGTGAGCATACATAAGCGTGGCTCACTTTGATCTTGCTCTGAAACAAAACTTAGAGGCTGCTTCCTCTCAGCTTGAAAACTCTGCATGCTCTCCTTTCCCTCGAGAGCCTCGGTAGCGTTTCAGGCCTGAATTTAAACCTCTGGTCTCCCTTTCAGTTGTGTGACTTCATTGAGACCCATTACCTGGATGAGCAGGTGAAAGCCATCAAGGAGCTGGGTGACCACGTGACCAACCTGCGGAAGATGGGGGCCCCCAAATACGGCATGGCAGAGTATCTCTTCGACAAGCACACCCTCGGGGACTGTGACAGCTGAAGCCTTGCCAAGAGCCATTCTGTGGGTTTCAGTGGGACTCCTACTTACTGTCCAGCCGTGCATGCAGCTTCAGCTACCTAGATAAACAGTTCCATACTCTGTACCAAATATCCCCCTCTCTTTTCGTGTTTTATGTACTGCCCTCCAGCCAATAAAGTGACTTGGTTCCAGCTGGCTTTTCCTGTTTAGTTTGGAGGGAGAGCAGGCAGCTGTAGCGAAGGCAGTGGGAGGTCAGTATGTCGTGTGACATGGGGGATTTGCAGCTGCTGCTGAAGGCAGAATAATGAAAAGCTCTGTGGTTTCTTTCAATTCCTTGCAGGGAACTAAAATGAGGAAATGAGACCAAGGTCCTGGGCTTGAGCCTCGCTTTTATTTTCTGAGGGTGGGCAGTAAAAATCAGCTGAGTGGTGTCTGCTGCCATCCAGCTTTCTCTGAGCACTGTCAAGTCCGTGGCAGCAGGAATGTGGAACATCAGAGGGAAGCAACGTGCTGGGCAGATGCTGCAGCTGCCTGTGCTGGTAGGCCCCTACCCTGCCTTACTCCAGTACTTTCCCAGTACTGGAAAACACCAGCCAGGCAGGACTGGCAGAAGCACTGTGGGTCTGCATCACAAATGGTGGGATTTGCTTCAGTCCCTTACTTTTCCCTGGCTTGTCTTGTTAGGAGTGCAAGTCCTACCTGAGACTTGAAAGCTCAAGTTCTCATTCTTGCTAGGAGGAGGAGGGAAGCATCCACATTAACTGTGCTCCTGTTCTGGGCTACACCTGGCTGCTCAGGCTGCGGTGCAATATTTAACACTCAAAGTCTTCTTCTTTTGCTACAAATTGGGTTTTCTGGTGCTTTTGTTCTTGTTGCAACACGAGTTGTGCCTGCTGAGGCCAGGAGCAGTGTGTCCTTAGTGCTGGTTTTAGCCCAGGCCGGGCTCCAGCTGCATGTCCAGCACCTCTGTTTGGGTGAGTGCCAGGATAAGGCAGGTATCCCATGGATCCATGGAGTCTCCTCTAACTGTACTGGTCCATCTGCTCCTCCCCTGGGCTTTCACTGGCCTCCAGGATCACCTCCATCAGCCCCACGTAGTCACCCTCGGCTAGGGAGATTCCAGAGTCATTGGGGGATGGACTCTCCACTCTCCTGGGCTCTTTTGGAGCTGGGGGGTTACTGCTTCCATTCCCAGTGTCTCTCATGTTCCTGGAAACCTCTGGGTGCTGGTCTGGAGCAGTGGCTGCGTCTTCCAAACTCAGGCTGCGAGCCTCAGGGCCCAGATTCCCCTTGTGGGACCTCTCCAGCGTTGGAGAGGTGACGGGAGTGAAGGAGAAGCAGAGGGAAGTGCTGCCTCCAGGGGTTTTGTTACTGGGGGTGTGAAAGGCACTGGAATGCTCTGAGTTGGGAGTGGCTGAGGCTGTGCTCTCCAGGTTTAGCCAGGGTGGGTGTGAGGCTTTGGAGCTCTTCAGACTCCTGAAGCTGCCTTGCTTCTCGTGCTCAGGGGACTCTGCCAGGAAGGGGAATTTTGGGCTGTTGGATGCTGTGGACCGTGCTCCTGGGCTTCCCGTGGTGGCAGCTTCCCTGGAACTGCTCTTTTCTTCTTCTACTATCACAGCCGAGGAGTCAGGACCTTTGCTCCGCTCTGTGGGCCAAACAAAGGTTTCCTTTGCAGCAGAGCCCAGGGAGCTCTGGCTCTTGTCCACATCGCTGGCCCTGGAAGGGGAGGCGTTGACGATGACATCCCGAAGGGAAGTGGAGCACGCGGCGATGCTGGAGAGCGCCGGTGGCTTCTTGCGCCCTTGGCGTCGGGAAGGGAAAATCATGGGGATGGAGCTGATGGGTGTCTGTGGAGCGCTGTAGAACCCAGGCCTCTCATAAAAGGGCGTGGACATGAAGGCATCGAACTCCCTCAGTTTTCCCTCTTCGCTGTCCCACTGCTCCTGGGAGTCTCCCCTTGGCTGATTGATGCTGCAGGGGCTCCCGGACTTGGCCATGTCCTGGTAGGTATAATGGGAGAAGGGCGACGCGGGATCTCCTCGCCGGCGCAGCAGGTTCATCCGGGAAGAGGACCTGGAGAAGCTTGGGGACTGGACACCCAGGAGGCGGCCCAGGTGTCCCAGCAAGGGAGTGGAGTGGTTGGCCTCCTCGTTCTCTTTAATCTGCTCCAGGGGCTGGAACTCCATCTCTTCCTTCTGCATGCTGGAAAAGGCAAAGCAGGCTGTTACGCAGCCACAGAGGGAGGGGGAGGATCTCCTGGAGAGGTTGGCAGCACTGGGAATGCTGCTGTCAGTGGCAAGCCTCTCCCTGTATTGCCATTAGCCACCCCCAAAACAGGGATGCTCATCCACAGGTGAGTGGGAGAAAGAGGTCAGATTTATCCTCTTCCATGGAGGATGTTGGCTGTTGTGGATGAGCCTAAAAGCTCCTCAAGTGTGATGTCCTACACAAGACCTGATCCAGGTGTTGTGACACTTTGTCCCTGCACTCACCTGATGTCGAAAGTGGAGCCCAGGAAGGACGGGCGCTTGTACTCGGCAGTGGCCGCGGTGTAGGGTGGCTGGGGATCAGGCTCGTTCCAGTACAGATCCTTCTCCAGAATGGGTAAATCCTGGTGCATCTCGTCCACTGCCATGAGGGAGACCTGTGGAGGACAGCAGGAATGTCACACAGGGCCTTTTGTGTGCCTGTGATCGGGAAACAAAGGAACACAGAGCTGGAGGAAGCGGTGCAGCACGGAAGCCAGGCAAGTGGCTGGGGTTGCTGTGGTTTCCTGTCATTTGGGTTGTTTCTCACCCAGAGATTTGATTAATTGGAAGGAATATGGTGCTGAAGGAGACAGGAAAGCAATGGGCTCACTGGGAGAGAAGGGCTGGTGGTGTGGAGTTACTGCAGGGAGTTGCGGACAGAGGTGTTGCAGGAGAATTTGGTCACTGTCCTGCCTTGGTGTTCCTCTTCAGGTGAGGCTCGCCTGGGGGATCTTCCTCCTCTTTACCTGCAGGTTCCTGTCGATGAGCCAGTTGGCTTCAAAGTCATCATCGTCCTCCCCAAAAGGGTTGATGAGCTGCTCGGCCACCTGCACGGGGAGAGCACACAGCAAAGGTCAACACTGGCATCCCTGCCCCTTTCCCTGCAGGGAGAAGTCAGGTGTGATGTCCCTTGAATTCCAAGCCATGTTTTTCCTCCCAAAAGGGGGTGGGTTAAAAGTGGAGGCATCCCCAGGGCTGGGAGACACTGGAATTTATAATAACTCCCCTCCATGCTCCCAAAGCCCTCTTGCAACTTCAGGAGCCCCTTTTTTCCTTCTAGTCAGGACCAAAGCCTAGGAAAAGTGCAGCTGGTGTCCAGAACGAGACAGTTGGAAAATTAGGAAGTCCTGGCACTTCCTGCAGCCCCTCTTGGCTTCCTGTTGTTGCCCCTAGATCAAAGAACACAGCTGGGTTCCTGGTGAGCTCGCACTGGGAAAATCCCTTGGCTGAAGTCAGATTCCAGCTCCAGCCATGCTTTCTTGGACTAACCTTTAACCAGCCAGCGTAGAAGAAGAATTGCAAAAACGTAAAGACAGGCACGAAGAGATCCAGCTCGTGGCCAGGATATGCTTTCTCTGGATCCAGGAACTGCCTCCCGATCAGACATGCCAGGAAGAAGCTGTAAACAGCCACGGTCACCACCTGGGAAGGATGCCAAGGGACACACCAGGGCAGCGTGAGTTCCCAGCATCTCCCTTCAGTTCCACCCCCCACAGCTCCACAGGCAGGCTCTGTAGCCTCTGGAAAGCCTTGGATCCAGCTCTGACAGGCTTTTTGCAGGAGGATGCATATCCTTGCAGAAAGCTACAGGTACTCCCTTTTCCTTTCAGCTTTTACGTTCACTGTGTGCCATTCCACGCTGTCCCTGGAATGACGTCTGGGCAGGTGGCACAGGCCAGTGGCAGCAGCAAGCATGTGACATCCTGGATGGGCTGGAAGCTGTCTCATGGCTCAGTCCATGCTGGCAGGCTGCTTCCAAGTCCGGGAAGGGAACCCTGGCATTGCTATTTGCTCCTTCCTTCCTGCTCCTCATGCTGAGCTTTTATTAATATTTGCCTGCCTGTATTTCAGGCTATGCTGAGCTTTGTGCTTTTCCCTGTCACCAGGGGACTGGAGCTTCCCCTTTCCAAGTTAAAAGTAACCAAGGCTCTCACGTGGTGCCTTGATACAAACAAGGGAGTTCAAAACAGGAATACACTTTCCAAATGTGTTCCCCATTAACCTCTGGTGCTGCCAGAGGAGCAGCAGCAGCTCCTGTTTCTTGGTGAAGGGCATCCCTGTTATCTGAGCAGCTGGATTGCAGGAGACAAAGGAGCAGGTTGGTGCCAAAGTGTCTGCCTGGGTTGCTAAACAGCTGAGTACACGCCTGGCACAACCTTCCCGGGATCTTGGCCGGGATGTGATCCCTGCAAGGCAGTGCAGGGAGTGGGTCTGTGTTTTCTATGTGGATTTGTTAACCCCTGGACAGAGGTTATTTCTGGAAAGGTAGATGTGTCTGAGTTAAGGAAAGGAGGCTGGGCTGGGCTGGGTGTGTGCTGAGGTACCTATGGAAGAGAGATGAGGTGTGCAGGTGGGGATGAGGGATTCAAGAGTATCCTGCATTTTCCATGGGTGGGTCAGGTATGAAGCACTTCTACAAAGACAGGCTGAGAGAGCTGGAGGTGAGAAGGTTTTGGGGAGGCTGTGGCCTTCCAGTACCTTAAGGGATCTTATGGAAAGGAGGTAGAGGGAGACTTTTTACACAGGTAGATAGTGACAGCACAAGGAACAATGGTTTTAAACTGATAGAGGGCAGGTTTAGATTAGATATGAGGAAGGAATTCTTCACTAAGAGGGTGTGAGGCCCTAGCATAGGTTTTCCAATGGAAGGGCTTTAAGGTCCCTTCCAACCCAAACCATTCCAGGATTCCAGGTGTGGGTGTAGATAGGGATGTGCACAGGCAGTGGTGGAGCAATGAGTGTGGGGATTCCCTTCTCACCTGGGTGTAGACCAGGGGGATGCTGATCCAATCATATCCATAGAGTCTCCCGCACTGGCTGCGCAAGGTGTTGAGCTCCTGCAGCAGGGAAAAGGGAATGGCATGTCAGGATAACTTCCCATCTCCTTGCTGGGGATGCAGAGCCTCTCCAGGACCACTGTTCTCCATTGCTCCAGCC
Organism: Erpornis zantholeuca; assembly: GCA_013400515.1. NCBI lineage: Eukaryota > Metazoa > Chordata > Aves > Passeriformes > Timaliidae > Erpornis > Erpornis zantholeuca. Next base: position 259,908 of record VZTN01032961.1, on the reverse strand, counting down.
CCTTTCCCTTCTGCTTACACCTCCTCTGGAAGTGGGGCTCAGTCTCAGCCTGGGAATTCCTCAGCCTGAAGGAATTCCCTGCTGCCTGGGTGTCTCCCCCTGAGCCCAAGATCCCTTCCTAGCTCACTTCAGAGCAGAGTTTCTCCTCACAAAATGAGCAGCCAACAGGTGAGGCAAAGAATGCCCTCAGGAGCATCCGTTTCTCTCTCCTGTCTATAGATAAATATCCCAGAGGGAGACCTCTCTCTGTGGGCAGATGAATCCTGCTCCAGGCAACAGAAACCACGTGACTTTGCACATGAATACCAAGAAGGATGAGCTGCTCCAGAGCCTTTCTCTGTGCAGCTGGGCAGGGATTGTTGCCAGGTCTTGCCTGTGGAGCATGGCCTGTTGCCCAAAACTATCCCAGAGTTTTAATAGCAAAGTTTTCTACAGGACCTCAGTTGTTGAGGATGTTTTTGACCTCTCCTAGTCTCTTCCAGATACGTGCTTCCTTGTGGCTTTCCATCTGGATCCTGGAGACCTCCACTGGCACTGGCTGCTCTGGAATGTGTCAAGGACCTGCTACACGGGTGCCTCCCACTCCCTGGGATCTCAGAGAGTTGCCTGTCCCCTCTGTCACTCACATTGAGGATGCCTTGGAGCAGCACGCTGTCCCGGATCCTGCCGTCATTCCTTGCCTTCACAGCCAGGTTGGAGAACCACACGCATGGGATCCAGAACTTGTTGTGGGGGGAATTCAAGCTCTCAAACTTCTTGTGCTCTTCTGGTGTCATGAGGCCTGGGTGGGGGAGAGCAACAGGAGAGGAATGGCCATAGAGGGCAGAAGGAACTGATCTGGTCTGAAATGGAGGCATCTGAGTCTCGGGTGGTTGCCTTGGCTCTCCTTAAAAATCCCAGGAAAGACTCAGAACTTTGGGAGATGTGCAGAAGGACGAGTATCCTTGTTAAAACATTGAGTCATAGAGGTGGGATAAGATCAGAACAGTCAGCAGGGAGATAAAGCACTGCTAAGGCTTTATCTGGTGTATCTAAGTGTATCACTGCCTGGTGATACACTTCNGGGAGATAAAGCACTGCTAAGGCTGAAACTGCCTGGTGATACACTTACTGAGAATGGGATAATTTGTCCCTGAAGTGCCTTTTTAGGAGGCCAACAATATCACATCTCTCTGGATTGCCAAGGGAAGCCAGGCAATGTGGGCAGACTGGGAACTGCTGCACCTTGAGGAGCACCTCCCAGGAAGACTCAGAGTGCCCAGCAATTAAGCTTGGAGACCTGGTGCTCAAATTCCCACCTGCTGCAAGGGATCAGCACCCATCCCATTTCCAGAGAGCCTTTCCCAAGGCCCCCTGCCCCTAGAGGAGCAGCAAGGAGCAGGACTGACCTGCCCTGACGACGTGCTCCATGCTGGGGAAGCGCTTGTAGACGGCGGTGCTGACGGAGCGCAGGATGAGCACGCTGACCAGGTTGCTGTAGCGCATCAGGGTGCGGCGCAGGAGCCTCCCGTACTCGTCCTCCCCATCCACGTTGCAGGACACCAGGGTCATGATCCGGTCCGGCCACGGGATGCTCTCGTACTGGGCCCACCAGCGGGACACCACCAGGGCCACATAGAAACCTAGCGGGCAGCTGAGAGAGTCAGGCATCTGAAAAGAGCTTCCTTCTTCCACTCCATCTGCCCTCCTTTTCTCTTCTCCTGCTCCTACAGGGATGACTGAAGGGGAATTCAGTCCTCCATGCTAAATGGAGTCTGGATTTCATACTTTGTTTGTGAGAATCATAGAACAGTTTAGGTTGGAAGGGATCTTAAAGATCATCTTGTTCCAACACCCTGCTGTGGACAGGGACACCTCCACTAGCCCAGGTTGCTCAGAGCTCCATCCAGCCTGGCCTTGAAAACTTCCAGGGGTAAGGCAGCCACAAGTTCCTTGGGTGTCTTTGGTGCCACTGGGAGCCTCCCCTCCCAGCAGAACCCAGAGCATACAGTGCCAGCCATGTGCTGGGGGATACTCACAGCTGTGACACAAAATATTCCACTTGAAGAGTTTTACAAAGGAAGAGGGAGGGATCTGCTCAGTGATTCCTGCCTGCCTGCAGAGCTCTACCAAACCAGGAAGAAGAATTGCTGTCCCATTCCCCTCCCTGCTGGATTCCAGACAGCTCCTTACCCAGCACGAAGGACACGGGGATTAGCTCGGCGTAGCTGTTGCAGTACAGTGCCAGCTTCTCGAACATCAGCCTCTGGCTCTCGCTCAGGATCAGCCTAAAAGGGACAAACAGAAGCAGTTCTCTCTCTCCCTTCTCCCCCTTCCCTCCTGTGAACAGAGTCTGGTGAGTGCCTGTCCAGCAGGATCCCTGCCCCAATCCCGTGTTTTTCCCTGCTCCAGGCCAGGCTGTGGGTGTGAAGGTGCTCACCTGTAGACAAGGCTGATGGTGAAGTAGAGCGAGATGAAGATCAGGAACTCGGAGTAGAGCAGTTTGTAGATGCTGCCTTTCCATTGGAGCAGGAGCTGGGAGAAGGTGCCCAGGCGGGCGTCAGCCACGCGGTTGGTGTAGGTCACTGTCATCACAGCTCCTGTGCAGGCACACCACAAGCAGGGCTTGGAGCTTGAGCAGGAGGAGGACACAGGGGCATCCCAAGTGTCCCACCAAGCAAGATGGAAAGGAAGGAGAAAACAGAATGAGCTGAGATCAAAAGCCAGGTAAGATGAAGGCGGTGGCACAGAGAACTAGGAGGAAATCAAAATCAGGCAATTAATTTGATGGATTTGCCATTTTTCCCTGTCCTTGAGGTGGTTATAGTGACCAAGGATGTATTTTCTGGTGGATCCCTTTAGGGTTTGATTGTCACAATTGGGACTGATTGGTTGGAGAGGACAAAGCCCAGGTGTCACCCCCTTCCATAAAACACTTGTGTAAGATTAACCTCAGGGTCACAAACTCCAAAGTTTATCCTTATCCCAGTAATTTTCATAATATAGTTTTTGTTCCAAATACATTTCTGTAAACTTACTTGCTGGGAAGCATCTTCCTGGAATACTGCTGGAAAAAAATCCCCAACCCAAAAGAAAGGAAAGAAAACCCAGAATGATTTCTTGGGACTGATCCAGATGAAGGCATCCCAGCAAGGATAGCTGTCTGCACTCTGCTGGTCCTAGTCCTGCAGGCTGAGCAGCCTTCCCTGTTGGAGATCTGTGGGATGGAGTTTGGCCAGGCTCACAGGGCCCAAATTCCAGCAGCTCCACCTCCCCTCTCCTTCAACCATATGTTGCACAGTAAATCACAGTGGATGAAAAAGACATTGAGGCTCCTGAAACGCTCCCCAGACATGCAGCATCCCCACTTCACTTCTAGTCTAACTTGCATAAATAATTCTTTATAATCAATGAATAATCAGACTCATAGTTGCATAAACCTGTATCTGTTTTTAAAAAATCCCTGACAAACAACAAGACACCAATGTTATCCATGCCAGGCAGATTGGTGAATGATTCCTTGGGGTAGAAATAATTATCCAAGGTGAAACTATTGGTATTTCTGAATCCTAACATGTCACCAGGCAATGCTATTTAACAGAGGTAATAATGCTAATGATTATGGGGCCCTGGGCCCTTCCCTGAATGAAGAAGCACTTCAAGGGACAGTTCACACCCTGCAGCAGCTGAAGGCAGGTAAGTTTGGGCCCATGTTCCTCATTTGTTTCTCATTTAAGCATCCCAGTGAAAGATTTACACTGATGTGGGGACAACTCAGGTCCCAGTGAGCTGCTGCTGTGAAGAAAACCAGCAAAGTTTGGATTTTTGGCTATTTCATCTGAACAATGTCTTTGTCCTGGGTTTGGCTTTTGGTGCTGCTCCTCCTTTAGGTTTCCCTGTGGTAACTCAGGTCCCTGAGTCCCCTCTTTAGGGTGGTGTAGAGGAGCAGAGCTGTCCCTGTCCCCAGCTGCACAAATGCCCATTTGAATAAATCCTTGTGCCCATTCCATATGGATTTGTGGGCACAGGGCTTGGAAGAGTAGGTTTTAACTGCCCCACAGGCTGCACACATGGGCTGTCCAGAAGACAAAAGCATGCCCAAAACCCCATACATTTTTGGGGCCTCTTACACAAAGCTGCCTCTTTTCTCTGGGCTTTGGGGCTCGAAAGCGCTCAGGGAGAATCCTCATTGCGTAATTCAAACACAGATTCACTTTTTTACCAAAGAAGGAAAACTCCAGCTCTTGTCCATGTAAATAATGGATGTCGCCCACCTCTAATCCATTCTGCTCCTGTGTGGGATATGGGGCTTTTCCCAATGCTTTTCCCTGCAGCCCTGAATGGTTAAGGCACTTCCCTGCCCACCTGCCAGCCCGTGCTGGGCTGCTCTGGGATGTCTCCGGGCAGCTGGCACCTTCTATTTGTGGCTGAGGTGCCTGGTGGGAGGTGGCTCACAGGCACACCGGAGTCGGGATGAGCAGGAAGAGCCCACCCAGGGAGCTGCTGCCTGCCATGCCTGCATCCCCCTGCTCATCCCTCTGGACTAACCAGCACCACCTGGAAGCAGACTGACTCACAATTCACTTGTGGGAGCCCACAGCAAGCAAGATTCCGGGACATCAGGTGCATCACCCTCCGCAGACAGACCTGAGCAGGTATCAGAGATGGACAGCGAGCAGACAGAGCAGAGGGATGGAACCAGAGGAGGTCAGGATAAGCAGGAAGGTGGATCTCTGTAGGAGAGAGATCCTCCTGCTGCTGTTAGGAGGACCAGATACTCACAGTCATGGGCTCCTGAGCTGTGCTGGAGGCTGGGGAGGTTTGGTCCCGCACGTGTCCCCGCTGGGTCCTTTGTGGCCCGAGCCACCGCCCGCCTCCTCGTGCCCCCTTGGCTCATGGGGGGATTGGACCTGCCCCACACGGTGTGCTAAGGAGCCTGAGACCCACTTGGGAGCTGCAGCTGGTCACTTGATGCTGTAATCCCTCCTCATTACAAAAGAGACTCTGTTGTCTTTTGCCCTGTTCCTTCCTAATCTTCTGAGTAAGCCCTGCGTGTTTATAGAGGCGGCCGGAGGAGGGGGAGGCAGGGCTGGGTGCTCTGCTGCTGCTAACTCCTGGCACAGCCATGGTGGCTGCCAGAAGAGAGGCATTTTTCCTCTAATTCTTTCCTGTTTGGTCCCTCTCTCCGTGTCACAATCTTACAGAAACCTCAGGAGATTATGCAGGGCTGGAATTTTCCACCAAGGCTGTAAAATGCAGTGCGCTTGGGGGCTGCCCTCTCTTCCCTAGGTCGGTGAAACACCTGGTATGCCTGGCTCTCACAGGATGTTCCCCTGTCATTCCTCACTGTCCCTGGAGGAGTTTGCCACCTCTTCCAGCTGTGGTTTGGATGCTGGGGATTTCCACTCTGCCACAGGCTCTCCAAGATTCTTTCCATGAGTTTGCTTTCTTACCCTCTCGCTTCTCCAGCAGTGCTTGGGGGTTGTCACTGCTCTTTCCTGTGTGACATCTTGGTCCTTTCATTGCCCTCAAACTTCTGTCAAGCCTGGGGACTCCATCCCTCTGTCTTTCCAGGGTCTTCAGTCCCTTTTCTGCTGCCAAGCCGTCCTTCCCAATTGTGACCATCCTTCCCTTCCACCACCTCCTCAATGCCTCCAGTCAGGTCTTTAGGACATTTCCCTTCCATGAGGCTCTGAACCACAGTATTTTCTTACTGAACTGGTCTTCCATCATTTAGGCAGCTGTGGGACACTGTGGAGAGGGGGCACAGGTCTGCTCCCTGCAGGTAAGAGCAGCTGGAGACCCAAGCTCCTGTAATAACCAACTTTCTCTTGTGCTTTGTCTTTGACACTTGTTTAACATCAGTTGGGATCAATTTGTCCCAGCTGTAGGTTTCTCCTTCCTGTGGCTGATCCTAGACAAGGGGAGGAGCTTGTTTCACTGCTCCTCTGGAGCAGGTGCTGCCTGATGTGGGATTTCTGGTGCAGTCCTGGGAATTGCTGCCAGTGGCAGGGTGATCATAGTTTAGAATATGGGGTTCAGTGCTTTGTGAAGGGAGGTGAGAACAGGGGGACCCTCTCTGAAGGGAATGTGGTCCACTTCCAGGGCTGGAATTGGTGTACAGGCAGGCTGAGACAGATCTCGAGGGTCTCAGTGCCTGAACCCTCATCCCCACACACAGCAGGGAGACAAACATGCTTCAGGTGAGACATTTGCTGCAGCTGCTGGGAGTGGTTTGGGTGCTCCTGGGGACATGGAACAACAACCCCCTGAGTGTCCTGCTGTTTGTGGAGGGATGTGCTGGCATCTGGGGGCCTCTGCTGCCCTCCTCTGAGAGCAGCTCTGCTGGCAGCTCGTGTGCTCCACAGCTGCCCTTGGGACAGCAGGAAATATGTGTGGAATTTAATAGTAAAGTGAATAACTGAGGAGCTACCAGCGTGGCAGTGCTGCTTGGATCTCTTTCCACATCCCCTGTGGCCTCAGACCCTGAGGAAGAGGAGGGTCTGAAAGCCTTGCTCAGCAGAGCAGGAAGTAAAGAGGTGCTGGCATCCATCCTCAGCCTCAGAGCCCTGCAATCATCCTCATTTTCTCCATGCTAAAGATGCAGAGATCGAATTGCAGTGCTGGGAGCTGAATCCCTGTTTTGGGAATGCCAAAGGGCCACTCTCAGTGCTGTGTTAGCAGCAGCTGGCTGGGAAAGGCACAGTGCCCTCCTTGCTCTCTCCCAGACAATAGTAAGTTGTTTTAGGGACAGTGGGTCCCAAAGCTTGGTGAACTCCCTTTCCCTTCTCCAGTTTCAGTGCTGGGATGGACAGAGAGGCAGCTGGCATCAGAGGCCTCTCTGCAAATTACATTCTTCCTTGGAATCTGATGTGATTTAAAAAAACAATGAACTGGGAAGTGTCTGGGGAGATGCTGTTTTTCATGGACAGGATTCACTCAGAGGTTTGAGCGAGCCAGAAATGTTTGAAGAGAATGCAGTGACCCTGCAGTGCTTTGGTGAGGGCCCCCAGGCTTGTTCCCCTTATGCTGCAGAATTCCTCACTAATTCTGTGCCATCCTGGGTTGCCCTGGGAGCTGGGGGTGCTCATCCCTGTGCCAAGCTCCATGTGACCTTTTGCATTTTGCTTTTAGGGGTCTGGATGGTGACAAATCTCTCACCTTCCCTCTGATGTGGCACAGTTCAGTGTGTACAGCACGAAAACGAGAGAAGGGTCCTTAGTGAGGTCTCTCTTCCCTTGCCTTAGGAATTATGGTGGGGATTAGGTGCTAAAGGGAGGATCAAACGTGTTGGTGCTGGAAATCAGAGACCCCGGAGGAGCCTTGCTGCAGCCCTTGCAGCCAGCTGAGCAAACATGTGGCACAGCCAAGGAGGCAGCCAGGAGGGGGTGGATGGGGCCTGGAGTTTCAGGCCATTTGTTTTCATTCTCCTTTCCATGGCAATAACATCCGGTTTGGGTTTGCTGGGTAAGGGGTGTCAGCGGGTCAGATCCTGCTTTCCAAGATCCAAAATAATCCCTGTTCTTCCTTCCCTTTTCAGCCTGTGTCTAGCTTTCTTTTCTTTTTTTCTATTTTTTTCTTTTTCCTTTTTTTCCCTTTTCCCTCTCCTCCCTCCTTTCCCCTTTCCTTTCTCTTCTCCTTTCCCCTTTTCTTTCTTGTCATTTCCCTTCCTTTTACTTCCCCTTACTTTCCCCCTTTTCTTTCCTTTTCTGCTTCTCTTCTGGGAAGAAGAGCGGAGCATATGCCACTCTCCCCCTTGTGACAAGTTACTTTTTCAAGTGGCTGAGATTCAGTATCTCCAGCACATCCCTCTCAAAGCTTCCTGTCAGCACTATCAGTTCTCATCCTTCCTGCCTTTGTTGGCTCCTGGAAGCACTTCTACCTTTCTAATCCGAGGACCCTCCATCGCTGCCGGCCAAGCCTTGGGAGTTAATAATTACAAAGACTAATCACTTCTGGTGCTGCCTTGCAGACCTGAAGATCTTTCCCCTCCTCCCAAAAGCTCCCTGAAGATAGCAAAGGTTGCAGCCAGCGACACAAACATCCCGGACACTCTGTTCCCAGACTTCAGAGCATGGGCTTGGCCCGTGCTGTCCCTGTGGATCCTGGCCGTGAGGCAGGGCAGGGCTGGAGGTGACACGGGCACCCAGGAGATGCTGGGACAGAGAACTGCTCCCTGTGTGGTATCCACAGCCAAATCCTGCAGCGGGCATAAGGATCGCCATGTCTGACTCTCCTGTCTCTGGTGCTGGGTCTGTCCCAGAGGCAGAGGATGGACAAGCTAAGAGCAGGGCAGGAGCTGCCCCGGTGTGTGAAGGCTCCAAGGGGATACAGCTGCCTGGAGGGAAGCCCAGGGCAATGGCAAGGTAGGACGTGACAGGAAGCGTCCTCTGAGGGCAGGAACGGTTTTTGGTTCAAAATTCCAGCGCTGTCAATCCAGAGGTGGCAATGGGATCTGCTGTGGGACAGGGGAAACAGCAGGAGTGCTGTTGGGTTCCCAGCCCAGTGCTCCCCTTGAAGTTTAAAAACCCTGGATGATCAGCAGTCTTTTTTCCCCAGTCAGATTTCCCCTTCCACCTTCCTGTGTATTATCCCTTCTTCACATCCCAGGTTTCCCCTCTGTATTGGGCTTTGTGTGGCACGGTTTTGATAGCTGGGAGGGAAGCCGAGATCCTCCTGCAGCCCATGGGGGAGCCCAGGCTGGAGCAGGGGGATGCCCGAAGGAGGCTGTGACCCCACAGGGGGATCTGAGCTGGAGCAGGATCTTGGCAGGACATGTGCAGAGAGGAGCCCACGATGCAGCTGCCTGTTCCTGAAGGAATGACCCCGAGGAAGGGACCAGCGCTGGGGCAGTGCATGAAGAACCCCTTGGAGAAGTTCCTGGAGGGCTTCTCCCGTGGGAGGAACCCCACTCGGGAGCGGGGGCGGAGTGTGAGACATCCTCCTCTTGAGGAAGAAGGAGCAGCAGAGACAGCAGCCCCCATTCGCGGAGGAAGCAAGGAGCGATTCCGAGCCGGGGACGAAGAGCGGAGCGGAGGGACGATTGTTGGACATTTCCTTTTAACTCCTGGTTGCCCCGCGGTGAGTTGATGGGTGATAGAGCACGCTAATTCCCGGCTCCAGCCCGCCGTGCCCGTGCCGGTGTCTGCTGCAGAGTGACCCCTCCGGGGCCCCGGCGGCGCTTAGGGCGCAGCCGCGCCGGCATCACGTGGGCGGCGGGGCCGGGACTGCTCGGGATCGGCTCCGGTTCCTCCGGGAACGGGTCCGGTTCTGGCTCCTGCGGGCACGGCTCCGGCTTCTCCCCCCGGCACGGCTCCCGGTCCGGCTGTCCCGGGCATGGGGGCGGCGGCGGGCGCGCCTCCGCCGTGAGCAGCAGCAGCAGCAGCGAGACCCAGCGATGTTGCGGGGGTAGGTGCGCGTCTGGACGGGGAAAGAGTGGCGTCCGTGTGCCGGGGCTCGAAGTCTCCGTGGAATCCTGGAATGGTTTGGGTTGGAAGGGGTCTTAAAGTTCGTCTTGTCCTGCTAAGGGCAGGGACACCTTCCTCTAGACCGGGTTGCTCCAAGCCTCGTCCAGCTTGGCGTGGACACTTCCAGGGATGGGGCAGTCACAACTTCTCTGGGAAATCCATTCCGTCACCCTCACGGGGAAGAAGTCGTGTGGAAGCCAAGTAAGGAGATGGAATAAGGACGCAGCAGCATCACCAGACATAGGTCACGGCGTTTCACTACTGGGGCCAACATAAGAAGCACCAATGTGTGTCCTGCTATAACATAATAATATAAAAATATAATAAACCACTGCCAGATGCTTTGCCAGACAATCGAGGGATGATGCTGAGCACCCATGGGATGATGAGTGGCTCCAGACCAATGCTGGTCCATGGGGGACCAGGTCAGGGTCCGTCCCTGTGGGGATGGAAAAGTCAAGCCCTGCTCCCAAACATGTGGGTGAGAATTTAAGCTGGAGAGAGCCAAGGGCTGCTCGCACGGGAAACAGCCCCGTTGGATCAGTGCTGCAGGAAGCATGGGGCCTGCTGGAAAAAGTGCAGATCCTGCACATTTTTTTGCTTTTTCTACAGAAACCAACTTTAGCAGGTTGTGGGGTGTTGGGGATTTTTTTTTCTTTTTTTTCTTTTTTGCGTAGGTTTGCATTTCTTGTGTCAGTGTGTCACTCTTAGGACATGATCCTTTTTTCCTAGAAAGACAGCTACCAGTCAGTGAGAGAGAGAGAGAGTGTGTGGTGGTGCTTTGGTCTCTGGGGTTGGATTTCAGAGCCCCACCTGGACACTGAGCAGAATCCAGCATAGCCAAGGCTTCCATAGGGATTCAGTTTGCGTGGCGTGGAGAAAGAATGAGCTATTCCATCGTAGATGATTTTCCAGGATATGCTTTTGGCATTGCAGAGTGTGGGTGGGACTGTTTAATTCCTTCATATCCTCCAGTTTTCTTTCGTAATGTGTGGAAATGCGCTGAAATATCTGTCTCCTGAGGCAACTTTCAGCTGAGTATTAGAGAGTCATAAAGAAACAACATTATTTTTTCTCCCTGTGAGTTAGATTAAGTGTATTTGTGTCAGTAAACTGGTGAAATGTCCCTTTTCCTTGCTGCTTCTTTTATTTATTATTTTTATCCTCTGTGCTCTGGTTTCCTTGCTCCTTTCTGGTGTGGTTTCTTCCAAGGGTTCAGAGAGTTCTCCACGTGTGTTTTTCCACATGCATTCCTGTGGTACCTGAGCTGATTTAGCTGGGAGCTGCTGCTTCTCTCCCTCTGTGGAAGGGCAGCTGTTGGTCTTGGACAGCTTGAGTGGCACAGAAAGGGAGAAATTAGAGTGGAAAAGGTGATAGGACACTAGGACTGAGGAGATAAGCCCAGCCTATGTGGAGTCAGAGCAAGGGGGAAGAGTGTGGCCTGGCTG
>VZTN01032961.1:211757-240110 GCA_013400515.1 Erpornis zantholeuca | reverse complement strand
GGCAGGGCAGAGCAGCTTCTCTCTCCTCACGATGCCAGAGAACTCCAGCCAGGCTGTGTCTTGTTCCCCTTTGCCAGTTCCAATCCCGCCCAGTTCTAGTTTCTGCTCAATGAGAAAAGCTCCAGGCAAAAAGAGGGCCGGGCCCTTCTCTGTGGCCATGTCCCTTTGTTTCTCTTAAGTACCTAGCTATTTGTTCCCTAGCAACCAAACATGGGGAAAAATTCCTTTAAGAGGGGTGAGAAAAAAGAAAGCATGGGGAGCTTCTAAAACCCCAACATGTCTTTATATAATATATAGAGCAAAATCTAAAACTACAACTGCACACTCTGTGGTGCACTAAACAAAAACTCTTTTCATTTTTTCGGTGCTTTCAGCTTATCAAGAAGTGAGGGGAGTTTCTCCCATGGGCTTAACTCAATGGCTAAGCTGCTTTGTGGAGTTCTAGGAATAAAGGTCCCTAGAGGAGCAGGAAAGGTTCTCCAGCCTTCCTGGGCTCCAACAATCCCTGTTTTCCCTTCTCTTGCTGCAGCTGTCGGAGCTGGTGCGAGCAGCTGTGGAGCAGAACACCCTCACCATCGAGCCAGTGGCTTCCCAGGCTGTCCTCGTGGGGAAGGTGGCAACAGAAGAGTGTGGTGGCCCCAAGTAAGGTCTCCCTGCCTTGTCCCTTTCTTGCCGCTGGTTTGTCCCCTGTCTTGGGGTGGTGTGACAGCTTGGGGCCACCTCAGGGTCACCTCACGCCAGCAGGAGTGATGTGATGTTCCAAACAAAGAGGAGGGATTTTATTTATATGTTCAAGTCCTTTCCTACCTTCCAAGGAGACAGCATGCAGGTTTCCTACAAATTATTCCCCACACAACCCATGCTGTGTTTATCCTTTCCAGTTTTCCTTTTGATTTTTTTTAAATTTTTTTTTTTTTTGTCTTCGCAGTGGCTTCCGGTCACAAATCGTAACGTAAGTGAAACATTTATTGTTCAGCCAGGGATCAAAGATCTCTGGAGCATTAACAAGTCACTAACTCGGCCCCATGTGGCATCTTGGAGGCTTGTGCTGAGCTGACCTAACTCTTTAACCCTGTTTAAATTCCACCCAAGCAGGATGGGAAGGAACCCATTGGCAATAAAAGCCCCCAAGGGAATTTGTTACCCTTTTTTTCCCAGATGCAAAACACTGATTTTTATGGCAGTTTTGCTGAGTTTGGTTGTGATAGCTGTGGTTTTACCCCAGGTGGTACCAACCAAGCAAAAGTCACTCTTTTCCAGGATGTTGCAATGCTCAAATATGTGGCTCCTTCCAGGTATCTTGTTTACAAAGGTTTTGATTATCCTGCACCTCCTGGGAATTTAATCTCCTTGAGTTGTGTTAATATTTGGTCAATGATTACTTCTCCTTGCATCTGGACACTTGGAACCCGTGCTTCCACTCTTGGCTAATGTTTGCCTTGAGAGCAGTGGAAAACAAGCCCAGGGACAATCTCCTGAGCTCTCTGAAACATCTGCTCCCCTCTGCTGTCACCTCCTGTGGCTCCCCAGAGAAGACTTGGTTGCAGTTTGGAGGTGATGTTCCCCTTCCCACTGAGTCCCTGAGGAACGTGGTGATAACTGTGCAGTAGAAAATTCTGCTTTATTGCTAAAAGTGCTGGTGGGCATCATCTGCCTTGCAAATAGCAGGAGAAAATGGAAGGAAATAAAGGAATGCTGCACCCCCTGCTTCTGATTGTTCAGGAAAGGCTGTTTTCACCCTCTGAAATCTCAAATTTGGGAAGCCCAGCTCCTTCCCTGCCTGCCCAAGGATGGGTTGGCCTGTTTTGAGTTTGTGGTATGTGCAAATCCCTGCTCAAATGCTGGATTTACCTGTTTTGAGGCCAGGTTTAGTGCCCAGCCAGCATGTTTTCATCCCACCAGGAAAGCTGACACACCTGAGCCATGCCTTGCAGAGACCAGGGGACATTGGCTGTGCTCTGCTCCAGCCTCACCTCTTTAATATTTCCTGGGGTTTCCTCTGGGGCTGTGTGCCAGGGAAAAGGTGCTTTCACCTAAAATCTCCTAAACTTGTCATTTATGGTATATTTCCAAAGGGTTTTTTTCCTTCTTCATGCTGCCTGACCCCGTGGTGGCTTCTGAGCCATCACTTCCATCTCTCCAAGTGGCTGAATTGCTGTGCCATTGATCTGTGCTGTGCCACTGGATTGCTGAAGTGCTTTTTCCCTTTTCCTGCAGGAAATGTGCTCTGAGTGGCCTCCCCAGGACCTGCAAGCACCGGATCATGCTGGGGGACTCTGGGAATTACTACTACATTTCCCCTTCCTGCAGGGCCAGGGTGAGTCCTTCACCTCCCCAGAATTATTCCATGCCCTGCAGTGGACGAGCTCCTGAGGGTCAGCCCTGGAATTGAGGAAAAACTCTGGGATTTGAGGTCGTTCCTGAGGTCAAGGTGGCTTTTGGTTGATGATTATGGGGCAGATCCAGCTTTTCCTTCTGCTTTCAGTTAACCTTCAGTGCGTTCCCTTCATGATTTCATTCAGTACAGGGCTTTGATTGTTTGGCTTTATTGTTGTTATTTAATTCCCCTTTGTAAAACACAGTAATTTTCTGCTCTTTAGAGGCTGTTGCTGTTCCAGTCAGATCTGTGCCTGGCTGTGGGAACAAACTGTCCTTTCTGTGGAGGGGAGGAAGGTGGATCAATTGTTAATGTTGCTCTTGGGGCTCTTGTTCAGTGAAGGATTTTTGAAATTAATTCTGCTCTGAGCTGCATTTTAGAAGAGCTGACCCCACAAAAAGTTTGTTTTCGTGCGCAGATTTGACTCATTTTCCTCACTTGCACCGAAGCAATGTCTCAAATCTTTGTTCCTTTTTTTCCCCCCTCCTTTTTCCCTCTGTCCCTCAGATCACAGCAGTGTGCAACTTCTTCACCTACATCCGCTATATCCAGCAAGGCCTGGTGAGGCAGGATGGTAAGAGCTGGCTCTTCTGTGGGGGGAAGCTGGGAGGAGCTCTTTGGGGTGACAGGAGTGGGGCCAGCTGGGCAGAAGCAGATAAATGACAAAAGAAATGCATGAGGGGAGGAGTGGAGCATCTCTTCCTCGGTTATCAGCTTCCTGGGAGTTTTGCCCTGTGCTGGAGCTGATAAGGGGTGACCTGATGGGCCTCTCCTGCTTCCCTCTGCTTGAGGAGCACAGCAGAGCAGGAGTTGTTGGCCAGCTGTGCCCTCCTCACTGATTTTTGGGTGTTTTTTCCCCTTCTCCCCCCACCCCGTTGTGCTTCGCAGTGGAGCTGATGTACTGGGAGGTCATGCGGCTGCGGAGGGAGATGTCTCTGGCCAAACTCGGCTTTTATCCCAGCGAGATGTGAGCAGAGCCCTGAGCGTGGGAGGAAACTGCTCCTGGAGGAAGGGCCTGGAGTGCAGTGCCTGTCCTGCTCCCTCCCACCTTCCATCTGCCTGGAGCAAGGAGCCAGAGGCACCAGTTCTACCTTCAGCTGTCCCACTCCTCCAGGTGTGACTGGAATGCCGCTGCCCCTGGAGCTGGGCTGGCCCTGGCTGCTCTGGGATGGCCATCCACGGACTCTGGAGTCTCCTATATGCAGTGTATATCCAATTTTTTTAAACCTTTTGTTTTTATATGCAGCCTGCTTTGGCATAATCCAAGGCCAGGCCTGTGCAGGGTGGGAATTCTGGACCTTCCTTGTGAGCCAGTCTGTCAGGACAGATGCTGGCTGTCTGTTCCATTTGTTTTTTGGGATGGAGGGTGCTGTCCCCGAGGTCCTGCTGACCACAGCAGCCCTGAAAATGCCAGCAGAGCACAATAATCTTGAACACTTTGTTTCCAAGTACTTCCTTGTCCCTTTTAAAGGAGCCCTGCGAGAGAAGCTTCTTGCCAGCAGAGTCACAAAGAGGGATTTGTTCCTGTTTTTAGCTGGATCTTTGGCACTGGGTTACCCAGGCTGGGGAATGGCTGGAGCTGTGCACCTGGGGCCTCGAGCAGAAGAAAGGGAGCAGGAAAATTCCATAACTCCCAGCTGGCTGCAGGATGTTTCCTCCTGGACTAGGGAATCTGCTGCAGCTGTCAGAGGCAGATGCAGGACCCTGTGGCAGTCCTTGGTGGGAAGTCCCCCCTGATGCTCCTAAACACAAACCTCATGCACAAACACCCTTTGGAGCTGTTCCTGCCCTGAGGGAGCTTTGGGCAGTCCTGTTCCCACTCTTGAGGCTCTTTGTGTCTCCGTAAGGAGCGTGCCCAGGCTGGGCAGTCCCAAAGCTTAGAGATTTCTTTCTGCTGTTACATCAGGCTTAGAGATGCCTGTCCACTGGGAATCCAAGCTTCTCCTGGGCTGCCATTCCCTGGTGAGGGAATCTGAGACCTCTTGGTGTGCACATGAGGGATGTGGCTGAGGTTCCTGCATGCCTCAAAATGTCCTGGGAGGGAGGGATGTCACTGGAGCTGTGGGAATGCACAGGCCTGACACATCCTGAACTGAGACCCAGGTTTGTCGAAGCCATGACAGTATTTTATAGCTAATTTAGCCTTTTTTTCAGTGACTCTGGAATCAGCTCAGCCATCACCCACTCTGGGGTTTTCACTTCTGACTGGGTTGTCACCCTGTTCTTCTGCCACCCTCAGCAAGCTGGTGCCCATCCTCAGCTCCAGAATTCCATCTTCTCCTGAGGGGTGTTACAGGAGGAACTTGATTTTCTTCCACCAAGCTGCCTTGGTTTTGTCTAGGGGAGAGAGAGAAATAACACAGGGAAGGTAAAACCTGTGGTTTCCCCAGCTGTGGATTTCAGTTCAGGTGAATTCCACCCCTGGAATTTCTCCTTGCATCTCCTCCCCCTGTCCTTTCAATCTCTCCATGTCTTCCCGTGCCGTGAGCTGCTGCACTGCACAAACATCGTAATCTCTCTGGGTAGGAGATGTTTTGGTTTGTGGGATGTTTTTTCCCCCTTGGTGTCACATTGAAAAGCACTTTGAGATGGGAGGAACTGGAGCCATGCCTTGTCTGAGGTTGTCTTGCGTTTCAAACGAAGCAGAGAGAACAATTTGTGAAGGAAAATGAAATCACTCCATTAACAGTGGGATGATTGCACCCTGCTCTTTCATAGAAGAAAATAAACATTTGCTATTAACCTCTACCAGCCTGGTTGGAGTTGGAGGCTTGGGGTGCCTGGGGTGCAAGAGGAAATCTTACAGGGTGGGGTTTTGGATGCTGTTATTCATCACAGCAGCTCTCTGTTCTTCCTGAGGGAAGCTGAGGCTTCTCCTGCTCCCTTGTGTCTCCTTTAATTTGCTGGCTGGAAGCACTGCACGGGTGCTGGGTAACTCAAGGATCTTCCTTCCTCTTTCCTGAGCAGTCTCCCCCTTCTCCTCCCAGCAGGCAGAGGTTTTGGGTCGCTCTGGTTTCACTAAAATCACTTGTTCTCCCTGCCCAGCTCTGGACATTAAGGTGGACGATCTCCTCCTCCCATCTTGGATATGGCAGTGGGGAGAGCTGTCTCCAGAAAGGGATTTAATTTCATTTTCAATTAAAAAGCCATACAAGGATCTGGTTCTGCAGCACGGCTAGGCAGCCACAAGAGGGCAGAGGCAGCCCAGGCAGGGACTGTCCTCCCTCCCTCATTCCCTCCCTGCCTTCCCTGGGAGAATGAACGGAGCACCTCCGGGTCCCTCCCGCTCCTGAACCTCTCCCGCAGCCTCTTGACAGGGAAACATTCCTGCAGCTTCCCCGCGCTGCTGGTAGTGGGAATTGAGCAGCTGGAAAGTGGAAAGGAAGGAAAAAGTCTGTATTTCTGTAAGGGATGGTCGGGTGAGAGACTGGGAATGTTTTGCTGCGTTTGGGTCCCTCGGGGTAGTGGCAGCAGGAATTTAAGCATGTCAGGAATTTCCCTGTGACATTGCCTCCTAAGCTTCTACGGTGTGAGAAGACATCATGTCCTCTATTCCCCACCTTTTCCACCAGAGCTTTCCTGCTGTTTTTCCCCTCAGAAATAAACCAGAGTTTGAGCAGAGGTGGGTCCTCTTGTACCTCCTGCTGTATGAACTATTTCCCTTGCACCTATTTGCCCCCACAAAGGGCCTGCCAGCCTGTCCTGGGCCAGAAGAAAGAGCTTCAAAGGGATGGGAGTTCAAAAATCTGATCTTTTAGATGTGTTTGACTTGCTTGATTTTGTTTTCAGCCCTCTAAGTCCTTTTCCCCTGCTGTAAAGTGTGGCTCTGGGAGAGGAAAGGAATATTTGGATGATAGTGGAGGTTAGTGTTAGCTTTTAGGCGTTTGGATATTAATATTTGAGAAACTGGGATTTAGACCAGAGAGATTTGGTTGCTCCTGGCAGTTCCCTGTGTCTGCTGGCTGTGTCCTTTCCCTGCCTGTGGAATTATTCCAGCTTTACTCAGGGCTGTAAATCAGGCTGTCTTTGCACAGCCGGTCAGGCTGTCCCCACATGCCCACAGAGATGGATGGTTCCTGTTCCCAGGAACCAATAAATGAAAGATTCTTTGTATTATTATTATTATGATTTACAATCAAGGAGAAGAGGAGAGAAGAAGCAGCTGGCCTCAGAAAAGTCAGGAGTTTCCAAGCTTTCCCAACCTTCCTGTGGGATGAATCCATGAAAGCAGTGAGGATCCCTGCAGAACAGGCAGCACTGGGTCAGCCACGGGGAAATTCCAGACATTTCGG
This sequence comes from Erpornis zantholeuca, assembly GCA_013400515.1. Classification (NCBI taxonomy): domain Eukaryota; kingdom Metazoa; phylum Chordata; class Aves; order Passeriformes; family Timaliidae; genus Erpornis; species Erpornis zantholeuca. Next base: position 233,441 of record VZTN01032961.1, on the reverse strand, counting down.
ACATTCAGGGAGCGTGGCCCTGCCAGGAAAAAGTCAGATCTGGCACCACTCTCGGTGTGCATGTGGCACCCAGGGCTGGGGCTGGCCAGCTCTGCCAAGGCACCACGTTCCTAATAGGAGCAAATCCCTGTGGTGCCACCGGTGCTGGGAGCCAAGAGGTTGGATTTGGTGTTTGTCAGGTCAATATTGCTGTGTTTGTGTGAGGCTCGCTGGGCTGAGCTGGAAGGTCAACTTTAGCCAGGCTGAGGAGGCAGCTGGACTTTGTGCTGGTTGATGTAACTTCCAGAGAATGTTTCACCTCCTTCGGGGGTGGGTTAGGAGGGAAAGGGGAAGGTAGAGAAAATGAGACTCGGCCTAGTTGTGGGCTGGATGTGAGGGGAAGATGGAAAAATGGCTTTGGAATGGCCTTATGATGAAGGAGGGTAGATTTGGATGAGATACTGGGAAGAAATCCTTCCCTGTCAGGGTGCTGAGACTGTGGTACAGGGTGCCCAGAGAAGCTGTGGCTGCCCCTGGATCCCTGGCAGTGCCCAAGGCCAGCTTGGATGGGGCTTGGAGCAGCCTGGGACAGTGGAAGGTGTCCCTGCCCATGGCAGGGGTGGGATGGGATGAGCTTTTTCACGTCCCTTCCAACCCAAAAACCCAAACCCTTCTGGGATTCTGTGATAAATCTGAGCTGCCAGTGGTGTCCAGGCTTAGGAGATGAGATAGGGCTGGCAGGAATAATGGAGCTGAGGGACAGCAGGGAAAGTTTGGGAAGGAAAAAGTACTCCTTAGCTTTTGTTTGGCTTAATCTTGAAATGATTCCTCTTGTAGGAGAAGACATCAGCTGCACGGGAAAAGCTGAGTGCCTGGTACAAATCTGGTTACTTACAAGTAGCTCCAGTGATGCAAAAGCCATTTGTGCAGGAGTAGAAGTCTCAAAAAGCTCCAGGGGGTGTCCCAGAGAGGGGAGCTGGGAGGAGGAAGCTGAAGCTGGAGGTGTTCCCCAGGAAGCTTTGCAGTGCAAACCCCAGCAGTCAGTGCTGTGCTGCCCACAGAGCTCCCGGGGATATCTGTGTGGGGCACAGAACGTCCTGAGCTTTTCACTCTGCTAACACTTCTAGTTTCTGCTCATCCTCTGCTTCTGGGCCTGCAGGCTTCCCTCTGCCAGATGGGATTGGCTCAAGGATGGCTCCCTGCCCTTAATTCCCCTGGCTCGATGTGCTAATTGTGCTCTGTTAATCACCTTAGAGTCAAGTGAAGGTGCTTCACTACATGGGCACAGATGTGGGTCACAGCTCAGTGACACCTCTGCTCTTTCTGCATCAGCACCTGGACAGAGGTGACTCGTCCCTTGCCTTTGGTGACCTTCCCCTTTGTCAGGCCACCAGTGCCAGCTGGCAAACCCAGGAGGAAGCAAACGAATCCAACTTCCATCAAACTGAGGGCAGTGATAAATGAGGTCTCAGGGGAGCTGGAGCAGTGTCTGATGGTCCCACGGTGCTTCTGGGCAGGTGAAGTGTTGCATCTGTTGCTTTTCCCTGGTAATTAAAATCAAAATACAGTTTATGGGGAAAAGGGGTTTCTACCTCAGTATTTATTTCAGGATCCTTGGCTGCAGCACTTGGTCCAGGTGGAATGTCCTGAAAATGCATGCACACCATCACACTGAAATACACACAATTATAGGCCTTGCAAAATTAACATATTTATCAAAGATCTCCCAGTGAGAGGCTGGAGTGAAGCCCTCGTTGTGAGGAACCTTCCCCCTGGCTGGGCCTGGCTGAGGTTCCAAAATGTGTTCTGGAGAGGCCCTTGGTGTCTGGGGCTCCCAGGATGTTTGCTCTCCTGGTTTAACAGTGCCGTGGGGCTGAGCTGAGTTCTCAGCCTTGGGGAGTTACAAGTGTGGGGCTAAAAGCACTGAGAATACATCAAACTATAAAAGAGCATGTCAGAGGGGTATAAAAGAAACAGCAAAAAAAGTCATTCTGGCATCACAACCACCCCAAAACCTTGGCAGCTCTGACAGACACCAGTCCTTACTAGGAGAGGTAAGGTTCGTAATCTTACTCATCTCACACTTCAATTAGGTGTGGGTGGAGAAGCCCTCGTGGGCTGTGTTTGAGTAGTGCCTGATCCATCTGAGTTTGAAAAAGCCTAAAAACCATTTTCAAAATACATAAATGACTTCAACAATTTTCCAAATACACAACTTCAAAGATTTTCAAAATACACAAATGACTTACAACAATTTTCAAAACACATGACTTCCAGAAATTTTCAAAATGCAAATGACCACGATTGTCAAAATACAGAAATGACTTTCAAAATACACAAATGCCCTTACTGCAGCATGTGGGATTCATCCCTGTCCCACCACCACCACATCCAGGAGAGCCTCTTTACTAAATATCTCAGTAGAGACTTTACAAACTGTCCTTTGTTTGAAGGAGGTTACAAAGACACTGAAGAAAGGAAATGGCATTGTAATCTCTGTGTTTTGTGTGGGATTATTTAGTGCATCACGGGGCAGAGCAGGCTCAACAGCTCTTTGCTTTTAATTCTTTATTTTATTTTATGCAGACAGAAACATTCTCAGGGAACGGTTCGGATTGGAAGGGACCTCGAAAGATCATCCTGACTTGCCCAGAAGCTCCTGCAGCACCATTCAAGCCCAGACATTCTGTTACTGTGGAGCTGTTGATTTCTGCAGGGATGTGGACAGAGTCACGGTGCTGGAATGCTGCTGGAACACCGTGGCCTCACCATTCCTTGCCCTCTAGTGCTGTTGGATTCCGTTTCGCTCGCATACCTTCACCAAATCAGGTGCTTCTTTTTTAGCACTCGGTGAGCTCCAGCACGGTGGGGAGACAAGAATGAGCAAGGCAGGGAATTGGGATTGGCAGCAGCACTTTGATTGCTGTTCACACTTCATTTCCCCCTCCTCAGGGGGGAAATTTCCCCTCCTTTCCTGTGCTGCTCTGCTCCGTTCGGGCTTGTGAGCATGGCCTAAAGGCTCATGGACTTGCAAAGGGGGATCATTTCAACTCCAAGTGATTTACCTGGAAATGCTGGGCCAGGAACTGGCTACAGTTGAGAAACCTGATGCCTTAGGTTTTAGCTTTTCTATTTTTCCAACCCTGAACTGCCCATGTAACTCTGCAGTTCCCTGGAGCTCGTTCAGTGCTGTTCTCTCATGCTCACACACACACAACAAAGCCTCTCCAGCTCTCCAAGGACACCCAGACCCTCCTAGGCCAAACAACTGCAAACCACAATCTTGGGGAGAGAGAGGGGGGCAGGCTTGGGCAAATTCCATCCTTGCCTGGCTTCTGCTTGGGGAATTGATGCTGAGATCCAAGTGGGAAGAACTCGGGAGCTGTCCTTGTCCATGTTGGGATGCACTGAGGCAGGAGCCTCTGGAGCCCAGAGTGTACCTCTGAAGGCCTTTACAATCAATCCCTCCTTTATTCCTTTATTCCTGTCTGCTCTCTGCTTCTAGGGAGCCATTTAAGGCATCAAACCAACAGCATCTTCAGCTCAGAACCCAAACTTCCAAGTTTTGTCAGGCATCTTTTAGCAAAAAAGGAACAAAACACACAGAGAAAGTGCAGTATGGGTCCTGTACCTTATAAAAAACCAACTGCTGCTTAATGAGGGCCAGGCTAATTGAGGCCAATTAAATTAATCAGGCGAGTGAACCAGCCACACCCATTCCAAGGCGGATGGGTGCAATCACAGGCAATTACTGTGATTAATCCTCTCCTTGTCATCCCCACAGCCAGCAGCTGGCCAAGAAGCTGGGGAGTTACCTAACCATGCTCAGGAGGATGCTGCGGGCGAAGGTGGTGCTTCCAGGTGGGGATCCTTCTCCTTGGCCTTTTCTCACTCCTTTCTCTAATTTCTCCTCCCTTGACCTGAGCAGCCTGGCCTTCACCTCCAAACCTCAGTGGTTGCCAGAAGGTGGAAAAGCTCTGTCACAGGATATTCTACAAAACATCATCATTCACCCCAATGAAACTTATATTTGCACCCTCCAGCCTCTGTGGAGCATAGAAATCACCTTTTTTTTTGTTTTATGTTATTGTTTGTTTGTATAATTTCTATTTATTTTATTATATTTTATGTTCTGCTGCGGGGGAGTGATTCACCTTCTGGCTCACTCTGGAGTTCTGGATTATTCCTTTCATAATAAGTTTCCAAATGGATGATGAGTGTATGGCTGGAAATGTGATTGGAATATTCACCTTACAGCAGCTCCAACAGTGCCCTGTTCTGTAGAATCCCCAGGAGAGAGGGATGGTGTAGGGAGGACTCAGTGTGGAAGTGTTTCTGTGTGATATTTGAGGAATTCAGACTGATTTTTCAATAAAATATAGATGATAACACGATATAACTCAGCACAAATGCTGGGTAAAAATTGAGGGGTTTCCAGAGGCCGAACTTGATGTTGACTTTTTACTTTTTTAACAGAGTTTTTAAAACCTCTTTCAAGAAGGGAGCTCACAAATGTGGCTGCCTCATCCCTGGAAGTGTTCAAGGCCAGCTTGGAGGGGATAAAAACTGCACATCTGAACACCATGGACCCATTTCTCCCCACACTGATGCCACACATAAATTATGTTGTGAAACACTTTCCTGAGACCTCCAAAACTGGGCCCCTGCAGAGTAAGTAAGCAGTGATACTTTTAAAGCAATATTGTTCATGGATGAAGATATTGATTTGTAACAGTTAATTTTTGTGTCAGAGCCCCCTGGGTTTGTGCCAGGGGAACCTTTGTTTGTTCTGGGATGAAATGAAAGCCCTAAAAAGGGGGTCACTCTCTGCTCTGGGTTCTGTGACACCTCGTGGCACCTGCTCTCTGGGCAGGATGAGTTTGCCTATGGAGCAATTCCTGTGGACTCTGGCAAGCTCCAGTGTTGGTTTTAGGGGACAGGTAAGGATAGTTTGGCCATCACTTATGTCTCCTGACCTGGGACAGCCTGTCAGCTTCCTTTGTGTGCCACTCCACCTGGTGAGACAGGTTTCAGTGGGTTCATTTGGCAAAAGGAGCTCTGGTAAAACCTCTGGGATGACCTCGAGACACTTTTGACCTAAAACCTGCTGCTGGTGTCGACCCCAAACCCACTGAAGATGGAGCTTTGGGTTGGAAAAACCACTGCAAGGTGCTCACCACACCCCGGGATGAGCCATGAATGGGCACAAAATGGACTTCTAGAAAACTGTAAAATGCTTTTAATAAAGTTTTCACAACAATTTTGTCCTCAACTGCCTCCTCAGACAGTCCAGAGGCTGAGTTTGAATGGCCAAGCAAATCTTTGGCAGGAAAATCTCCTTTCCTTTGGTGTTCATTCCCAGGATGTGGGGGAGCAGCACCACTGATCCTGAGCTGTGGAGGTTGATAAAGAAATCCATTTGTGCTATTAAAGTCACTGGTATCAAAGTAATTCCACCAATTTCACCACATGAAGTGGAAAAAGGACTTTCTACCCTCACTGGCTAACAGCTCTTCCATAAAAAACCCCAGGAAAACCAAGGGAAGCCATAATCAGCCATTCCGATCCCTGATCCATTTTTAGCTTCCTTCCACAGTGTTCTTAGCTTGGGATCTGATTTTTGAGCTGCTAAAAACAGCAGTTACAAAGCTAAATGGGAAATTGGAGCTTGAATTGCCCTCCATGTCAAATCCTACCCTGACTCTACAATTCTCAATCTGAAGATGTTTTTGATCTCAGAGCAAAAGCTGCATGCTGAAATTCCCGCCCTAAAAATGTCCCAGCTTGCTTAGTTGGCATCTCCATGCCACCTGCTCGTGGGTTTGCATGGCAGAAGGCACTTGGAGAGGGAACAAATTCCCTGAGCATCCATGGCTCCAAATGTGACTGGAAAAAACACAGATAAAGCATTTATATGGTCAACAAATAGTTATGATTTTATTGAGTGGTAGAATACACATGGAAAAAAAAATTGTTCTTTTTGAGTTACTGGAATATTTATTTATTTCCTTTTTTTAAAGAATGACAAAAACCCAGGAGCTGTCCTATAAGGAATGTGGGTTTGCTGTTTCAACATTGGGAATGTTAGGGCTTTGTTAGGAAGGCTTCCTTAGGAAAGCATCTACTGAGGAAAAGGATGTCATTGCCCTAATGAAGACCTCAAATCCAGCCAGAGAGCTCAGCCCCTGCAGCAGGGAATGATGGTGCCTGGAGATGGGTCCTGACGAGCCCCCCAAGCCCTATTTCAGGGAGCAGTTGGGATTTGGGCTCCACAAATCCGTGCTTGGAGGGAAAACTCCAAGGAAAGTCCCCAAGTTCCCACTGTGCCTGTCCCTGGAAGCTGGGCAGTGAGTCCCTGCCCCCAGAGCTGCGGGAGGGGGGCTCAGTGTGAGATCCAGCTCACTCCGAGGTGCCCGTGGGGGTCACCAGTCCCTGCCACCCCCTCTGAGCCCCAGCTCTGCCCTGTGGCTCCAGCACAGTCCTCCAGGCACATTCCAGCCACGCTGGGAGATCATGATTCCAAATTTCTTCTCCTTCACCTCTCTGTGTTTTTCCTCCCACTCTCATGCATCCCTCCCTGACCCCTGACCTTCCCAAACTTCTCCCATCTCTCCTTCTCCTCCCAAAACACACCCAGAGGCTTCACTCTGCTGCAGTCTTGCTTTTCTCTGCCCTCCTCGATCATCCTGGTCCTCCAGCTCCTGCTCCAGTCCCCCATGGTGAGTGAGGAGAACAAATCCAGTCCTTCCCTGGCTGTTGTTTGATTCTCTGTCCTGAAAGCAGCTCTGTTTCCAGCTCCCCATGGCCACGTGGTGTAGCTGGATTCAATAAACCCTGGCAGGCTCCCAGGTAACCTTACTGGTTACAGGGTTGGGTTTTTTTTCATGTTTGTGTCTCATTACAGTGCAAATGAATGACCTTTATCAAGAGAGAAAGTGGAGATTTCACCTCATTATTTTCAGAGAAACTGGTTAGTTAAGAGTCCTTGGAAAGCTGGGCAAAGCTGTGCTGAAAATTCTGTGTTTAGGTCATTTCAATGGCAAATTTTAACCTGCTGGTGCCTCACTCATTGCTGCCTTGTCAGAGACAAAGCCAAGGAAGCTCATGGGAAGTTCATATCCATCTACATTTCCAGTTTTACTGAAACTTCTGCAATATCTCCAGATAAACCTAATTTTACTTAGAGAGCAATGAGAACAAAGCAGATTGATGCAGACTTCCAGGGCTCTTTGTCAGGGATCTGTTTGACCTGCTCCAGTTAAAGGGTGGAGAGCTTAAAGAATCCTGCAATGGTTTGGGTTGGAAGGGACAATAAAGATCAGCCAATTCCACCCTCCTGCCATGGGCAGGGACACCTTCCCTCGACCAGGTTGCTCCAAACCTCATCAAGCCTGTCCTGGAACACTTCCAGGGATGGGGTGTCAATGAGGAATCAAGGCACCTAGGAAACAGCTCAAATTCCAAGATAGAAATCTGGGATTTTTTAGAGGGAGAGGAAGAAACGACATGAGCCAGAGAGGGTTTGCCTGAAAAAAATACTAAGGTTTTTTGGGGAAAAAACTCCCATTTGCCTAAGAGCTGATCTTTCCCAAGATCAACCCAGTTTCCCAAGAAGAAAAGTAAGAAGAGAAGAAGGGGACAGAGCCAAGGAGGAAAATATCTGCTCTGGAAATAAGACAAAATCCCAAGGGCTGTCAGAAGAATAAGCTGGAGATTTAAAAGCTTGCACTGCTGATGCCACTGTGCTCGTGGCCATTCTTGCTGGAGCACAGTGAGGTACATTCAAGGAGTCAGGAAGAGATGCACAAAGTAAGGCAGTCCTAATGAGGTTAGCCAAATTCCAGACAAGCTCCTTACTACCTGCCTGGCAAATCACAGAAGGATGTTATTTATGTAGCTTTTCACCCTAAACATTCCTGGTGGTGCTTGGGTGGGCAAGACCCCCAGAAAAAGCCCTTTGCAAACCCTAAGTATCAGTGGCTTGCTGAAGTTGCAAGATGCTCAATTCCCCATCTGTAAGCAAAGATAAAATTTCATTTTATTCTCCAAAGAAGGCAGGGAGGGAATACATTTATTTTTTTTCCTTGCAATGCTGGCCACAGTCCCGGAGTCATCTCTGTTCATGATGAAGCACCTTGCTGATTCTGTGGGATGCTGCTGTTAGGATTCAGGGATTTGATAGAGAAGATCCAGTTTCAGAGCTGAGGGAAGTAATGAGGCACACAAAGTAACCAGAGTCTCCCTCCTGGTGTTTCCAGGGAGCACCGAGGTGGATGCTGGAGCTGAAGGCTGCTTTTGGAGCCATGGCTCTTTGTCCTAAACCAAACATCTCTTCTGTCATGTTGCAGGTGAACCTGAACCCCTGGATTTATTTGGGGTCAGGTTGCCTTGTTCCAGAAGCACCTGGAAGCTGTTCAACCATATCTCCATTAGCGAATTTTGCTAATTGGGTGCTGAGCAGAAAATTGAGTTTTAGGCAACTCTGAAGAGGGTTCTCCAAAGGTTTCACATCAGCAGCACAGCCTGGGCAGTCCTGATTGCAGCTGGGATTGACTGTTTGGGCAGCTCCTCCTTTTGCAGGGAGAACTCCTGTTCTCCTGTGATGGTTCCCAAGGGAAGGGTGAGCGGTGCCATGGCCTCTAGCAGGCAGGAAGAGGCTCGGTGCCTGCCAGGCCTGTGCAGACAGGCAGAACCCTGGGTTTCTGCCGGGCAGGATGGTGAAAAGGCCATTTGTGGTTCCCCTGGAGCACTGAGGAGCAATTAGCACGTTTTGCTTGCGTGATTGTTTTGGTCTTTTGTGTGGTTTACTGACAATTCGCTGTGCCAGACCTGCTGCTCATTAAAAAGAAAACAGACCCTCTCCTAAAGGAGACGTTTTGCTGTTTAAGCCCAGAAATCTTCTACAGACCCCTGGGAATAGGGGCTGATCCTAAAAACATGGCTATGTTAACCCTGCTGTGGTTAGGGGTTAGCTGTGCAGGGCCAGAGTCACAGCTTGGACTAAAGGGATGCTATGGTTAGAGAAGGGAAGGAGGCAGGGAAAGGAGGGAGCTGGGTTCTGGGCAGGGCTGGAAGCACAGTCCAGTCCCGTGGGATGTGATTCCTCTTTCACACAAACACGGGAAAGAGGCGTGCGCTGACTGGGGTGTCCTCGGATTGCAAACACTCACTGAGGCCTTAAAAAAACCCCTTAGGTGTGAATCAGGGCTCGTGTGGTTTAGGCAGAATGAGGACGAATCTTGTGAAAAGAAGGTCAAGGTCAGATATTAATGCCCCTTTTTTAAACATTCCTCATCATCATCCTCTCCCAACCTTCCGTTCCCTGCAATGCTGGCCTCGCTTTCCCCCCTCTGGAGCACATTTTAAATCTGCCTGGATTAAACAGGTTGCACCAGAAGCAGCTGACAAGACAGGAAACTCCCCTCCAACCGTGGATTTAGACTGAGATCTGAGAGTAAAAGACACAAGTGTGATCCCCCCCACGCCCCCCCATCCCTCCCGGTCACTCACACCTCCCCAGAAAGATTCATGATCACTTATGGAGATAAGCATCCAGCCAGAGATCTCCAGATTTCTTTAGGGACCTGCGGGAAGAAAAGGAGGAGAAGTTTGGGGATTTTCTGTCATGTTTTTCCCGCAATGAAGCCTGTTACTGAATTTTAATATCAGTCACAGGCTCACACTCACAGAACCCACCCTCTCTCGCTGGGAAGCCATTCCCCTTCATCTTGTCACTCCAGGCCCTTGTCCAGAGCCCCTCTCCAGCTCCTTTGGAGCCCTTTTAGGCCCTGGAAGGGGCTGTAAGTCCTTGTGGGTGCCTCCAGGCTTCACCCCACAGTGTCTTGGTGCTGCATAGCCCTTTCCTAACTAGATTTGAGGACAAAAGCAGGTTTGGAAGCAGTTTTCAGCTCTCCTGCCCATTGTGGCCACCCCACTTTAATCTGCCCGTGCTCAGAGGGGTTTGTGCAGGAGGTGCCTGTACTGAAGAGCTTTCTCATGTTCCCTGCCATGAATTATTCCCCTCGGAGTAACTGAGACAGCAACATTAACACCGAGGCTGCTGACAAGGACTGTTATACTCCTCTCCAGCTCTGCCTGCAGGGAATTGCCTGTTGCTGCTGGCAGAGCTCTCAGGGGATGCAGCAGGGGCTGTAACCTGACCTGTTTCCCTTTGATTCATCTCACTTTGCAGGAGATCTGCTGGCAGCTCCCAACAGCAGCAGCCACCAGCTGCCAGAACAGGGTGGTATAAAAATCAGAATTATCAAGGTTGGAAAAGCTCTCTAAGATCGACCCCAGCACTGCTGAGCCACCGTGTCCCCAAATGCCATCACCAGGTTTGTACCCATCTAAAGGTTAAGTGTTTGTACTTTGACAGCAACAACACAGATTTCTGAAGGGTCTGTTGAGTCCTGAATCCTCTGTGCTAGAAAATATCAGGTGTGTCTAGAAAAATGAGCTGCAGGGGAGATCAGGGGGGCCTTACCCAACAATGTCTACGAAGGCTTTCCCGAGGGGCTTCTCCTCATACTGGACTCCATACTTGGCACATAATGACTTCACCAAAGGCTTCACCTTCCAGAAGTTGTGCCGTGGCATTGTTGGAAAGAGGCTGGAGAGGAGAGAGAGAAAACAAAGCTGAGAAAGCTTATGAGACAAGTGCCAAGGGCTGGGCACCTCTGCATCCTCAGGGGCTCGGTGTTGGTGCCTCCTCCTCAAGCTGTACAGACAAAGAAAGAGAGGCACAGGGACATCCATGCTTTACACTCCCCTGTCCCAATGAGGTGGTGAAAACTGATTTTCCTGTCATGCCTCAAAGCAAATCCATGGACACACCAAAAGCCAGTTTGTGACACGAGTGCAATGGGAGGGCAGCAGGAGTGAGGGAACGGCCTCAGAGATGGCCACCCATTTCCTCTGGGAATAATTATTTCTTGCTGAATTGAATTCCCAGTGACCTGATTTTCCATCTCTGGAAGCAGGTGAAGAAGGATCTTGGGGGACCTTGCCCTGTGCTTTTCATGGAGATTTCCTAAGCTGGCTCCCAAACCAGGCAGCCTCACCCTAAAAACCCTTTCTTTTACATTTGCTGTTGCCATTGGCAACAGACTGTCCATATGGCCCTGGTTTCCATATTTTTTCTGGAATCTGGTACCCAGCATCCTACGCAGTCCCACACTCTGTAAAACACTGGAGTGCTTTAGGGGAGGGGAGTTTTCTGAGGTGGATGCTTGGGATTCGAGCCCACAGCCTTTGTAATGGTAGATACATAATGACCACTCCTCATTAAACCCTAAATTAAGGCTGTGAGGGCGAAAGCTTTGAAGCAAGAGAGAAAAATGTCATGGCTGTAACAGCATCAGACTATCATGGAATGGTTTGGGTGGGAAGGGATCTTACAGCTCATTCAGTTCCTGCCCCAGGAACTGAATCCACTAGCCCAGGTTGCTCCAAGCCCTGTCCAACCTGGCCTGGAACACTTCCAGGGATGGGGCAGCCACAACTTTCACTGCTGTGCAGTGTGGGACTCTTTTTCTTTGGCATATGGTCCTGCCCCACCTCATAATTCCATCCCTGGAGCTGTGGCAAGCGGGCAGTGCCCTCATGATCCCAGCTCCGTACTCACTGGTGCTCGATCTGGAAGTTCAGGTGCCCGGTGAACCAGTCATTGAAAAAGGACTGCTCAATGTTGCAGGTCGCTGCCATCTGCCAAGGAGAGAGAAAACTGTGAGGATTAGGGCTGGCTCGTCCCAAAATTGGAGTGAAATTCCTCTTCCCTGGGCTCTGGGAGCGCAGAGCCTGCTGGGTGCAGCAAGGAGAGCTTTTGATGCCTTAGGTTTTAACTTTTCTATTTTTCCAACCCTGCCCTGCCCAGTGTCACTCTGCAGTTCCCTGGAGCTCGTTCAGTGCTGTTCTCTCATGCTCACACACACACAACAAAGCCTCTCCAGCTCTCCAAGGACACCCAGACCCTCCTAGGCCAAACAACTGCAAACCACAATCGTGGCGACAGGGGGGAAAGCTTGGGCAAATTCCATCCTTGCCTGGCTTCTGCTTGGGGAATTGATGCTGAGATCCAAGTGGGAAGAACTCGTGAGCTGTCCTTGTCCATGTTGGGATGCACTGAGGCAGGAGCCTCTGGAGCCCAGAGTGTACCTCTGAAGGCCTTTCCAATCAATCCCTCCTTTATTTCTTTATTCTTGTCTGGTCTCTGTTTCTAGGCAGCCATTTAAACCATCACTTTAATCATCCCTCATGTAATCAAACACTGGTGGTGAAGTGATGTAGCAGCCCAAGCCCAGATTCCTAAATCTCAGCCTCTCCCCTTGGAGATCAGAGGGTTGGCAGCAGTACCAAGGTGGAAAACAGGAGGGAAATGCATGGGCATAAATCTTCCCCATCCCCATGTAGTTATTGCCCTGTTTGCAATATTCTGACAGTATTTCTTAGGTATTCTGGTTATTAATGATTATAAAATACACGATTTTTTCCTTAAAATCCTTAAAATGCAATCAAATTTTTCATTTGTCCCTCAGACATCCTACTTGGATTTGCAAGGAGATAGAACTGGAAATATATGGAGAATATGGATCTAGAGTAAAGAAAAGGAAAGGGAGCACTCAGTCACTCATCTTCCAGAACAAAAGGACAAAGGCAGCTTCCAAAATGAAGAGTCACCGCTTTTCCCTCAGCTGTTTTGCTGTGGAATCTCCAGGCCTGGCCAAAACACCCAGGAATATTTCCTGGGTTTGCAGTCACATCCAGCTTCAGTCACCACAGTGATTCCCTCTCTCAACTTGCCTCCAGGAGCAGGTAACCTTTTGATTGCCAAATTAACTGCAGAACTTTGGAATTCCATGTCTTTCCCCAACATTTCTGGCTCTGGGAAGGACATCTTTATGGGAGAAGTCATGGACAAGACACTCTACCCTAATAAAGGGTGGTGGTAACTCTCACACTCGTGGAGTAAATCCCATTTTGGGGTGAGTCAGGGGTGCTTCTCCCCCCTCCCAGTTACCTGGGAGCTCAGCCAGTCTCTGTGCTTCTCAGAATCAATTTCCATTGGAATGTGATTCATCTGGGTGACCCACACGAACCAGTGGCTCTCCAAAAACCTGCAAAACCAGGAAAAAATCATGACAATTTCTAGAGGTAACTGGAGTGGGGTTTGCAGGGAGCAGCAGTCTTGGATGGGTGTTGACAAGGAATTGCCAGGAATCATCCTTGTTCCAGGTTTGTTTTCTGCAAGAGCAGATGATCTGATTTTGCAATTTTGCTTTTTTTTTTTCCTTTGCACTTCGAGTTTCATCAAAAATTTTGGGAATTATGGGCTGGTTGCGATAAGTTTTCCAGCTTGGTTTCAGACTTGGAGCATGCACAGAATTACCTCCACAGCCAGCTGGGAAGAGGATGGGGTGAGGCACTCTTGGAGGGTCCAGCCATGGCCAAAGTGGGATCAGCAGTGTGTGAGAACAGGGAATGAGGAAAGGGAGGAGAATCCTGGCTGGACCATCGTGGGGCAGGGGGAGATGCAGGAAGAGTGCCAGAGGAGCTGGAATTGGGAGTTGCTGAGAGGGAGGTGAAGCAGTGGGGCACAGCAGAGCCCAGGCCAGGCTCAAACAGCACTGCAGGGATGGGAGAGCAGCAGGGATGCCCTTGACTCCCTACCTGACAAACGTGAGGAGACCCAGGGATCCCAGGATGCCATAGAACGGGATGTAGGTGAGGAAGTAGCGCAGGTAGTAGCTGATGGCCCAGGCCAGGTCCTGGGGGGAGAGAGAAAACACCAGGCATCACTTTGCCCATCTCAGGTAACCTGTCCTTGCTGGGGATGTTGGGAACACTGGGTAATTCCTGCCTGCCCCTTGGCCTCCCTCTGTGCTCCAGTTTCCAGGCAGACCCCGTAAGGATGGAGGGAATGTTTCACTCACCGCCCAGAACCTGCGCCTGATCATGGTCGAGATGATTTGGATTTGGAAATACACGGGGATGAGCAGAGGCGGGAAGACTGCAAGGCAAAGGGAAATGGTTTGGCCATCAGAGGGCTGGGAAGGGGTGTGACATGAGGGACTGCTTCCATGGAACTGGGAACATGCAGTTTTTCCATGGAGGTTATTCCCAGCCTCGGCTGTTTTACATTCCCTTGCTCTATGGGTGCAATGTTCCAGGTGCTTGGACATCCCTGAGGTGATTTTGGGACCTGTACAGGGTCCTGAGGAGGGGATGGGATGAGCTGAGATTTGAGGAGTCACTCTGCTCACACAGCGAGGGCTGGAAAGGACAAGTGGCATTCCAGGAAAAGGGAAGAGAGGAGGGTGGATACTCACTGAGGAAGAAGTACTCGTGCTGGTGGTTGTAAGGCAGGTACTTCAGCTTCTTCTTGCCATACTGTGGGACACAAGGAGACAGCTCAGCCTGGGATTGGGACATTCCCAGGTAAAAGCAGATTCTCTGCAATAATACTTAATTTATTGGCCAGGGAGTTTTGACTGAATTCCCACCAGTGGGTAAGAAGGGATTTGGTGTGATTAAATATACTGACTTTGTCATTGCCTTAGGTGCAAATTCAATTTTTAAAGATAATTTCTATTCACTGGATGGAATTTTGATGCACTTCACCTGCTGCCATCCCTGTTTCTGTGACAAGAGCTGCCAGCACCTCCATCTTTGCTAATATGAATGTGACAGGGATAAAGTCTGACTTTTTGGAAGGGAAAGCTTGTAGCACCAATAAATCAGGCACGTTATTCCCTCTGGGCTGAGCTCTGCAAGGCTCTGCACTTGGCATCATCTGGAAAAGGATTATATACCAGTGTGAGAATACTGGGATAGACTGATCCTGGCCTAATAGCAGATATTTTGAGGAGGAAATCCAGTTTTCCTTGTTACCACAAATGTTTAGGTTTTCCTTTAAGACTGCTTTCTCAATAATACAAAATCTGGCCAAGAAACCATTTATAATGTTGTATTTCCCTGTGCTGTCTCTGCTGCTTGTCCTTTTTCTTGGGGTTTTGTTCTTAAAACTAGAAATCCTTGTTCCATTGTGAAAAGCACCATGATTTGAGTGCTTTGGGTAGGTTTTTATAAGCAGGCAGTAAATATTTTGGCTCTGGAAGGGCGGATTGAATTAAAATTAAGATTGCTTGATGCCGGAAGAGATTTGCTGTGGAAATGGAAGGTCAGTTTTGAAATGCTCCTGCTGGAATACAGAAGAACACCATATTTCCCCCTCATGCTGGTACTTGGAGCCAACAGGATGACGTGGCCTTGAGTGGCTTTCTGCTTTCTCTCCAATCCCACCAGCACTATTTTTCCTGAGTTACCCCAGGGACACTTTCTCCTGTGGTCAGCACAGGAAATGGATTGGGAATTAACAGTCAAGGCTGCTCCTCAGCCCAAAGGTTGGCTCCAAACTCCTGTCAGACAACGTAGCCAGACAAAATCCCAGGATTAAGCATTTCCTTTCTAGCATTCCTGGAAGTCCTGCCTGTGTAAGTCATGTCTAACAACAGGGGCCAGCTCCTGGATTTGCGCAACCACTCTCCGAGGCCCTCTCGGAGTTTTCCATGTTTTCCCCACTTCTCCTCACCTCAACGGGCTGCGTGTCCCCAAGGACAAAAATGTGCAGCATGTTCACATCTGGGTCCTTCTTGAAGATGTTGGGCTTGGCGTGGTGCTGGAAGTGGCGGTGGTTCCACCAGTTTGCAGAGGCACCCTGGGCAAAGGAGAACAAGGAGTTTTCATCCATGGGGAGCTGCTCCCAACGTGGGATTACCCCATCGTTTATGGGGACTAAAGTGGTGCCACTCAGACCGTGGCCAAAAAAGTGGGGTTTGCTTTGCAAAGAGCAGCCAGGCAGGGAGTGGTGGAGTTGTTGGTTGCTATGAGACTGCTGGTTCCAGAGGGATCCCCAAGGATCATCCGCAGTGAAAGAACATGGAATAAGTGCGCTCTGAGCGACTTACAGGTCACTGTGCCTTCCCAGAAAATCCTGGAAAGGTTTGGGTTGGAAGGGATTTTAAAGTTCATCCAGTCCCAAACCCCTGCCATGGGCAGAGACACCTTCCACTATTGCAGGTTGCTCCATGGGCAATGGTCACCAACTTTTTTTGTGCCTCTGCTCACTTTGGGAAGGTCGAGAGCTGCCCTTTCCTACTCTGCCACAGCCAAAGGGATGCTTTCCCAGAATACCCTGGCTCCATAATTCCCTTTACCTTCAGGTGTCCAATGACAAACTTGTGGACGATGTGGTTCCAGGAGGACTTCTTGAAGACAGAGAGGTGTCCGAAATCATGTTGCAGCCACCCTGCCTGGGCCTGGGATGAGGGGAAATCAGATAGTTAGGAAGCTATTTGGGAATCAGAGCTAAGCAGGAAAGAAATGGAGATGGAGGGCACGATGGGAGTGTGAGGAAGAGCTCTCTTTGTCACCTGGGAAGTTGTAAGGATGCAGGCAAGGATGAGGGTTGTGATCCAGCCGGTCCCGAAGTAGGAAACCATGAGCCAAGCCACAACCTCCATGGCGATGATGTGGCCCAGGTAAAGGGAGAAGAACAAAGGGCTGGCTCGGAACAGGTTCATGTCCTCGGCTGTCTTCCGCAGGGTCCGGAAATCCTCCACCAGCTGGGACTGCAACGGGACAGCCAAGAGCAGGGTGAGGCTTGGGAGTGAGCCTGAGTGAGTTGTGGCATGGATGGATGGATGGATGGGTGGAGGAAGGATGACCTCCATTCTAAAGACTCTGGCTCCATATTCCAGCTTTTTCTGCCCTGTATTCTTAGGATTAAACATGCTGGCTGGTCTGAGCCCACATCCTGACCTTTTGGACCTGGAGCCAGGACAGTAATCCAGACTCTGCTGAGTGTCCCATCACCTGATGTCTGAATGAGCTTCCCAAGCACCATGGAGAAGCTGGAGCAAGAGGGAATTTAGTGCCATTTTGTCTCATCCCAGAGCTCTGATAATGAGCACCCACTATCACCCGGCATCCATTCAATCTGTGGGCCAGCTCCCGTGCAGCCAGCCCTGAGGAGCATTCCTGGGTCACTGGGGCCCAGCATTGTCCCCTCTGTTGTGAGTGACACAGATATATCACAATCATGGCCAGCCACAAACAACGGGGCAGGATTGAGTTTCCTGGCCAGAGCCAGCTGTGCCATGCTCTGGGCCTGAATTATGGATGAGCAGGGATACAGAGCTGCCCTGGGGATGGGCAGTGGCTGCTGCTCCTTAGCACAGCCACCAAAATGAGACATCTGGGGGCTCATGTTTTGGAGCTTGGTCACCAGCAAAAGAGCGGCAGAAGGGACCCTAGAGCTGGTGCACATTTCCCATTCCATCTGTCTCAGTGCCCATTTCCCTTCAGGATGGGATCAATCCAGCCTGGGTGCCTGGAATGGGCTGCCAGAAATTGGCTGTTGGTGGCTCTGTGGGAAAGGAAAGGTTTGTACAGCCAAAAGTGTCACCCCCTTTCCACACACAGTTGAATCCATGATGGGATGCAAATATGGATATGTTCGGTCACTGAGAACTTCTCTCCCTCTCTGGAAAACATCCCAAGAGGGAAAAAATGGTGGGAACAGGCACCCTGAACCCCAGCTGAGGTGCAAAAACTCACGTTTTTGTCTCGGTCCTGGCTGGGCTCCCCTGGAGCGAGTTCTCCAATAAGCAACGGCTTGAGAAACTTCTGCACCAAGGTGGGATTGATATGGAAAGCCTGGAATGCATCCTGGAGTGGAAAAAGGAGGAACAGTGTGAGATTCAGAAGTAAGATGTGCTTCCTATTCATCATCATGTCATCCTCACCCACCTCCAGCAGTTGTGGAACCTGTGGAAGAGAGGGGCCAGGTGACCTCCAGTTCTGTGGTCACAGTTTGGGGCCTTAATTCCACTAAATGCTGATGAATCTGCTGCCCTGGGAACACTGAGACCTGGGATGGCATCCAGCCATATGGTGAAAGGCACCTCAAGAAATTCTTTCTAAGCAACTAAATACTTAAATCCTGTTAATTCTCTTAGAAGGTAGGCAGAGGAGAATTTGTGCAAATCCCTCCTGGGATATAAATACCCTCAGAAAGTCTGCTCCTGGAGGCAAGTCAAGAGAGGGGGTGACTGTGGTGACTGAAGCTGGATGTGGTTGCAAACACAAAAAATATTCCTGGGTGGTTTGGCCAGGCCTGGAGATCCCAGCAGTGAAACAGCTGAGGGAAGAGTGGTGACTCTTCAGAAGAATAATGCCTTGTTTGTGGAGTCATGTTGATCCTGGCATTCATGAGTTTATCTGATTCTTCTTTTTCTCTATTCCTTCCTCTTTCCAGATATTTTTGTCTGCCTGTATCCCACAGGTGCTCGTAGTGAGATCTCAGCCAGATCCTTTCACATGGCACAGTTGGAATTTTAACCCCCAGGACAGCAGCAGGGCCAGAAAGCTGACCCAGATCAGAAACCCTCACTCTGCCCTTGCCCTTCCCTCACTGTACACAACTGGAGGCAGCTCTTGGAATTCACCTGGGAGAACTGGAAAGATTGGTTTCATGAAGTGCTATGGGGAAAAAAAAATAGTTAAAAGCAGGAGTTAGGAGTACCATGCTTCAGCCTTTCCACCCTTTTCCCACTGCCTAACAATTATAGGGACCAACTGAAATCTCCCTCCTGGCTCTAAAGAGAAAGGGTGGGTTGAAAAGCACTCCCTGTGTCCAGCTGACCCTTCTGGGAGCTGCCCTCCACCAAAAGTCTGGGGTTCAAAAATGCCAGGCAACGACCTCAGGCCCAAAGTCCACCAAAATCAATAGAAACTTGGACACATAACTGTGTCACTGAAATATTGGCTCTGGTTCCTGGTTTCCTTCCCTGGAATGATTTGCAGAAGATGTGAAAGAGGAAGGAAAAGCAGAAAGAGGAGGGAAGTGAAAGGTTCTGCAGTTTTGGGTGGGAAAAAAAGGGGAAGAAAGGGAAAACAAGAGAGGGTGACACATAAGAAGTGTTTAAAAATGTTGATTCAGTATTATTTTAGCTGCTGGGAATAAAAAAGTCTTTGGAGGTCTGATTGGGTGCTCACTGCCTGGAGATCCTGCAAGAGATGGAAGGAGTGGATTTTTATTATGTATATCTCATGAAGCTCCTGTACTAACAGATCCCAAATATAAGATAGCACCTGGATTTTGGAATTGTCCTCGGTCCTGTACTGCAGGAGATAAAAAGCTTAAGGAAGTAGATAATCCCTGGGAAACGCTGTGTGATATTGGCACTTGACCTCCCAACTTTGTGATCTACTGACCAAATATGTGTGTTTTATGGGATGTGGGAATTATTCCAGCTGCTTTTGGTGGGATAAAAAAAAAAAAAAAGCTTTGTGTAATGGAGATATGAACTGTACCTGAGCACTGGAAGTGCTTAGTGCAGTCAGGAAAATCACAAGGATTTTCTTTTACTTGCCTGAACACCTCTGGGACAGAGACACTGCAAACTGTGAATGAGGTGACACCAGAACAGGCTGGCCCAGGCTTGGGGGTTGTGTTTTAAAAAATCATAGAACCATGGAATGGTTTGGGCTGGAAGGGACTGCAAAAATCATCTCATTCCATTCCCCTGCCACAGGCAGGGACACCTTCCACAGGTTACTCCAGACCCCATCCAAGCCAACCTGGGACACTTCCAGGGATGGGGCAGCCACAGCTTCTCTGGGCACCCTGTGCCAGGGCCTCACCCTTCACAGGGAAGGATTTCCTCCTAAAATCCAATCTAAACCCATGCAGGGTCAAGGCCAAGCCTTTCTCCCCCTGAATGCGAGAGGTTTTCTTGCCTGTAAATGGTTGTTCACCATGGGGAAGCTGCAAAACTGATGCCAATCCTGGTTTAGTGCTCAGAGCGGTGATTTAACAATTTCAGAGCATTTTGAAGGCCGTGCCTTCACAAAGTGTGGGATGCAACGTAGGGTGGGGAGGTGGGAGGAGAACCAGCAATCCTGGAAGCACCAGCCTATGTTTCAGCCTCCCTTGCAAGGATTCCAGGCAGCTGCAGTAGCAGATGCTTTCTGGTTGCTAATGGAGATAGTGGAGTTAAATTCTTGGGGACAGGAGTCACATTCCTCCTGCTTCAGCAGCTCAGTGTTTGAGAGGTGGAAAGCGAAACCTGGCCTGTCTTTTTGAGGGAGAAAGGTATTCATTCAGAGGATTTACTGAAAAGGCACAGAAGGGCCAAAATGCAGCTCAGGGCTTCAAGGAAAAGGATGGGAAATAACCACGGGATGCAGGGAAATGGGGGCTGATGGAAAGGGAAGGTCCTGCCAAATAATTTTGTCACACGTGGAGCCTCCTCCTTGCTAAGGTGTCAGGAGCTGTGGGAGACCAGCAGTTCCTGTTCCTGCTTGGTCTCCACGCGTTTTGGGAAGAGCTCTGAGGCAGCTTGGATTTCATTGACACGCCCTGGGGGGAGAACATGCTCCCTGGATGCACTTCTGAGCAAGGTGGTTTTGAGGGAAACTCCAGACAACAAACAATTTATTTCTAATTTGTTCCTTTCTCAAGGCTGGGGGGGGTTTGTTGTTGTTGTTTGGTTTATCTTTTACGTTGCTGAAACCTGAGAGATGGCTGAACCCAGTGCGGGAGCAGCTGGAGAAGCAGCAAATGGTTTGCTGGCCTTTTTTTTTTCTCTTTTCTGTAGCAACCTGTAACCAAATTCTCCAGAGAATTTTCTCCTGGGAAAAAAAAAATCCCGGCTAAAAAGCTCCTTGTTTTAAAGCCTCCTCACAGAAGCAACTTTGAGACACAGCCTGGCCTCTGTTTAACCCTCCCTGTGCTTGGCTCCGTGACTCTGCATGTCACAAGCTCCGCACTGGAAAAGGGGAGACTTGGGACACTTCGCTCCTGAATTCAGAGCTCGAGGCACGGCACAAGCAGGAGACAAAGGCAAACCAGCAGGATTTAAGCAGAGCAATCTCTACCAACCACGGCTCCGAGGGAAGGGACGGGGGGGGAATCTGCATCCGCTTGGACCGAGCTGGGAGCAGCGAAAGGGCTGAGCCTGGTGTCCAGCAGGTGTTGGGGAGATGGGGACAGGGGACAGCAGGGAGCCGGCTCCCTTCAGGGAGGGAAGGAGCTGTCAGAGGATGCTGCTGGAGCCGGGAGAGCCGCGGGGGTCGGTCCTTACCGTGGCATCTTCGCCGGCGCAGTGGCTGATCACTCGCTGGCCCCCCGGGTGCCTGTTTGCCCACTTGGTGACATTATAAACCTTTCGCTCTATCACCAGCCACTTGTCCGTCCTCAGGTTGTGCTTCTGGATCTCCTCCCAGGTGTAGAAGCGGATCTGCGCCGCCGGCTCCCCCGAATCCCCCCCTTGCTCGCCCCCTTTCCCCATGGGGCCACTCGATTCTTTGTCTTCTTGCCCGAAGGGGGAGAGGAGGGGGGGGAGAAAACCTGTCCCCGCGCCTCTTAGGGATGTGCCGGAGGGGAAGAGCTTTCCTGGCGGGATTGAACTCAGCTGATCCCCTGCTCCCTCCCTTCGCCTTCTCTCATGTCCTCCCTTCTCTTTGTTTCTGGCTTCCCAGCCCTTGGAATCTCTCCGCCTGCTCGGAAGTGCCCCCTAGGCTGGCTGTCCCCGCACTGATGCACTTTATCCTCGCACATAGCCCTGTGTTTTGAGGGAAGCTCGGCCCCTTCCACCCACACCCCCCCTTCGCACCCTCCTCTCGGGCATCCTCCTCCGCCCC
>VZTN01032961.1:156634-211196 GCA_013400515.1 Erpornis zantholeuca | reverse complement strand
TCCCCTTTTCGCCTTCCTTCCTTCCCCCCCCTTTCCCACTTCCCCTCCTTTGCCCTCTTTTCTCCCCTTTACCCCCTTTTTTTCCACTTCCTCTCTTCTCCACTTTTCCCACCTTTCCCCCTTTCCTCTTCTTCCCCCTTTTCCCCGTTTCCCCTTCCCTGTTTTCCTCCTCTTTCCATCGTTTCTCTTCTTCCCCATTTCCCCCTTTTGTCCTCTCTTTCCCCCTTTTTCTTCCCTTCTCCTCTTCCCTTCTTCTCCCCTTCCTGCCTTTTCCTCTTCCACTCCTTTTTCCCTCTTTTTTCCCTTCACCCTTTCCTCTTCCACTCCTTTTTCCCCTCTTTTTTCCCTTCACCCGTCCTGCTTTCCTTTCTTTCCACGCGTTTCTCCTCCTTCCCCTCTCCTTTTTACCATTTTTACTCTTTTTTACTATTTTTACTCTTTCTTACCCTTTTTCTTCGTCCCCTCTATTTCATGCTTTTCCCCCCTTTTCTACCTTCCCCCCCGCAGACTTCTCACCCCACTTGTCACTGCTGAGCTCACAAAGGAGCTGTTGCTCCTCTGCCCGAAATCTGCATTGTTTTGCTCTCTTTCTGCCAGGCTGCCGCTGGTGGCTGCCACACTTCACAGCTTTCCCGTGTCACAAGCAGAGCTGCTCGGGCCCAGCCAGAGCTCCCCTGCCCGAGGCCATGCTTTTATGACCAGGTGGGATAATGCCATCTTTGCCATCTTTTCCTTGCCGTGGGGTGCTTTATTGTACACAATCCCCGTCGTTAGGTTACGCAAGCTGTGCTGTTGCAAGGACAGAACCAGCATGAGGCACTTTCCCTGTGGCTTTGCTCACCTCTGACAGTGCCTGTGGCCACTTTCCAGGCCCAGCCAGGTGTGATCTCCAGCTTTCCCAGCCACAGGAATCTTTTCTTGTGATTATTTTGCATGAATAAGTGGGAGGATTATTAAGCTTTTCTGTAGTGGCACAGCTGGGGCTAAGCAGGGGAAGGAATCCACAGGGTTAACCACAGAATCACAGAAGGGTTTGGGTGGGAAGGGAACCTTAAAGTCCATCCAGTTCCAATCCCTTGCTATGGATAGGGATATCTTCCACTAGCCCAGGTTGCTCCAAGCCCATCCAACCTGCCCTGGGACACTTCCAGGGATGGGGCAGCCACGGCTTCTCTGGGCACCCTGTGCCAGGGCCTCCCCACCCTCAAAAGGAAGGATTTCTCCCCAATATCCAACCTAAATATCTCCTCGTCAGCTTTGTGCTAAGCCATGCTGGAGCTTTCCTCTGTTTCTGCTTGGTGTTAATGCTGTAGGATGGCTTCAGCCTATTAAACAGTCTTTGCCTGTGGTGTGGGGTGAGGAAAGTCAGAAATGACAGGAATGTTTTGCTAAGACTTGCTAGTTTTATTTAGTTTGGTTCAAAATAGCCCTGTGACAAGGATCAGGCTAAATTGCAGCCAGACACCACATTAAGGTGGACCTGAAACTTGTCGCTTGTGATGAGGGAAAAGTTTGCTGAGTTCTTTAAATTTGGGGATTTTAATCCAATTGTACCTATCCAGGTGTGACTGGATAGGTACAATTCAGGAAGAAATTCTCCCCTCTGAGGTGGGGAGGCCCTGGCACAGATTTCCCAGAGAAGGTGTGGCTGCCCCTGGATCCCTGGAAGTGTCCAGGGAGTGGACACTGGAAGTGACCAGGCTTGGAGCAACCTGGTCTATGGAAGGTGTCCCAGCCCATGGCAGGGGGTGGAATGGGATGAGCTTTAAGGTCCTTTCTAACCCAAACCATTCCTGGATTCTATGTTGATTCTATGAAATTACCTGATACGGAGACTGGTGCCTTTTGGAATTTACCTGTAGATGGACAAAGAAGCGAAACCAGCGCCCAGAACTCCCCACCTGGATATTTCCCATGGAAAATTGCTTCCTAACTTAATGACAAATCATTGAAAGATGCCTCTAAAATAATGCCTGCTGCTCCCAGCTGCCAGCAGTGCAGCCAGCCAGGCTGTCAGGCTTCAGGCAGTGCTTGTTCCGAGTTTTCTTTGGCTCCTGGGGCACAAACCAGCCCTGGCAAAGAGAGGAGAACAGGCTCTGCTCTATGGCCAAGTGGGTGAAAGGCTGCGCTTGCTGCCCGGTGTAGCTTTAGCAGCACAAAGAGCTTGTGTGAGGGACATAAAAGGCCTGAGTTTAACCAAAGAGTCACGAGATGTGGGCAAAAAAAGGTGAGGAACATGAGAGGGGATGAATATGGGAAGGGGGGCATGGAAGTGGAAGAGTTTTTGCGGGGAGCACAGGTAGAAGGGGCATGAGCTCATGAGTCAGTGAAGGGTATCCCACTGGGACAGGCTGGAATGGTGAAAAAGCAGGGAAAATTGGGGGCTCAGGTACCTTCATGCTGTCTCATGCATTGGTTTAGTGTAGAAGAAGTAGAAACCCTGAGGAAAGTGATTTAAAAATGTAGCCAAAAACTGGCGCTTCCTGTGTTTGTCATCTCATCCCTTTGTTGAGATTTATGTAGTGTGAGAAGTTTCTTTTAATTTGGTTTTTTAGAAAGGAGTAGACTTTGACAGCAGCACCCACACTGGCACCAGCATGTGGAAATGCCCTGTAGCTGTGCTGCAAAATCTCATGGGTGCAGGGAAAATCCTCCTTTTCCCCCAGTTTATGGTGTGAGATCCATCACTTGGTAAGGCTGGATGGCTCTGAGGCATGTGGTGGGAAAAGGAGGCAGCAGGAAAGAGCAGTGAACAAGAGAAAGCTAAAAAAAGGCAGGAACTGAGGATTTGGGGAGAAAACCAGACTGAAAATCAGATGCAGCTGCACCTTTAAACTTTTTAATACTTTTAACAGACTTTTTGATACCTTTTTCCTTTCTGCCATGAAAAATACACCTAAGGAGAGAAAGGACCCCAGGTTTTTCCTTGTCTTCCATGAGAGGGAAAGGCTGAGGAGCTCTGAACTTAAAAATAAGTTGAATAATAAATTAAAACAGTGGGAAACATCCTCAGGAGGCTGGGAATGGGGGCCTGGATCCTGAGGTGAGGGAACCCAGTGATTAAGTGGGAATGCTGTAGCAGTCCATGCATTTAAAAAAAATGCTACCAATTTTCTTTTTACTCTGGGTATTTTTTACTCTGCCATATTCCACTTTTTCCCTGGCCCCGGGAGAGTGGCTGAGAGCTGAGGAACTTTCTGAGGGAAACAACCAAGGGAGGAACAGAAATCCCCATTGTGAGGGAGGCCGTGGCTGGCAGGGGCTCCACATTCTGCAGTGGATCTCGGGCTGCCTGTGGGATTATCAGGGTCAGGGCACAGACTGCTCCGGCTGCCAGGGGAGCAGCATCACACTCAGAAATCACACTCAGAAAGCAGCAGGCACTGCAGCAGGGAAAGAATATGATGATGCTTTGTCTCAATTTCGAGGGAAGATCCTCCTGGTGTTCCTCTGTTATCATCAGCTCCTTTCCTTTTTTTTTCCTTACTCAGGTTTTGCTTTCGAAAGTGTAAAACTCTAAACAATCACTGCCTCGCTCCCTCAGTTGCTAATCTGAAGTTATGTCTTCTGAAGGACAAAAGATGAGCTTATTTTTATCTCCTCCCTTACATAGAGTAATTCCTGGGTGCATTTCTGGCAACATGCAAACTCCTCCCAAATCTGTCTTTTTTGTACCTAAATTTTGCTAGGTCAGAGCACTGAGTGAATACTCCATGAAGTTACACTGTTTGTGGGGAAAATCGAGAACTTACTGTGGGTATAAAGTGTTAGCAACCCAAACAAAGAGTTCTAGGTACAACACTAACTCATTTAGGCCCAGTTATTTCAGTATTACAGCTCATTCCCAACAACACTACAAGAATAAAGGGAAAATTTCCATTTTCTCCTCCTTCCACTGGTGTTTACACAGATCCTTGCAGTGCATCCTAAGCCTGGTGTAGGAGTGGTGTTACAGGGAGCTCTCAGGAGCTTCAAGCTCTTCCCTGGTAGTAAGACAATGACTAAATTAGTGCTTTCCCGTTGCATTTGCTTCATCAGCGTGGCTGTTTTAATTGCACTGATGACAGAACCTTGTAAATCACTCCACCACAATTCAGCTGTGCCTGGAATATTCAGCTTTTCTCAGGCTGAGCCAAAGCCAAGAACTGAGTCTTCTTTTAGACTCTGTCCTTTTAAACTGGTTTTCGGCATTTGTTAGTTTTCCTTTAATTTTTTTTCCCCTGTGGTTTCAGACCTCATCATCCATCATTGTAACTCAATTTTCTCTAAAAGGAGCAAAGAAAGGCTGCAATCCTTTCAGCCCACCTCCCTCTTTCCCTGATTACTGGTTTGGTCACCAGATGCCCAAATATTTAGTGATCCCTCATCACCCTCATACTCACTTAAAGTATATCCCAGCCAAATCATGGTAGTGAAATAAGGCATTTTAATATATTTTCTCCAAATTTTGGTGGTCCCCAAAATTTGCAGGCAGATTGGAAGAGTGAACCAGAGAGCATCTCCTCCCTCCCCTCGGATTTTTGGTGGTTCCTGGTAGCCTGGGGAGCTGGGTCATGGCGAGATGGTGACAGCAGATGTGGAGATGGAAGCAGTGAAGGGGACACAAGGAGTCAGGGCACTGAAGGACAAGTTTTACCTGGTTAATTGTGTTCCAGCAGGGATGGATGCCAGCAGTCCCAGCTGGATGTGGGATGCTGGCGAGTCCATAGCAGCAGCTGGTTTTTATCCCTGGCAGTTTTTATGACAAAGGTCCCATTCTTGTCTCTGAGACGCTCGTTGAGTGTGGCAAGGGCAGGGGAAACAAGCACTGCTGGCAACTGGCAGGACACAGAAACCTTCACTGCTTGGGGCTGGGTGATTCCAGGAGCCTCCACGGCTCCTCTCGGATCATCCACTGAGGGGAAAACAGCCACAGCCAGGGATTCCATGTCAGAAGGAGCTTGGAAGGGAATTCCAAGGGCTCTTGTGTAATTTGTCTGGGAAAATGTGTTAATAAGGTGTTAACATCCCTTATGGCTGCTGAAACCAGAGGAGACACATGAATGGAACGAGAGTGAATTTTATCAAGTTTAGTGGTGTTTTTTGCCTGTTAAGATCCCTCCAAGGAAGTTTCCAAAGGTTTAACTCATGTAGGAAGATGGAATTTATTTGCTTTTAAGGTAGTGCATAGGAAAGAGAAAACTGATCTCTGTGTGTCCCCCAGATTCACAATAAAAGGTTGTAGATATCAACCGAATTTAGGATAAATATTCCATTGTGCAATTGATAATGGGGAAAAATGAATTTTAAATAATCACTGCACTGTTCTGAGTGTAATTGTTACATTTAAAAAGATGCTAAACATCTATTAATGTTTATTAATATGAATTGCTGAAGGGAAGGAAATAAAATCCTTCGATCCAGTGTTTTGCAGGCAGAGAATTCCAAGATGTGATGTAGCCATCAGGTGATGCTCAGAACGTGAGGGGATGCAGCCTGGTGGCTCTTTGTTTCTATGGTTACCTTCAACTGGAATTGCTGTAACTAGGTCAGATTGGAAGGTGTGAATGGAAACAAAGAAATCCGGGATCAATAAGGAGAGTTCAGGGTGCTGCTGTGGAAAGGGAGATGAGTGTGGGGAGGGGAATTTTAATTTGTAACTCCTATGGATGAACACAGATGGACTTGTCTGTTTCAGCATCATTGCTCTCCCAGCGTTATCCCACTGTCTGAAGAATCATCTGCAGGGTTTTGATGGGATTTACCTGTGGCAACACCTTCCCTCCCTCTGGCTGCATATCCAGGCAGGAGCAGCCAAAAGGAGCCCTAGGAACAGGAGAGGCTGAGGGAGCTGCAAGGGAGAGGCAGAACAGATGGAAGGGAGGGAGGGATCTGTTGGAAAGGNCAGCTCATTCCCAACAACACTACAAGAATAAAGGGAAAATTTCCATTTTCTCCTCCTTCCACTGGTGTTTACACAGATCCTTGCAGTGCATCCTAAGCCTGGTGTAGGAGTGGTGTTACAGGGAGCTCTCAGGAGCTTCAAGCTCTTCCCTGGTAGTAAGACAATGACTAAATTAGTGCTTTCCCGTTGCATTTGCTTCATCAGCGTGGCTGTTTTAATTGCACTGATGACAGAACCTTGTAAATCACTCCACCACAATTCAGCTGTGCCTGGAATATTCAGCTTTTCTCAGGCTGAGCCAAAGCCAAGAACTGAGTCTTCTTTTAGACTCTGTCCTTTTAAACTGGTTTTCGGCATTTGTTAGTTTTCCTTTAATTTTTTTTCCCCTGTGGTTTCAGACCTCATCATCCATCATTGTAACTCAATTTTCTCTAAAAGGAGCAAAGAAAGGCTGCAATCCTTTCAGCCCACCTCCCTCTTTCCCTGATTACTGGTTTGGTCACCAGATGCCCAAATATTTAGTGATCCCTCATCACCCTCATACTCACTTAAAGTATATCCCAGCCAAATCATGGTAGTGAAATAAGGCATTTTAATATATTTTCTCCAAATTTTGGTGGTCCCCAAAATTTGCAGGCAGATTGGAAGAGTGAACCAGAGAGCATCTCCTCCCTCCCCTCGGATTTTTGGTGGTTCCTGGTAGCCTGGGGAGCTGGGTCATGGCGAGATGGTGACAGCAGATGTGGAGATGGAAGCAGTGAAGGGGACACAAGGAGTCAGGGCACTGAAGGACAAGTTTTACCTGGTTAATTGTGTTCCAGCAGGGATGGATGCCAGCAGTCCCAGCTGGATGTGGGATGCTGGCGAGTCCATAGCAGCAGCTGGTTTTTATCCCTGGCAGTTTTTATGACAAAGGTCCCATTCTTGTCTCTGAGACGCTCGTTGAGTGTGGCAAGGGCAGGGGAAACAAGCACTGCTGGCAACTGGCAGGACACAGAAACCTTCACTGCTTGGGGCTGGGTGATTCCAGGAGCCTCCACGGCTCCTCTCGGATCATCCACTGAGGGGAAAACAGCCACAGCCAGGGATTCCATGTCAGAAGGAGCTTGGAAGGGAATTCCAAGGGCTCTTGTGTAATTTGTCTGGGAAAATGTGTTAATAAGGTGTTAACATCCCTTATGGCTGCTGAAACCAGAGGAGACACATGAATGGAACGAGAGTGAATTTTATCAAGTTTAGTGGTGTTTTTTGCCTGTTAAGATCCCTCCAAGGAAGTTTCCAAAGGTTTAACTCATGTAGGAAGATGGAATTTATTTGCTTTTAAGGTAGTGCATAGGAAAGAGAAAACTGATCTCTGTGTGTCCCCCAGATTCACAATAAAAGGTTGTAGATATCAACCGAATTTAGGATAAATATTCCATTGTGCAATTGATAATGGGGAAAAATGAATTTTAAATAATCACTGCACTGTTCTGAGTGTAATTGTTACATTTAAAAAGATGCTAAACATCTATTAATGTTTATTAATATGAATTGCTGAAGGGAAGGAAATAAAATCCTTCGATCCAGTGTTTTGCAGGCAGAGAATTCCAAGATGTGATGTAGCCATCAGGTGATGCTCAAAACGTGAGGGGATGCAGCTGGTGGCTCTTTGTTTCTATGGTTACCTTCAACTGGAATTGCTGTAACTAGGTCAGATTGGAAGGTGTGAATGGAAACAAAGAAATCCGGGATCAATAAGGAGAGTTCAGGGTGCTGCCGTGGAAAGGGAGATGAGTGTGGGGAGGGGAATTTTAATTTGTAACTCATATGGATGAACACAGTTGGACTGGTCTGTTTCAGCATCATTGCTCTCCCAGCGTTATCCCACTGTCTGAAGAATCATCTGCAGGGTTTTGATGGGATTTACCTGTGGCAACACCTTCCCTCCCTCTGGCTGCATATCCAGGCAGGAGCAGCCAAAAGGAGCCCTAGGAACAGGAGAGGCTGAGGGAGCTGCAAGGGAGAGGCAGAACAGATGGAAGGGAGGGAGGGATCTGTTGGAAAGGGGAAGCAGAACCAAGGGCAGGGAGGATAAGTGGTAATCGAGACATAAGGAGAAACAGGTGGTAAAAGAGGTTCAAAAGAAGGAACTTGAGTGTGAGGAAGGGAAACTCCCTGGAAGGACAGGGGAGCCAGGTGGGGCTCAGGGAAGGTCTCTTCCCCCAGGTAACAAGTGGCAGGACAAGAGGAAACAGCCTCAAGTTGTGCCAGGGGAGGTTGAGGTTGGATATGAGGAAAAATTATTGTCAAGGCTTGGCAAGCCCTGGACCAGACTGTCCGGGGCAGAGGTGGAATTGTGTGGGGGGGATTTAAAAGCCGTGCAGATGTGGCACTTGGGGACGTGTTTTTGTGGTGCCCAGCAACAGGACGAAGAGCAAAGACCATAAACTAAAACTCCAGAGGTTCCACCTCAACGTGAGGAAGAACTTCTTTACATGGAGGGTGGCAGGGCACTGGGACAGGCTGTTCAGGGACCTCGCGGAGGGTGCGGCATCTCGGCGTCTCTCTCTCCGGAGTCTCCAAACCCACCTGTATGCATTTCTGCGCCACCTGCTCCAGGTGACCCTGCCTTGGCAGGGGGTTGGGCTGGATGATCTCCAGAGCTCCCTTCCAACCCGAGCGATCCCGTGATTCTGTGACGGATGGCTTGGCAGTGCTGGGGGCACTCGCTGCTC
The DNA here is from genome assembly GCA_013400515.1 of Erpornis zantholeuca. Taxonomy (NCBI): domain Eukaryota; kingdom Metazoa; phylum Chordata; class Aves; order Passeriformes; family Timaliidae; genus Erpornis; species Erpornis zantholeuca. Next base: position 202,595 of record VZTN01032961.1, on the reverse strand, counting down.
TCAGTGGGCTTTTCCGAACGAAACGATTCCTGGAGCCATCCCAGCCCAGTTCCCTCCCGTCCCCTGCCGTCCATCCCCGAATCCCGCAGCATCCCGGCCACCCTTCCCGGCCCCGGGGGCGGGCGCACGGCGAGCGCAGCCCAGTGGGCGTGGGGGGACCGGGGTGGGCGTGGGGACCCCAGAGAGGCGGAGCCGGGCCGAGCCGAGCCGAGCCGAGCCCGGGCGAGCCGATCCTGGCCGAGCCGATCCCGGCCATGGAGGGCTCGGAGCCCGGCCGGGGGGGGATGCGGCACTTGGGGACGTGTTTTTGTGGTGCCCAGCAACAGGACGAAGAGCAAAGACCATAAACTAAAACTCCAGAGGTTCCACCTCAACGTGAGGAAGAACTTCTTTACATGGAGGGTGGCAGGGCACTGGGACAGGCTGTTCAGGGACCTCGGGGAGGGTGCGGCATCTCGGCGTCTCTCTCTCCGGAGTCTCCAAACCCACCTGTATGCATTTCTGCGCCACCTGCTCCAGGTGACCCTGCCTTGGCAGGGGGTTGGGCTGGATGATCTCCAGAGCTCCCTTCCAACCCGAGCGATCCCGTGATTCTGTGACGGATGGCTTGGCAGTGCTGGGGGCACTCGCTGCTCTCAGTGGGCTTTTCCGAACGAAACGATTCCTGGAGCCATCCCAGCCCAGTTCCCTCCCGTCCCCTGCCGTCCATCCCCGAATCCCGCAGCATCCCGGCCACCCTTCCCGGCCCCGGGGGCGGGCGCACGGCGAGCGCAGCCCAGTGGGCGTGGGGGGACCGGGGTGGGCGTGGGGACCCCAGAGAGGCGGAGCCGGGCCGAGCCGAGCCGAGCCGAGCCCGGGCGAGCCGATCCTGGCCGAGCCGATCCCGGCCATGGAGGGCTCGGAGCCCGGCCGGGGGGGGATGCGGCACTTCACCTGGGAGGAGATCGGGCAGCGGAGCGGGCGGGGGCCGGCGCCGCAGGAGCGCTGGCTGGTGATCGACAGGAAGGTGTACGACATCAGCCACTTCTGCCGGAGACACCCGGGGGGATCGCGGGTCATCAGCCACTACGCCGGGCAGGACGCCACGGTGAGCGGCCGGGCTGCGGCCCCGGCAGCCCAGGGAGGCAGGGAGGGAGGGATCAGCAGGGCTGGGCGCGGAGGAGGATCCCTGCTGGGGATGGCAGCAGGGCACGGAGCCCGTGTGTGGCACGCTCGGCTGTGTGCGAGGGAACACCCAGGGCGCACGCTCCGCCGGGGATTGTTTGGGACGCTTGTTAGCGGGAAGCGTTGCCGAAGGAATGGCTAAAAACCGCGACCGGGAGAAAAAGAACCAAACCCAAACAACAACAAAACAACCAACCAACCAAACAAATCGGCACACGCAGAGCGCTCGGTAATTTTTGCACACGTAGGAATATCGGGTGCCCACCCGTGGGGCACATGCGGGGGTCGCGGGGGCAGAGCTGTTGTTCCCAAGTGCTCGGGCGCCTTCGCCCTCCTCGAACTTCCCGAACCCGGGAGATGGCACTGGAGCAGAATATCACTGAAAGTCGTATTTCAGTCACGAAAAAGAAATGAATCATTCACGTCTCAGTGCCAGCGGCTGTTGCAGAGCGGAGTGAACGCTGTTGGAGTTGGGTGTGGGGTGGCTTTGCCGGTGGTGTTTCCTTCCTTTGTCTGCTTGTGCCTTTTCCATGAATTTCTCCAAATATGCGCGTTTGTGCCCAAGGGTGGGGATGGGGTGTGAATCTACCTGTAGGATGGTGCTGATGGACTGTGTTTCAGTCAGGATGGAACTTGAGATCTCTACGTGAAGGTCCCGTGGTATGAATATCATTTAAAGCCAAAAATAATAAGTGATTTTGCAACATTTCATGAGGGCAGGATGCACGTGTGCCTTTTCAAAGCCCCATCACTGGCACAGGTTGCCTGGAGAGGTGGTAGAGCCCCATCCTTGGAAGTGTTCCAGGCCAGGTTGGATGGAGCTTGGAGCAACCTGGGATAGTGGAAGGTGTCCGTGGCTGGGGGGAAAGAGATGAGCTTTGAAGAGCCTTTCCCACCCAAAACATTCAGTGTTCCTGTGACCAGAAAAGGGTCAGCCCATGGTGTGAGCAGGGCTGGAGGGTGGGATTGNGTCTGTTTCAGCATCATTGCTCTCCCAGCGTTATCCCACTGTCTGAAGAATCATCTGCAGGGTTTTGATGGGATTTACCTGTGGCAACACCTTCCCTCCCTCTGGCTGCATATCCAGGCAGGAGCAGCCAAAAGGAGCCCTAGGAACAGGAGAGGCTGAGGGAGCTGCAAGGGAGAGGCAGAACAGATGGAAGGGAGGGAGGGATCTGTTGGAAAGGGGAAGCAGAACCAAGGGCAGGGAGGATAAGTGGTAATCGAGACATAAGGAGAAACAGGTGGTAAAAGAGGTTCAAAAGAAGGAACTTGAGTGTGAGGAAGGGAAACTCCCTGGAAGGACAGGGGAGCCAGGTGGGGCTCAGGGAAGGTCTCTTCCCCCAGGTAACAAGTGGCAGGACAAGAGGAAACAGCCTCAAGTTGTGCCAGGGGAGGTTTAGGTTGGATATGAGGAAAAATTGTTGTCAAGGCTTGGCAAGCCCTGGACCAGACTGTCTGGGGCAGAGGTGGAATTGTGTGGGGGGATTTAAAAGCCGTGCAGATGTGGCACTTGGGGACGTGTTTTTGTGGTGCCCAGCAACAGGACGAAGAGCAAAGACCATAAACTAAAACTCCAGAGGTTCCACCTCAACGTGAGGAAGAACTTCTTTACATGGAGGGTGGCAGGGCACTGGGACAGGCTGTTCAGGGACCTCGGGGAGGGTGCGGCATCTCGGCGTCTCTCTCTCCGGAGTCTCCAAACCCACCTGTATGCATTTCTGCGCCACCTGCTCCAGGTGACCCTGCCTTGGCAGGGGGTTGGGCTGGATGATCTCCAGAGCTCCCTTCCAACCCGAGCGATCCCGTGATTCTGTGACGGATGGCTTGGCAGTGCTGGGGGCACTCGCTGCTCTCAGTGGGCTTTTCCGAACGAAACGATTCCTGGAGCCATCCCAGCCCAGTTCCCTCCCGTCCCCTGCCGTCCATCCCCGAATCCCGCAGCATCCCGGCCACCCTTCCCGGCCCCGGGGGCGGGCGCACGGCGAGCGCAGCCCAGTGGGCGTGGGGGGACCGGGGTGGGCGTGGGGACCCCAGAGAGGCGGAGCCGGGCCGAGCCGAGCCGAGCCGAGCCCGGGCGAGCCGATCCTGGCCGAGCCGATCCCGGCCATGGAGGGCTCGGAGCCCGGCCGGGGGGGGATGCGGCACTTCACCTGGGAGGAGATCGGGCAGCGGAGCGGGCGGGGGCCGGCGCCGCAGGAGCGCTGGCTGGTGATCGACAGGAAGGTGTACGACATCAGCCACTTCTGCCGGAGACACCCGGGGGGATCGCGGGTCATCAGCCACTACGCCGGGCAGGACGCCACGGTGAGCGGCCGGGCTGCGGCCCCGGCAGCCCAGGGAGGCAGGGAGGGAGGGATCAGCAGGGCTGGGCGCGGAGGAGGATCCCTGCTGGGGATGGCAGCAGGGCACGGAGCCCGTGTGTGGCACGCTCGGCTGTGTGCGAGGGAACACCCAGGGCGCACGCTCCGCCGGGGATTGTTTGGGACGCTTGTTAGCGGGAAGCGTTGCCGAAGGAATGGCTAAAAACCGCGACCGGGAGAAAAAGAACCAAACCCAAACAACAACAAAACAACCAACCAAACAAACAAATCGGCACACGCAGAGCGCTCGGTAATTTTTGCACACGTAGGAATATCGGGTGCCCACCCGTGGGGCACATGCGGGGGTCGCGGGGGCAGAGCTGTTGTTCCCAAGTGCTCGGGCGCCTTCGCCCTCCTCGAACTTCCCGAACCCGGGAGATGGCACTGGAGCAGAATATCACTGAAAGTCGTATTTCAGTCACGAAAAAGAAATGAATCATTCACGTCTCAGTGCCAGCGGCTGTTGCAGAGCGGAGTGAACGCTGTTGGAGTTGGGTGTGGGGTGGCTTTGCCGGTGGTGTTTCCTTCCTTTGTCTGCTTGTGCCTTTTCCATGAATTTCTCCAAATATGCGCGTTTGTGCCCAAGGGTGGGGATGGGGTGTGAATCTACCTGTAGGATGGTGCTGATGGACTGTGTTTCAGTCAGGATGGAACTTGAGATCTCTACGTGAAGGTCCCGTGGTATGAATATCATTTAAAGCCAAAAATAATAAGTGATTTTGCAACATTTCATGAGGGCAGGATGCACGTGTGCCTTTTCAAAGCCCCATCACTGGCACAGGTTGCCTGGAGAGGTGGTAGAGCCCCATCCTTGGAAGTGTTCCAGGCCAGGTTGGATGGAGCTTGGAGCAACCTGGGATAGTGGAAGGTGTCCGTGGCTGGGGGGAAAGAGATGAGCTTTGAAGAGCCTTTCCCACCCAAAACATTCAGTGTTCCTGTGACCAGAAAAGGGTCAGCCCATGGTGTGAGCAGGGCTGGAGGGTGGGATTGCAGCCAGCTGCATTCTTTAGGTGATGATATCAGTGCCACCGCCGGGTGCAGTTGAACTGCTGACCGCTCAGAAACCCCTGCCAAGTTTTATTTTCCGGTGGTTTTGTCCCCAGGGATCAAAAGAACGAGACTCCTCAAAACCAGGGGGAAATGGGAAGTAAAGGAAGAACTCTCCCAGTTTGCTGTGTGATTTCTGGAAGGTGCAATCAGCCGTCCCCTAACCCCCAGCTGGGATTGCACTCCCAGGTTGTACAGCCTCCGTGGAAAGGATTGGTCTAAATCTGTGGTACCATCCTCCGCTGCTCTGCCCACATACTCCTCCCCATTTTTTTCCCCCCCTTTTCCAATGGGAAAATGCAAATATTGGTTCCCCTCTCTGTTTCCCTCCTTTATTCAGTGACCCTGAGTAGGGAGGATGCTACAGCTGACCCAGAGCTGGCAACATCAGCCAGTTTTTTAACCCCTTTCCTGACTGGGGATCCTTTAAAAGGAACATTTTATTTTAAAAGCACATAAAGATGGCCTAGTAATTATATTGATAAACAATGCATGGTGCATGAATTTTACAAAGTGATGCCCAGCAAGCAAATACTGTCCCAGAAAATTTTAAAAAACCCACATCCTTAGGCTGAAGGAGATTGTAAAAATATTCTAATTTGGGCATCAGGAGAGAAATGTGGAAAAGGAGGTAAACAGGAGATCAGGAATTAAATGCCAAAGTCCCCACAGGATTTGTAATTTAAATATTGGGACAGAATCTGTAGTAATAACACCACTAGTGAGGTTTTTCACCTGGTTGCCATGGAGATTGACATTACATTTAACTTATAAAAGTTACTGGTTTCCCTAACAGGGATCTTTTGAATGGTCCAGCATATCATGGAATAGATTCCTTTTGCTGCCACCTGTTTTTTCTCCATCCTGTTCCTCTGTCTGTGTTTCAGGATCCTTTCATTGCTTTTCATCTTGACAAGGCACTGGTGAGGAAGTACATGAGCCCTCTCCTGATTGGGGAACTGGCACCAGATCAGCCCAGCTTTGAGCCCAGCAAGAACGTGAGTGTGTTAAAAGCTTGGTTTAGGGGTTGAAATTGTTCTGTTTAACTTCTCTGAGTGGCAGGCAGAACGCCCTGTACATAACACCATAGAATCTCCTGGAATCACTGTTGGCCGAAGCTTCATTTCATGTCATCATTTGTAGTTTTAGCAAAGATTTGTCTCCAGGTGACCCTCAGCTTTCCCCCTTCTCATCCCTGAGAGGGAAAACCGTGCTCCTCTTCGTGTTCTGAGGTGTCTTCTGACCAGTGGATGCTTTTGGGTGTCCCCACAGAAAAAGCTGGTGGAAGATTTCCGTGAGCTCCGTGCGACCGTGGAGAAGATGGGGCTTCTCCAGCCCAACCACGCCTTTTTCCTCCTCTATCTCTGCCACATCTTGGTGCTGGATGTTGCAGCCTGGCTCATCATCTGGTATTTTGGAGCATCCTTGGTGCCTTTCCTCTTCTCTGCAGTGCTTCTGGGCACTGTGCAGGTGAGCAACTACACACACTAAATAAAAAAAGCCGAATTTGGGGGCTTAGGTGCTTGTTGCCGCAAGCAGGGGAGAAATCTTACTGTCCTGGACTTCCCCAAACCCTGCTTCTCTCTAGATTCCCCCAAAAGGGCAAAACTACACATGCTGCTGTGGTAGAGCAGGCTTTGCCTCGCTTTTCCCTCCCCCTATTCCATCAAAGCCTTCCTTATTCCAGCCTTCCCCAGGCCATGAAAGCCGTGCCTGGGTCCTGAGCTCCACGGTGCCAGAACTCCAAGGCTGTGTGCAGGGGCCAAGCCACCGTGTTCCCATGGGAACTTGCAGGGAGTTAGAGGAGAGGGCAGAGCAGCTCTCAAAGCCCCAGCTATTCCTCCCATGGCCAGCTGATCCCCTTGGAATTACAAGTACTCGGAGGAGGCAGCAGCAAGCTGCTCCTTAAAGGAGACTTTGTTGCCGATTTCAGAGCAGTTTTGTGAGGGAATAAATGCTGGTTCTCAGCTCCATGGCCCTTTTTTTTTCCCATGTTTTCTTTTTTTTTCTTTTTCCTTCCTCATGGAAACAACTGTCCAGCACCAAAAGTCATTAGGCAGAGTCTGGAGTGCACTGGTGTGTAGTGAAAAAGGAGAGCTTGGATTGGGACCTGGCACTGGAAGCGCTCTTGCTGTCCAGGGATATGTTGTGAGGAGCGTGGGAGTGGGAGAAGAAAGCCCTTTTCAGACACACAGACCCTCCTGGCAGCTCTTTCTCCCCAGCAGCACTGTTGTTTCCTTAATTCCAGGCGCAGGCTGGCTGGCTCCAGCATGATTTTGGACACCTGTCAGTCTTCAGCAAGTCCAGGTGGAACCACTGGGTGCACAAGTTCGTCATCGGCCATCTCAAGGTGGGCACTGGCTGTGGGGAGGGGCTGCCAGAGCCCTGCTCTGCAGCCAAAACCAATCCCAGGATAAGGAGGGAGCTAAGGCCAGGAGATCCACCTTCCTCAGGGCATTTTCTTCTCCTCTCTTCCCACAGGGAGCCCCAGCCAGCTGGTGGAATCACCTCCACTTCCAGCACCACGCCAAACCCAACTGCTTCCGGAAGGATCCCGATGTCAACATGCACCCCTTGTTCTTTGCTTTGGGGAAAAACCTCTCTGTGGAGGTGAGACCTGAGGTGGCAGCAGCAGGGTTCAAGTTTGGGAAGCTGTAGAGAGCTTGGAGACTGGACACCAGTTAGCTGGATGTTATATAGTGCTGCCTTGCCTTCCACTAGTCCCTAATATCCCTCTGTAATATTCCAGTAATCCTGAGATCTTTATATTCTTAAACTCTCAGTCAAAGCTGTTTTTGCAGTGTCAGAGATAAGAATGAAGTACTTCCCATGATTACAAGTTCTTGATTCCCTCAATGAGAGACTTGCAGCTTTATGAAGATCAGACTTAGAAGTTGTTCTCTTTTACAAAGATCAGTGGGACTGGCTGTAGTGCTCTGGGGATGGAAGCAGCAGGTGACAAGCCAGGGCTGCCTGGAACTTCTACAATTCCTGCTCAAAGAAGCCATTCTGGTGGTCTCAGCCTGGCTGTGGGTGTCAGAGTGGCTCCCAGCTAGAGTCCAGCTCTATTGTTGGTACAGCTCTGAAAGTTAATTGAGTGGCTTTAGCATTTGCTGTCCTTTAAAAAAAAAAAAAAAGTTATGTAAATTCACAGTGTCACTTTAAATGCTCTGACAGTTGGAATTAAGGGATGGCCTATTGGGAATTGGTTTGAACATGCACAGGGATATAATGGCACTCCTCAAGGAAGCCAGTGGCTTGGTCTGTTATGTTTATACAGCAAAGTGAGCAGCCTCAGAGAGAAGACAATCTGCTCATCCTGTGGACACAGTTTTGTGTCTAGATGCTCATTTCTCTCTTTTCCAGACTAACTGCAAAGAGGTGGGAGTTCCACACATGGTCATCTTTATTAACAGTGCCATAACAGAACTGTGGCTTGGGGTTTTTTTAACCCCAAGCTCTGCTTTGTCAGCAAACTGTTGGTGTGGCTTTCAGTTTCAGCATTTCTAGGCAGCTTGTGCCCTCTGTAGGGGCAGAGCTTCCTGTGCAGGTCACTGTGTGTGTGCAAGGCCCTGCCCAGCCCCCTCTGCACCTAAGACAGGGTGAAAACTCATCCAGGCTGAGGTTCCAGGGGATGGTGGATGCTGGCTCAGTTGGACAGGACATCTCCTGGAAGTTTAGGGGTGTGTGCAGAGGTGTCTTCATGGCCTGAGTAACTTGTGTGTTTTAACAGCTTGGTGTGCAGAAGAAGAAATTCATGCCATACAACCACCAGCACAAGTACTTCTTCATCAGTGAGTAACCTCCCCCTCCACAGTTCTGTGGGCAGCAGTCACTCTGCCCCTTCTTCTCCCATCCCATCCTGTTGGGATCATTCATGGCTCTGTTTGTCCCTCCAGTCGGTCCCCCAGCGCTGGTGCCCCTTTATTTCCAGTGGTACGTCTTCTACTTCGCCGTGCAGAGGAAGCAGTGGGTGGTGAGTCAGCTCCAGGGGGCCAGGGGGGGCTTCTCCTGGGTTGAGGGATGAATTCCAGTGCCAGATTTACTGGGAGGGACTCTGGAGCTGTGTGTGTGTCTCTGCAGCAAAGGATGTGGGTATAGATTTGGGAAGTGGTGTTTGTCAAAGGGTCTTTTACTGTGGGAGATCTATGAGGTAACAAAAGATGTTCTCTGGTGTTCTGGGCTTTGGTTTTCTCACTGCTTGGTTCCTCTGTAGATCCAGAGGAAAACATGGTGCTTTAGAGCATGTCCTGTCTGCCGTTTGCCCTCTGCTGGGCTCATGGAACCAGGATAATGCCTGAGCACAGCAATGGCTGGTGCCAGGTTGCTCTGTGATGAGGCTGGGGAGGAAAAATCGATCACTAGAAATTATTAAGGGAGTGATGGTAAATTCAGAAGCTGAAAATTCTTTCTAATGAAGTTTTCCCTGTCCCTTGTCCTACAGGACCTGGCCTGGATGCTGTCCTTCTACATCCGATTCTTCCTCACCTACTTGCCCTTCCTGGGGGTGAAGGGTACCCTGGGGCTCCATCTCTTAGTCAGGTATCTTCTAACTTATAATTCCAACTGCCCAGTTTATATCAGTCCTTTGTGTCACCTTTTCTTGGTTATTTTTCTCTTCTCTCTCCTGTTCCTTTCAGTGGGACAGGGGTGGTTTCCTGTCAGGCTGCAGGAGGTGGAAGGTGCCTGTAGGTCTGATCTGATTGGGTGTTTGAGGTTCCTGGTGTTCATTTTGTCAGGCAACAACCTGGAGCTGCTGTGTGCACAAGTGTTGTGTACTGACTTGTCACATTGTGGGTGTGTGAGCCGTGATGGGTTTTTGTGTTTGCACAGGTTTATAGAGAGCAACTGGTTTGTCTGGGTCACGCAAATGAACCACATCCCCATGCACATCGATTATGATAAGAATGTGGACTGGTTCTCTACCCAGGTGAGACCTTATTTATGGAGCTCCGTGACAGTTCTGGGCCTGTAAAGTCCATCTATCTCAGCCTGGCCACCCCGTGTTGGCTGGAAATAACCCCCTGGAGCTGTTGTGTCCAGCCAGGATTCCTGTGGGGATGAGAAACCTGTGTTTGAGAAGGGACATTGCTAAAATAACACTTTAAACAGGACTTCTGTATTTTTTCTCTCAGCTCCAGGCAACCTGCAACGTTCATCAGTCCTTGTTCAATGACTGGTTCAGTGGCCACCTGAACTTCCAGATCGAGCACCAGTGAGTGGAAACAGGGGTTGGGAATAGTTCCAAGGAGTGCTAGTGATGCCTTAAATGGCTACCTAGAAGCAGAGACTAGACAGGAATAAAGGAGGGATTGATTGGAAAGGCCTTCAGAGGTACACTCTGGCCTCCAGAGGCTCCTGCCTCAGTGCATCCCAACATGGACAAGGACAGCTCACGAGTGCTTCCCACTTGGATCTCAGGATCAATTCCCCAAGCAGAAGCCAGGCAAGGATGGAATTTGGCCAAGCTTGCCCCCCTGTCCCCAAGATTGTGGTTTGCAGTTGTTGGGCCTAGGAGGGTCTGGGTGTCCTTGGAGAGCTGGAGAGGCTTTGTTGTGTGTGTGTGAGCATGAGAGAACAGCACTGAACGAGCTCCAGGGAACTGCAGAGTGACACTGGGCAGGGCAGGACTGGAAACAGAAAAGCTAAAACCTAAGGCATCACTAGTTACACCAGGCTCTCTGTCAGCTGAGACAAGAACCAGAGATCATGTGGGTTAACTTTGTGCTCTTTGTGTGGGCACGGAATGGGAGCCCTGAAAAGAAAATTTTTAGAGCAGCAGCACCACTTCAGTACTGAGTTGCTTGGCACAGGGGTGGGAATTCCCAGCCCAGACACTGAAGGGACACGAGAGGGACCATTGCAGAGCAGCTGTGGCTGTGGCACAGGGAGAGCTTGGGGCACTCCCAGGATAGGCACAGCAGAGGGGCCAGAATTCCGGGCGGTGGTGATGGACTCTGTTGGATCACCATCTCCTCTTCCCACAGCCTTTTCCCTACAATGCCACGGCACAACTACTGGAAGGTGGCTCCTCTGGTGAAGTCCCTGTGTGCCAAGCATGGCATTGAGTACCAGTGCAAGCCTCTGCTCACAGCCTTCGCAGACATCGTGCAGTGAGTGTTGACCCTCTGTGTTCCCCAAGGGTTTTCCGGTGCTGTGGAAAAAATGAGAGGGACATGGAAGGGGAGGGCCAGCCTCTAAAGGTTCCTTCCCACCCAAACTGCTCCACAATCTCCTTTGTTACATCTGTAGATGGGAATTCTCCCCACGAGGCTCTGGATGGAACGTGGGCTTCATTCCCTTGTTTCTAAGGAAGTGTGGTTTTCTCTTGGCAGCTCTTTGAAAGATTCAGGGGAGCTCTGGCTCGATGCCTATCTACATAAATAAGCAGCAGTGGATCCCTGCAGAGGAATTCCCCAGCCTCGCTGCCTCCTGTGGTGGTCACCCTGAAGATCCTGCACTGAGGAGAGCTGGCTAAGCCAGAGGTGGGGAGGTGATGCCACTTAACTCTGTGGATGAATGTAATTAATATGATTTTTCCTTTTTTCTCCTTTTTTTAAAAGATGTGTTCTTCATTTTTTTCTTGTACTTCTTCATTCGTCTTCTCTGGTGCTAAGTTCTGGGGAAAAGCTGGATGGAGGAGGTTGTGTGCCACCGAGCTGGGGGCAGCTTCGGGACTGGGAACAGATTCCTTTCCATCTGCTGATCCTTCATTTGCTGAGTATATAGGAGGGAAGCTTCTTATCTAACATAGGCTTTTTGGGGTGGCTCTCATTGTGAGTTTGGTAAGAAAGTTGGGACAGCGTGAAATCAAGGAGTATGGGAATCAGGGAAATGTGGAAGCTCTAGGGAATGGGGTAGGTTCAGTATTTTCAACTCCCTGTTTGTGATGGGGAGCTCCCAGAGCAGCTGGTGCACATGTGGGTGAGGCGGGGAGGTGCAGGCAGCAGTTCTCTAGGAACAGGATCTAGTCAGAGCCCTAACTGAGGTCAGGAAACACGAAAGTGGAAGTTTTTCTGTTCTGTGGGAATTCTGCCCTCCACATCTCCTCTGGAAGCCTCTGGGTTATTTATCCACTGGTGGCATTGCATGGGGGATCTGCAAGTGGCTTCCACAGTGCCACACTTTGGAGTGTTGTGAAGCCAATGCTGAGAGTCAGAAGAGAGAGAAACCTGTCACATCCACACTCGGGATCCCTGCAAGGGTGACTAAGGAAGCAAAAGCATTCCAGGCCAGCTTGGATGGAGCTTGGAGCAGCCTGGCTTAGGGGAATACAATAAACCATGGTGGAATGAGCTGAGCTGCAAGGTCCCTTCCAACCCAAACCGTTCTACAATAACTCTGTGTGAAGAGTGATCATAATCACTCTGTGACTGCCTGAAGCTTTGGGTCTTTTTGAACCTCTGGGTGATTTGTTCCAAGGAGAGAATTCCTGACTCCTGGCCCATGGAGAGCCAGGCATTCCTGCCTGAGATGCACATGAATCTAAGGAAGTTAGAAAGGTGGTGGGGGTCAGACTGTTGTTTAAATAGGTTTAACTTTTCACTCAGCTGCTTATCCACAGGCACACCTCACCCAAAACATTGCTGGTCTCCCTCTCTTTGTGCCTTCCAATCACACCCCAATCCTGTGGGATTTATTGGAATGGTCTTGCTGCCTTTCCTGGGGTCTTTTAATTTACTGCCCCATGGTCAGAGATGACAAACCAAGGATGTAGCACCTGCCACATCACTAAGGAAGAAGCTCCATCACCCTGGTCCCCCAGGGACAGGTGGATTAGGATCTGGGAGGGATGGGTTGATGTTGAGAAATTTTTTCCAATCGATATCCAAAATGAGGATGAGGTGTTGAGAGAATGGAAGAAATGCATCTTCCCAGGCCAGGAGTGTTAAGCACAGGATAAAATTGTAATGGGAATAATAAAATAATCATTAAATACCTGTTGATTAAGACCATAAAGAAAGTGGGCCTTAGTTATTGTTTTACATTGGTTTTTTCCTGCTCCATTTCTTTTCCTCTTATTACAACTGTGGATAGAGGAAAGTCTTATTAATAAAATTCCTTATCTTACCAATTTTTGCTGTCATCAGAGTAAATTACATCGGTGCAAGAGTCTTCTCACTTGAAAGGTGGAATAAATGCTTGTCCACTGCTGCAGAGAGAGAAATGTCCTAAGCCTCTTTCTCCAGAACGTGCTTCTGCTGTGTTTTCTCTGCCACAGAAAAGAGGAAACATCCACAATGCAATAAACCAAATTCCTGGATAACCAGGGAAGATAACAAAGATGAGCAGATTCACAATCCTGAAGGGTAAGACTGAAAGGGGACCTGGCTCAGCATAACCAGATACGAACATGCTGAGTTTGCTGGAAGTTTTCCAGGCTTGAGAAGAGTTCTCCAGAGAGTTTTCCAGGCTCAAGAAATACACTGAGGTACACCTTGGAAGAGCAGCAGCCCCAGCTTTGCCATCTAGTGGAAACCCTTTAGCCCTAAAAAAGGAACCTGAACATTGTGGAATAGCCACAGGGTGGCAGTCAGACATCAGAAGGGGAGGAGGACATCCCAGAGGATCAGAAGGGAAGGTTCTGATCCTGAGAGAGACTTGGCAAGGGCGTGGAGTGACAGGACAAGGGGGAATGGCTTCAAACTGAAAGAAGGGAGGTTTAGATGGGATATTGAGAAGAAATTCTTCCCTGTGAGGGTGGGGAGGCCCTGGCACAGGTTACCCAGAGAAGCTGTGGATGCTCCATCCCTGGAAGTGTCCAAGGCCAGGTTGGATGGGGCTTGGAGCAACCTGGGATAGTGGGAGGTGTCCCATGGCAGGGAGAAGAGGATATTCCTGAAGATGTCAGAGGTTCATAAGGCTTTGAAGATTACCCAGCTAAGTGGAATATCATTGGACAAAGAGGTGGCTCCAACCTGGAATAAATCGCTTTTTCCAAATCAGGGAGGAACATCTTCAGCAATGGAGCAGCTGGAATTATCAAAGAGTTCAGGCAGTTAAGGGTGATGGGGCAAGTGTAAGAGGAAAACACTCCACTCTTCCCCTTCCCAACACCCACTCATCTGGACTTGTTACTGGTGTGGATTTGCAGTCCTTGCCCAACTTGTGGATGTGTTTGCATCCATTATCCCTAATTCCTGAAGAGGGGGATGCCATTCTTCATGCAATTCTCCCCACCTTCAAAAAGTAAGGGAAATCAAGCTGGTTGTAGATGCACACAGGAGAGATGAAGAATGCAGCCGAGTCACTCATAAACAGGAGGATTTGCTGCTTCCCAAGATTCTTTTATGAGGAATATGAAGAGATTTCCTAACAGGTCAGGAGTAAGTGCAGTAATGCAACACTGCTCATGGGTGGGAAAGAAAGAGGATTACACTGGAAGAGGTTTCTCTGTGATTTGCATCTTCTGCAGGGACTAGTATTAAGTGTTCAGAAAATGGGGAGGAATTGTCACCTGGAAAAGTTTTGAAACAGCAGCAAGAAATGATACACCTGTGACAGCTTATATGAAATGCTGATTATGATGGTGCCCCTTAGGCAAAATTTCCAAAGGTCTGAGTGATCCATAGTAATCTCCCTTGACTTTGCTCACGAGAACCAGCCTGGCTTTTTGATTTTTGCAGCTCATCATTTAGGCTCTTGTCAGTTTGCTGATTTTTTATTTGTGAGACGATAAAGTTATCAAAGCTCCCTGAGCCAAATAAAAGAAGAGGCAGAATGAGAAGTTTTAGAGCAGAGGGTACTTCAATCTGTCAGTAATAAAGAAATATTCAGCAGCTAAAGTGTGGATCAAGACCAGTTCAAGATACAGTGTAAGTGCAAATTCTTAGCACCAAGGTTAATTAGCCCAACTAGCAGGAGTGGTGGTAGATTGTCCTCTGAGGGAAATACAAAAATTCAAGGATAATTCAATTTTATAGATGATAATTCCTTGTGTAATGTTTGCTTTGACTCAGGAAGAGATGAGGGCAGTCCTGTGGGCAGCATTATCCTAATTAGGTCACCTCCTGCATAATGGACCTTTTGGGGTGAACACTAAACCATCATTTAGCTGCAGACCAAGATAGAATGATAACTTCTTCTGGCAAGAAGGGATGCCAATGTTCTAACAAGTGAGCCTGAATTCCTTTCCAGGATCATCTCCCAATCGGTTAGGAAAAAGAAACAAGGTGAGGTAAGAAATGCTGGATGTTGCCCAAGTAAAATAAAAGGTGAATGGAGATGTCAGGTTTTGACATTTTCTTTGTTTTGTTCCCTCTTCTCCCCTCATCCAAGAGGAAGATCAGAAACATGTGAGACTAGAAAGCCACAGATATTTCTGTCTTCAGCAAATGTTCCAAAGTTACCGAACTTAGGGGGCTTAGATCCCTCGCAAATAAGGGAGAAACAAACTCATGAGATCATTTTGGAGGGATGAGGGACAACCTGTGAGACAGATTGGGAATATAAAGAGTAGTGAAAAGGTCATGGAACTACAAGTAGGAGTTGCTAAAGTGTCAAAGAAAAGTTAAATTTTCCAAAAGAAGTAGCAAACTCTGAAAAATACGAGTGGCGCCCTTGTGGGCAGGGTAGGAGGTAGGATGAGGGACACCTCTGAGGCAAAACATTTACGTTGCCCTAAGAATAAATTCCAAAATAGATGGCTGAGGAAGGACAGAGGCAGATGGAGAAGGCCAGGGAAGGAATTATGGCCAGACATTGCTGCAGGCTGTGGGACATTTATTGCAGAGGTTGAAGGCAGCCCAAGGCCCAGGGGAAGGCCTCACGGAGGAAGGTGCTCTGAGTGTAGGCCGCAGAACAACCGTGGGTGTTTTAATCCCGGTTTAGGCCACTTTGTTCCTAATTAAGGTTGCACAAGCCACGTATTAAAAAAAAAAACTTTCAAGCATGGGCACCTTTTGTGAAGTTGTTCTTCTGTGGATGCCAAATTTCAAGCAGTCAGAGCATTTAGGAGTTTGTAAGCAGTGGGTGCTCTGCACTGGCTGCAGAAAATGCAACAAAAATGCTGCCTGGCCTGAAAAAAAAAAACCCAAATATGCAACAGTGAGAAAACAAAATGGGTTTGTTACAGGCATTTCACAATTTTATCTTGGATCATGTTGTGTCTTATTCCTTGTAACAATATAGAGCACTTGGGAGAGGAGAATTACAGAATTTGTAACTTTAGATCAGCTTAATTTAGGCCTTAAAGCCACAAAAGAGCCCCTGGGATTCTGACTTGCATGAAGCCGAAGGGTGCAAAGGGTTTATTTCATAGGAATTACAAAAAAATTTATATAATATGTGTTTTAGTGCAAGTTACTGTTCTGTGGGGAGTTTTAGATGAGGAGGTTCACAGGGCTTATGACAGAGCCTAATTTTAGCCCTCATTCTAATTAACAGGCCCTTCATTTTGGGTTTTTATTGTTTACCCATAAAAGTAACCCAAAGCTGAGAGGGAAGGCGTGGCTTTTCACAGGTGTTTATTTTCTCTTTTGCAAAGGATGTGAAGATTGCTTTCACAGGTAAAAAAAATGTTAATTTACTATTGATATCTGGACTAAGGAATGAAACAAAATTAATGAAGGTTTTATATATCTGAGCAAACGAAACCTCTCAAGGCAGGGTCTCCATTGCAAACTTGACTGTCTATAAAAAACCCCTTAGTTTTGCTTTAGATTTCTCTTCCCATTTCATGGAACATGGTATTCCTGATGAGATGCAGGGTGGTGTCTCATTAACCCAGAATATACTAAGAAAGGGAAAACCTTTTCTCCTTCTGACTGACATAGTGCCTTTTAATGTTTTTATCAAGAAATCAATTACTGGATTTTTTTTTTTCTTTCCAAAACAATTTTTGCCAACTGCAAAAGTTTTTGTCCCTTCAGAAAGGGCTCAGTGTCCTGTGAGCTCCATTCCAGAGTTCCTTGAGGACAAAATAGTTAAAGTTATTTTATATTAATTAGGTGATACCTTCCTCCTGATGCAGAGACATTTCAGATCATCTCTGCTTTGATCTAAGAT
Organism: Erpornis zantholeuca; assembly: GCA_013400515.1. Classification (NCBI taxonomy): domain Eukaryota; kingdom Metazoa; phylum Chordata; class Aves; order Passeriformes; family Timaliidae; genus Erpornis; species Erpornis zantholeuca. The sequence continues at coordinate 186,015 of VZTN01032961.1, read as the reverse complement.
GCTGTTCCATGGCTCTAGAGCAGCCAGGGCAGGACAGAGAGATTCAGTTCTGCTTCCAGAAGTGCAGGTGTACTTGGTAGATGCTCATCCAAGGTCACACTTTTCCAGCTTTCTCCACTGTTGACACCTAATTCTGGAGATCTGTTCAACCCACAACTGTCTGTCTTCTATCTGACAACTCTGGTGATACTCTAAACTTCATAAAGTAGAGATTCTCCAGCCAGTTTTGCCCAGGAGCCCCACCTGGGAGGTGTTCCCAGGTGGGAGGCTCCATGAAAAAATCCTGTGGGACAAAATTACTCAGAACTTAAAGATCCTCTCTGGAAAAGAAGATTTTCTTAGAAACAAGATCATAGGATCATTAATGCTGGAAAAACCTCTAAGATCATCAACTACTCCCAAGATGCTCCAGGGTATCTCAGTACCAGATTTATTTCTGGACCATTTACCTCCAGTGGATTAAGTGTAAGCTGCAAACATCTACGTGACAAGGGATAAAAGGGCTGAGGCAGCGACTTCCAGCTGAGCAGTCACGTAGTGTCCTTCTGGAAATGTGGGAAATTGTGTCAAGTGCCTGAGCAAGGAGCCTGTGAGTCACGGGAGCAGGGCTGTGGAGTAGCTCCATGCACGTGTACCAGCTCCAGGGAACACAGGACACACATCTCGGCAGGTGTGTGGGCAGTGCTTGCAGAACACCGAGCGTGGTGGAAATTCACTTTAATGGCTTTCTCAATAGCTCCTCCGGGTAGGCAGGACTGTGCTTTTCACTGCCTGAATCTCTTTGGGAACCTGGATAATACAGACAGAGGCAGCTTCTGCTTTCACATTGGGATTTGAATTTAATAGAATACCAATGGGTGTTACAGGCCCCTCTAGGTGAGATCTCATCGCTGTTGCACATGAAATGAAGAGAAGTAGACTTAAATTTCAGATGAGCAAAAGGTTGTATTTTTATTTAACTTAACACTTTTTTTATAAGGTGTTTCGCTAAAAGCTACTCAATTAGTTAAATAGCACAACTGTTGTAGCTCCTCTACAACCATTGGTTGAGAAAGAGAAAACATATTTGAAAAACATAGAAAAGTGAAAAAACAAAGTAAAAGTGAAAAACACTACTTGTTATTTTGAAAACTAAAAGATCCTTACAAACCTTTATCAAATTTCTCTGAGAACATAAGATATTTACAAAATTGTTCTCTTTAAAAAGTAAGAAACTTTCCCTTGAGAAAAAAGCCTTTTTTCAGACTTGCTACTGAATCTTTCTAAAATCCACTAAATGTCAGCCCCACAGATCTGATGCTAAATAAATTCAGACGAGAAATATTATACACTCTGTTAATACAGAGGACAATCATCTCAGCGTTCCCAAACTTAATTCCACCAGATTGGTGGATGGTGGCACTCACAGTGTCCACAGTGAAAGTCCCAGCTGCTGACTGTGGGTACAGACAGAGACATCCCATATTTATTTGCTCCAATACATCCCTGGCTCTTCATCCTCCTTGTGGACTGAAACCAAACCCCACATTTTTATCTCCTCCTTTTCAAGTAGCTGCTACATTTCCAAGTCTGAATACAGGGCCATGGGAAGGGTTTTTTTGTGCTTTCAGCCAGCTATGGAGTAACTTGATATTTTCACATGTGCACAAAACCCCACGACTGCGGGACGTTGCGCAAACTGTTGCATATTTTATTGCCACCACCTCGAGACCTGAACATTGATTGAGGTAAGACTCTGCACATGCACATAGAACATGAACACATGGTTAGTGTGGACACTCTCAGCTTTTATTTAGAGCAAGATAAAGAGTTACAAAATACAGTGTGACAGCCGGGTAGAAATTATTCCTCCCATTCTTCTGATGAATACCAGCAGTCACATTTCTCCTTTATTTTGGGTGGTTCACCAATTGCCACATGTCAGGAACTTTTAAATGACGGTTTGGGGATTGACTGATTAATTTGCAAGATGCTACATGATTTGAAGAATTAGAATTGCATAATTTGGAGCTCTGTGTCAGCCAGAAAACTGCCCACTCCGTGCAGGCAGACAGGGAAAATGCTTCACCCTGCTGAGGTGCCTTGGTCAAGAAAGTAGTTTGGCTTTTTTATCTATCTTTATCTTTTTTATCTTTCTGTCCTGCCTGAAGTCTGCAGCTTCAGCTGAGTGTTTTCAGTCCTTCTCAGATCTGGGAGGTCACATAACAAGCTGTTTTCTTGGAATCCTAGTGTGTGAATTGTCTGTGAAGCTCACTGTCACAAGAGATAGTTGGCACCTGCAGCTGGTCAGGCTTCAGGCAGGGACTGAGCATCACTGCAGGCCACATTTGAGGTTATAGACCTAAGAAATTCAGAAACATAAATAGAAAGTTAGAAAGCACCCACAGCTTGGAATTCTGGATTAAAAAAAACCCAACCAGGGTTAAGACACTGATAAATCTCAAGTAGGGAAATATTCCATATATATTTGTCTGCAAAGTTGACCTGAGTCTACAGAAAACTTGACATTGCCTTGTCACTGCTTTTTATGACAGCTGAGAGCTCTTTACCTCTTTATTGCACAGCAGACCTTCACAATATCAGGGATGCTTAGACTTGATCTCTGCAGGAGTAGTGTTTAGGTAAAGTTAATTATATCAACATTGCCTTTAAGCATGGTTTTATGAATTGACAGCCAAACTTGGTGTTAACAGTTGTTGCAATTGTTGTTGTTATTAATATTATTATTGTTATCACTATTATTACTACTACTACTATTACTACAAAATGTTTTAATGTTACAGACTCATGAATTAATTGCTTGTACAATTAGGTGGTTGCATGGCTCAAGAACATACAGGAAACTCTGAGAGCAACTGTCTGCAAAGTATTATCAATATAGAAGCCAAATTAACTGGAAACAAAGAATGCTTTCTTAATGTGTCTTTTCTTCACTCTGATCTGGTGGTATTTTAATCATTTAGCTAAGAAAGACACATTAATTTAGAGTGCCAGGGTCAGCAGAGAAAATTTCAAAGACCATGGACAGCCTGAAGGTCGTGGGTGGTGATGAGGCCATTCAGAGATAACAGGTGATCTTCCCAAATTCCTCTCTTTATTCCTGTTTGTGTTCAGTGCAGCACAGGCAGCTGAAAGGCAAAGAAAGGACAAGAAGGAGCAGGGCTTTACCTCACGGGTGTGTCCAAGCGTCTGGAAGAGGAGGGAACTCGGGAAGGGTGTGTTTGGGCAAGGAGAGCCAACCAGCCCTTGGAAGCGCAGGGAGTGGCTTGGAGTGGGGCTGTATAACGGGCAGGCCGGGATGGGCCACCCTCATCCTGGACAGGGAGCTGCAGCGCTGGCACTGGAGCATTCCGGCACGGATGGCTCCCCAGACTGGCCCCAGCGAGAAGGGGCCAGGACGCATTCCAGCCTTTCCGCAGCTCTTCACTTGGGAAGAGGTCAGGATCCGCAACGGCCGCGGGCAAGGCCGGGAGCAGTGGCTGGTGATTGACAGGAAGGTTTATGATGTCAGCGAGTTTTCCAAGAGACATCCCGGGGGCAGCCGGGTTATGAGCCACTATGCCGGGCAGGATGCCACGGTAAGAGCTGGGAAAGGAGTGGAGGAAGGTGGTTCCGGTGGCAGGGAAGGAGGACGTGGTGGGAATCCTCTCTGGTGGCGGTCGTCGCTGTGCTCGGTCAGAGAGAGGGCTGAGACAGCAGCACGGTGACCTTGGGCTGCAGGACACAAGGAAAAGTCCTACAAGTATACCTGGACACAGATCTTCCAGGGATTCCTGCAAAAAACTTTGATCCAGAGGATTCCTCTAAAATAATTTGGTGCTTTTTGGCAGGAATAATAAATTCTAAGCAGATCTCCCAGGCTATGCTGCAAGGAGACACTGAATTTCTGAGTAGGCAGAAATCTGAGCACTGGAAACATAGGCATAAATTTGTGATGTGGGAGATTTAATTCTTGTCACAACAAGACTTTCTGACTTGAAGAAAGTTGCTTAGCCTGTCTAATCCCTCGGGTTTCAGCGTGTGGAACGGGATAGCACTTCCTAACTCCCTGCCCTAAGCGAACCACATCAGTTGTTTTTCACATTCTATCCTTTGCACCCTGCTTGAAACTGGGGCAGAAAAATGCCTGGTGATCTCAGAGGAAGAAAAAGGGGAGGTTTGAGTCTTGTTTGGGTTCTCCCAAGTTCACTGACTTTCAGAGCATAAGCAAGCCCAGAGATCCTGGTGCTCTCTCCTGAGCTTTCTGCCACTGGACTTTTACAGAAGGAGTCAAGGAATGCAGAATGCATGGAATGATTTGTCCCCAAGCTATGTCCTCCCAGGTCCTGCAAGGACCTGCGTTTGCATCACTGTATTTAGACACCCAGGGGCTTTAACCACAGCAAATGTTTTCAAAAAATGGACTTTGACCTTACTTGCTTTTATTGTTGCAATAATTACAATCTGATTTTACTTGATCTTAAAGGTGTTTTCCAACTTCTAGCTGCTCCATGTCCCTTTGAAGACTGGACCACAACCAGTAGCCAAGATCATGGGTTCAGTGTGGGTTTGTGTTGCATCCTAACAACACTTTCTGTCTTGCCCTTGCTAATCTTAATCATTCTTTCTGCTTTTAAAATGCTGCTTGTTCATATATTCTAAGAAATCCACATAGAAAAGCAAGAGTGGAAGGTGCCTCAGAAAATTACTGATGCAGGACTTTACCTAAAACCAGGATCCAGCATTGTTTTTTTCCCAAGACTATTCCAGAGCTCATAATTGTGTATACATAGTGAGAATTTTCTTCCTCTGTGGGGATTATTTTGAAAACACATGGCAACACCATTGCAGAACATTGTAGGTGATAGTCCTTAAAGTTAATCTCAAAAGTTAATCTTAAAGTTAGTAAAATGCTAATCAGGGCCTAAGAGCAGGGAGGAGAAAAGACAGGCAGGAGTGAGAGGCTTTCCGTGATAAGAATCTGTGATACTCATCTCATGGATAGGAGTTCCTGCTTCAAAGGATTCTGGTTCCTCTTTCCAAGCTGCAGTATAGATTCTCATGGATTAAATCAGAATTCCTGTAAAGACCTGTAAGGATGAGTGGCACAAAATCACCATGGAAAGATTTCCCCAGTGCTCTGGGTCTGGCCGGAGTCGTTCATCTGTTGCTGTGACAAAGGCTCACAAGATGTCTGTAGAAAAGCCCAAATGTCCAAAAAGGATCCAGCATTGGACTTTTTCTATACTGACTTTTTCTTTACTCAGGGAGAGACTGTCTCCAGCCAAGAGGCTCCAAGGAAGTCCTCTCCCAGGAATTTGATCCTGACCAGACCCATGCAGGATATTTGGGTCATGCTCATCCATGCTGATTTTCAGAGCCACAGTCAGCAAAATCAGTCTGTTCAAAACTAGGATTTTCTTCTCTGCACTCTTTCTGGAAGGAAAAAAGAGTATGGCCAGCCTCTTGAATTTTCTTCTGGAGAATCCACTGAGGACATGAGATAAAGAAGAGTTTTGATTCATCTGGAATCTCATCCTTTGTTCCATTGTTTATATTTCATTTTAGGAAGGATTTCAAATGGCACTTGACCCATTTGTGTCACTACAGTTATTCACTTCCCCAGAACATCAACCAGTCTGGAAATTTGGAGGGAGCTGTGAGAGACATCCAGTTTGGGCTGCTGAATATGAGGCTTCAGCATCTACTTTTTACAGCCTTAGTGTTACACAGACAGGATTTCAAAGCCTCATTCCAAGCATGGCAAAGACACACCTCCTTCCCTGTTCCTGGGTCCCATCCGTAGGGCAGGGCTGCTGGCTGGAGCCTTCTAGGGACAGACTGTGCTGAAGCAAGCAGATGAAAGAACAAGTTTCCTCTGCAAAGGGTTTTTCATCAAACCCTTTCATGTTTATTACCAGGCTCGCCCAGGGGCTTTTATGAAATCTGGGCTCTTGAAACCTCTCCAGCTTCCTTGGGCCAAGCTCCAGTTGATGGCAAAGAGTGACAGGAGAGACTAAAATGGACAAGGGGAGCAGGATTTTGTGTTGTAATCCAGACCTGGGGAATGAGAGGCTCAGCCTCTGGTGTTTGGTCCTGTGCCCTCTCTCACTCCTTCCCTTTGTGTTCCTCAGGATGCCTTTGTGGCATTTCACAACGACAAGTCCCTGGTGCAAAAGTACCTGAAATCTCTGCTGATTGGAGAGCTGGCACCAGATCAACCCAGCTTTGAGTCTAATAAAAAGGTGAGTGCCCTAGATTCCAGCAGTGGGAATGGCTTGGGGTTCAGCATGGGAGGAGAAGGAAATCAGGAGAGGTAGCAGGAATCACCTCAGAGGGAGCACGCCTGATGCTGTGGGTGGGCAGGAGGTGATGGTGCTGGCCAGGCATGGAAACATGACTGTCCCAACGTCACTAAATCCACTCCTGGCAGCAAGGAATGAGCTCCAGAGCCCCAAATCCTGCTCAGTTCTCCTCACTGGCATGTCTCAGAACCAAAGCAAAAGCAAGGTCTGTTGACTTCATGCCTGTTTTGGCACAGAGCCCCTACTGATGGAACATCTCTGTCGCTGTGGTGCATCAAATGAAGGGAAAAGATTCCAAATTCCAAAAATCAGAAGTCTCCTTTATTCAAAATTTCCATCCCTTTTATAAGACGTTTTGCTAAAAGCTACTTGATTGGCTAAATGGCACAACACTTCTTTACTACCATTGGGTGAGATAGAGAGAGCATATTTTGAAAACACACACAAGAGAGTAACAAACTAAAGTGAAAAAATACCACCTGTTATTTTGAGAATGAGAGCAACAAACTAAAGTGAAAAAACACCACCTGTCATTTTGAGAGCAAGAGATGCTTACAAAACCTCTATCAATCTTTTCCTGAGAACATGAAATGCTTAGAAAATTGTTCTCTTTAGAAAGTAAGAAGTTTTTCCTTGGGAAGGAAATTGCTTTTCCAGGCTTGCTGCTGGATTTCTCGAAGATCCACTAAATGTCAGCCCCACACATCTCCTCTGACTTCTGTGGCTGCTTTGGGGTTCCTGACTCTGCTTTATGACATTTTCAAAGTAAATAGTGCATTAATACTCACTTCACCCACAGAAACCCCTTTTCTTTACCCACAGAAATCCCTCCTGGAGGATTTTCGTGAGCTGCGCTGCACCATTGAGAAGGAGGGACTTCTGAGACCCAATTATTTCTTCTTCTTCCTTATTTTCCTCCACCTCCTGGTGCTGGAGGCTGCAGCCTGGCTCATGGTCTGGTACTTTGGCACATCCCTGGTGCCTTTCCTGGCTGGCATGGCATTCTTCAGCACTGCCCAGGTAAACTGCTGACAGGTGCTCCATGCTGCAGACGCCCTCAGCTCTTCCTGGTGGAAAGAGATTAATGGGATGGTCACGTCCCAGGCATTGCCTCTCCTTCCATCCCATGATCTGCCTGAGGATGACAAGCACGTTCTACGTCACACTTTTTTGTTGCCTGAGGCAAATCTCCTTTTGCTGACAGGCTGCTCCTTCGGGATGGTGGGGTTGTTGTGGAACTGGCTCTTTCACAAGATGGGGATGAGCTGATCTAATCACTTACCCCAGCAAAAAGAGGGAATATTTCACTCTCACCTGCACTTTTGGATCTCTGTTCCTCCTATCAGATGGGTTCAGTATTTTTTGGGTGTTTTATGAGTCCCCGCTAGCTCTGAATAGTTTTCAATTGGATTAGTAAATTCAGCCATGGAAGGGAAGTATCCATTTCAGGATGGCTGTAGGGAAGGAGGGAATAGGGATTTGTGGCCCTTAGATGGGAGAAATTGAAGGGTGTGGCAGAGGGAGGAAAACAAGATTTTCTTATTAGCACTGAACGCTTAAGTCTGCTCAGATCTCTCTGCAGCAGGTGCAAATGAGCTAATTTATTTAATTAATCTATTTTATTTGCCTGTTGGTATCTGCTAAGGCAGATATCCCCCAAAGAGCAGTCTTGTTAATTCCGTGGGAATATGGAATGCAGTGAAGCCACAGACTTGGAAACCACTCCACTTCTTAGCTGGTTACTTGGAAATTAATTACTTGTGATGGCAGCAACAGAATTCTGTGCTGTGACAGTGAAGTTAATTGCAGTGGTGCTTTGCTGGTTTCCCTGTATTCCAGATGAAACTGGAATTGAGCAGCTCTAGTGGACAGTGCCCTGCATGGAAGTTCCCAGCCCTGTGAGTGTCTCTTCCCCACATCAGAAGGAGGATGAGACTCACACTCTGAAGTTACAGGGACTCACAGGGTACATTATTGCAACCAGTTCTCCTTTCTCAGTGATCCTTTTGTCTCCCAGATACAGATGGGCTGGTTCCAGCACGATCTGGGGCACTGCTCTGTCTTCAGGAGGCCCAGGTGGAATCGTCTCCTGCAGATGGTGGTGATAAACCTGCTGAAGGTACTGGTGGGAATGTTCTCTGGGGCTAACCGGGACTGAGCAGTGAATGGGAGTGTCCCTAAATCCAGGCAGGGTCGCCTGTGAGGGAATTGCAGTAAATAGAGATGTGAGCCTTGATTTTGCTCTGGTCTGAATCCCTGGTGTTGCTCTTTTCCCCACGCAGGGGATGCCTGCCAGCTGGTGGAACCACCTGCACAACCAGCACCATGCCAAGCCCAACTGCTTCCGCAAGGACCCCGACCTCAACATGCACCCTCTCCTCTTCAGCCTGGGAAAGACCCTCTCCATGGAGGTCTGGAAAATCAGATTTAATGACAGAAAGCTAGAATGTGATATATATATATATATAAAAAATATATATAATGATAACAGCCCAGATTGTGCTTTGAAACCAGGTGGTCTTTAAGGTCCCTTCCAACCCAAACCATTCTGAGATTCTTTGATAATCCCCAAAGCGTTCCAAGGTCTGAGTGTCTTGTGTTGTTGCAATGCTGAGGCACCAGCTCCTGAGAAGCAAGGGCTTGAAATCAGTGCTTAAGTAAGGGCAAGCAGCTTGAAGGCAGCTCCAGGGGTGAGTCAGTCCGCTTGCATTAGATGGTATTAGTGAGTCAGATGTTCCCTCTGGATCCTCCTGGCTGCCGGAGCTGTTGGGCACCCAAATCCTTCAGGGCCGCCGGAGCTGCCGCGCACCCAACGCTAAGGCAGAGAATGATTTCCTAATCCTGACTTTTATGGCTTTCATAAAAAGAGAAACTATGAATAGATCCTCCCTGCTTCCATTATGGTTTCTGGTTGTATTGGGATAGGCAAGGGCTCGTTTGCCTTTTCTTTTCCTTGTAATTCCATTTACTCACGGGTGATGAAATGGCCTCGTTGCGAGATAAACCAGCCTCTTAAAATAATGCCTCTCTCCCTTTTAAGTGCTGAAGAAACTCTCCAAGACACATGGAAAACTATGGCTCTGCTGCCTCAGAAAGGCTCCTGCAATGAGGGTTACAAAAGGCTTATTGGTTGAAAACAGCTGGCTTCAGCTGGGAAGGATTTTGTCAGGGATTTTGGGAAAGATCTCTCATGTTAGGAGCATGAGCATCCAGAGCAGGCTGGCTGATGGACTGAAAATGTAGGAAATCTGTTGTCATGTCTTCCTGCTTTTTAACAGGATCAGAGTCAGGCACACCATGGATGGACAAAGTGGATTTCAGGATTTTTTTTTTTTAACCTGGTTAATTTGTTGTTTCACTTTTGATCCAGTGTGGGCTGGAGCTCTGGAAGTAGGTTGCTTTACCTCCTCGTTACCTTGTCTTTTGAAGTGTTATATTCACAAAAAATTGGGGTGATATTAAGAAACCTCTTGTGTAAATGGTGAAAAAAATGCAAGGCAAAGAAATAAACTGAGTTGTGCTTTTTATAAATACTTCAATATCTTTTAATTTCACAGCTTGGGAAGCAGAAGAAGAAATTCATGCCTTACAATTACCAGCACAGGTATTTCAGCTGTGAGTATCCCCTAAAATCATGAGTGCATCTTCTCCCCCAAAAAATAAAGGTTTTGAAGATATTCCCATTGAAGTGATAGCTCCAGGAAGCTTCCTTCACATTAAAGAAGGTCCCATGAGGTGGAATTGCTCCTTAAGTCTCTGTTTGGGTTATGAGGTGGGGATGGGGGTGTATGAAACAGAGGGAGGGAAGGGATGGGGAAGAAATGGAGAAGTGATGAGAAGAAAAAAGGAAGAGATTATGTGGATGCATGGAGTTGGAAACATGAATGGAAAACAGCAATTTTTCTTCCACTGGAAAGGAGAATCATCTTTATGATGCAGTGAAATTCCAAATGTCTCTCTCTTTCTGTTCTGTCCTTCAGTGCTGGCCCCAATTGCCATCATACCATTCTTCCAGCTGTCAATATTCTACTTTGGAATCAAGAGGAAAAAGTGGTTGGTAAGCACTGCTTCCCTGTCTGGAAAAGTCCAAAACTGTCACTGTATTCACCTTCACCTCCTGTTGGTCAGGGGATTAGGGGAGTGAGAGAGAAAAAGGACAGAAAAGGCTGATTCTAGGTGTGCTGCAGCAAGAGAAAATTGTTTGGAAGAGGCATTTTAGCCTTTTAGCAGATAAATAAGAGTTATCAGGAAATTCCCAGACCCAGAGTGTCATGACAGGGCTGTTGTCTGCAGTTATTGATGGTCAAGTGGGAATATTTCAGGGACACACCCACCTTGATGCACAATGGAGCTTACTCCTGAAAGATCAAAAAGAAATTTTCATATCAGAAGGTTTTTTAAGCTGCAGTTCAAGTAAAAAGGAGAGGATGGAGTGGAGGCATTTCATCAACAGTGGCTGATTTCCATCCTGATTTGTTTGGGGTTTTTTTTTTATTATTTTTTGTACAGGACCTGATATTGGTCGTGGCTTTCAACATCCGAGTCTGCCTCATGTATGTGCCTTTAATGGGATTTAAAGCCTTCATGGTGTATTACTGGCTGTCCAGGTAACTCAGAGCCCACCCACAGCCCCCATAATTAATATTTGTCATTATATTGAGCTTCAGAGGGAAGAAATGAAAACTAGCACTGCCATTTTCTCTGAAATAAACAGCGAAAGAGAAGCAGTTTAACTTCAGGGGGGTGGTGTCTGCTCAGGCACACCTGCAGCATCTACAGCTTGAGTGCTTCTGAAACTCCAAAAGTGCTTTTTAACTTGAGAAGAGACTTAGCAAAGTGTCTAAATGTGAAATGCGGATGGGATTTTGAAGCATGACAAGAATTCCTGTGTTTATCTGCCCAGGTACATTGAGAGTACTTGGTTTATTTGGGTGTCCCAGATGAATCACATCCCAATGGACATTGATTATGACAAGAATGAAGACTGGGTGTCTACTCAGGTGAGAAACTCCTTTCTTCTGGAGCACTGGGTCTGCTGGTCTGAATCATAGGACAAAGAGAACATTGTTACTCTCTTAGATTTGGTGTTAATGAGGTTCATCCTTCCGTTCATTAAATAAACCTTTCTGTGGTATTCAAACCATTTAAAATTTTAGTTGGAAAACAAGACATCTAGATGTTAAAAAGCCTGGTTTTTCACTGAAAGGCCTTGATGTGTTTTTCACAACCCTTTCCCATCCCTATTATAGAAAAGTACTGATAGTATAACAGCCATAATCTCCTTTTTAGGTCAGCTAAAGGGAAGCAAAGTGGGATACCTTTATTTTTACCCTCCAGGCTGCAGGTTTGCTACAGATCAGATAAATCCGACAAAATTGCTGGATAAAAATGAATATGTAAATAGGTCTTTGCTCACATCTCTCTTGCCTCCAGCAGTATAATCCCACAGAGTGGGTTTGAAGCAGTTTCTGGTTTTATCAAGGATAAAAAACTCAGCCTGGCTAGTCTAGACTATGTAGAAGTCATTCCTCAGGGCAATGGTGGCTGTCATACCTGACTTTGCCTTGATTTTTATGCTAAATAAGGGTGGGCAGTGATTGCTGGGGGTTCAATTGTTGGACTTGCAGATAAAATCTAGATAATTAAATTAAAATTTAGATACAATCTAAATCATGTGGGGGTTTTGGTTTTTTTTTTCCCTTCCAGCTCCATGCAACCTGCAACGTGAACCAGTCTGTGTTCAATGACTGGTTCACCGGGCACCTGAACTTCCAGATCGAGCACCAGTGAGTATCACCCTGGGGGAAAAGCGGGAATCATCTGGGCCAGGGGGATCTTTTGAACAGGGAGGAAGCCAAGCCTTGCAATAACTCTCCCACATCTCATTCTGCAGCCTGTTCCCCACAATGCCCCGGCACAACTACTGGAAAGTGGCACCCCTGGTGAAAAGCCTCTGTGGCAAGCACGGCATCGAGTACAAAAGCAAGACTTTGCTGACAGCCTTTGGAGATATTTTGCAGTAAGTATCAATTAACAAGATGATTTTGCTCTGCAAGGGCATGTAAGAGACACACAGGCAGCCATTTCAAATCAGTGTCCACAGAGAGTTCAAACCCAGAGTTTATTTAGATTTTTCTAAAGGCACATTAAAAGTAGCAAAGTTTGGGTTTTTTTTCTCTTCCTTAAATCCTCTCAACTTGGTGCCTTAAATGTTTCCCTAGAAACAGAGAGCAGGCAGGAGTAAAGGAATAAAGGAGGGATTGATTGGAAAGGCCTTCAGAGGTACACTCTGGCCTCCAGAGGCTCCTGCCTCAGTGCATCCCAACATGGACAAGGACAGCTCACGAGTGCTTCCCACTTGGATCTCAGCATCAATTCCCCAAGCAGAAGCCAGGCAAGGATGGAATTTGCCCAAGCTTGCCCCCCTGTCCCCAAGATTGTGGTTTGCAGTTGTTGGGCCTAGGAGGGTCTGGGTGTCCTTGGAGAGCTGGAGAGGCTTTGTTGTGTGTGTGTGAGCATGAGAGAACAGCACTGAACGAGCTCCAGGGAACTGCAGAGTGACACTGGGCAGGGCAGGGTTGGAAACATAGAAAAGTTAAAACCTAAGGCATCAAACTCATTCCCAGCAGTCAGACTTTGCTATGAGGTGTCCACTCATTTTAAAACCCATTTTTTCCATTTATTCCTTGAGCTACAGTTTGCTTCCCACAAAGTTGAACTCTGTCTCCTCCTAAGTGATTTTTTTCCCCTTCTGTTCCTGCAGTTCCCTGAAGGATTCTGGGGAGCACTGGCTGGAAGCATATCTGCATGGATAGAACCTGGCGACTCTCCAAGGGAATCCTTCCACCAGGCAACTGCTGCCAAGAGCCAGGACACACCACCCCTGTGTGTGTCTTCAGGCATAGGAACTCAGGAGCTGGGCAAAGTTAATTTCAGTAAGAATCAAGTGGGAAAGTGGCTTCAAGATACATTTTTCCCTTGTTCCCAACCATGAACCTCTGTTTTTTCCTGCTGTCAATCTCAGAATTCGGAGATGGGCTTTTAAACTCGGGGAGAAGTAGCTCTTGAATCATCTTGATCAGTTTAACTTTATTGGAAGTACCAGCTCCTTTCTTATGGAAGAGGTTTGAAAGGAAATTCTTCTCCGAGTCATAGAATCCTGGAATGGTTTGGATTGGAAGGGACCTTAAAGATGATCTTGTTCCACCCCTACCATGGGCAGGGACACCTTCTGCCAGCCCAGGTTGCTCCAAGTCCCATCCAGCCTGGCTTTGGACACTTGCAGGGATCCAGGGGCATCCACAGCTTCCCTGGGAAATCTATTCCAGTGTCTCACAATAAAAGATTTCTTCCTAATATCCAATCTACACCCACCCTCTGTTGGTTCAAAACTCTCATAGCTCATCCTGTCCCTACAAGGCCTGATAAAAACTTTCCATCTTCCTCACAAGCCTCCTTCAGTATTAAGGTCTCCTTTGTGTTTTTGGCTCAGTGGACCAGTGAAAAAAAACAGGAAAAGTGCAGGAAGTCAGGAGACATTAGGTTAGGGGGAAATTTTAAGGGATATTCTATATCAATATCAATCAATATCTAGATCAATATCTAGATCAAATAAATGTGCGAAGAACAGGGTGGCCTGGGGCGTGTCCCCATCGCTTCTGGTCACGTGTGGACCCCTTGCTTTGGCTGTTAAGGGTTGGAACAGGTTCTGCTCGTGGCTTGCATGGGCAGGCAGCTCATTTTGGGGCTGGTTCCACCTGCAGGAGCCAGTGTGAACACAGCTCTTGTGGCATCTCATGTTTACAGCCATAAATACATGGCTGGGTTTTAACTGAGTGCTGGCTGTGCTGTTGGATTGGATTTCTGGTGTAGAGCAGCATTGAATCAGGCTGAGAAGGCAAGGCACTGAGGGGTAGGTCCAGATTTCAAGGGTATTTAGGGTACTCTTGCTTTTATATATATATATTACACTTTATCTGAAGGTTTACCTCTTGGTGGTTTAGTACAATTAGTTTCACAAGAGAATTATGAATAAAGTTCTTCTTTGTGATTTTTAGATTGAAGTCAAAGCCTGTTTTAGAAGGAGCTCTAAATAATCTCATTGATTTTGCAAAGAAATTATCATTCAATGACATTTCCTAATACCACATAGAGCAAATATATTCCATTATGGGACTGGCAGAACCCAGTGAGGTGGAGCTGTACCCACCCCACTGACCCAAACCCACAAAGGTTTTCATGGCAAAAACCTGAAATGGCAGATGAAGAGACAATTTGCCCATAAAAACAAAGGCCACGTGGTTCTTCTCCTCTGCCATTCACACCCAGAACTCCCAGTGGATAAATCATCCACAGGAGGAAGATGTGGGAGATTAAAAAGCAGCTCGATTGTGTTGCAATTTACAGATACCAACACCTCTCTTCTGGATATCTTTAAGATCAAGCCCAACAAACAAAGCAGAAGGAGTTTGGACGTTTTATTTTTGCCTTTGTTTTATTCAGAACAAGTCCAGTTCTATTTTAATTTATATTTTTGTGTGTAGGTGCAGGTAGCAATAACACTGTTCTGGTTATTTCATAATAATGGCTGACAGATGTCTTTGAAAAGGGGCCCTGTTTAAAAAAGTAGTTATTAAAAAGTGTTTAAAATGTAGTTTGGAAACACCTGCTAACTGCTCCCTACAGCAATTCCGTGTTTCCAAATCCAGGGCTGGTTATAATGGCGATATCCATCATTATTTGCAAAAATAGAAACATTTTATATGTATTTAAGGGATAACACTGTCTTGAGATGAATGCAGGGATTTCATGGTACTACATGAAGACATTTTAAAATTGATGTCCTGCTGAAGGTGATATAAACATTAAGGATTCCTCCCCTTTTTTTTTTTATCAGTGAGACTTGAAAGCTCTGCTGATCCTAAGTCCCACCAAAATCAATACAAGGCTGAATCAAAAGGGTTCTTTGTGGTGTCAGTCTCATAAATCAAACTGATCATTTGTCGTGTTTAATTAGAATTCTGCTTATTTGAATGTCATTATTTATTGAGTCGTTTGTCAACCTGGTTTTAATTAAAACATTTCTGTCTCTATTTGTCTCAACAGGCTGATCTGTGTCGATAATAATTCCTTTATCTTTTTAATAAAGGTTATTAACAGTGGAGCTGGTTTACCTTGGTTAAATTCTAACATGGTTTACAAACTCCAGAAGGTCATGTGAGAACTGCAATATTCCCTGAAAGACAATGTTTGCCATCCAGAATACCTGGAAGAGACAAGGAAATGAGGGAGCTGCTTTGCAGAATCCTTCTGGCTGCAGGAGTTTGTGCTGAGATGCTGCTGGAAGTGGTTCCCTTATCCAGGTAGAGCAAAAGCTTTTGAATCTTTTTGTTCCTCCCTCAGGTCCCAAATTTAGGACTGCAGTTGGATAAGGTGGTTTGTGTGGAATCTGATGGAAAGGATTTATAAATGGCTAGAACAAATCCCCGTTCTGCCACTGTCCTGCTCTGTGTGGCAGCACCTCAGCCTAGCACCTCTTTCCTGAGTGTAAAATGATTCCCTTATGCACTGATCCCTCTTACCAGCCACCCCTGCAGAAAAATTCCTTCAGTTTTATTGTCTAAAAACTCTCCAGTGATTGTTTGGAGGGTAACTTGTTGCCTGACTGGAAGGAAATTGCTGTTTCTATATCCCTAAAGAGAGAGCCAGCCAGAAACAGAGGTTGCATTTACACAGAACTCCCACAACACAGGTGAGTTTATTCCAGCTTGCCACCTAAAATGCCTTTTCCTCTGGTGTTGCCCACAGAAGGTGTGTTCTGCTGTTACTCCAAAGCCCTTGAAGTGCTGAGCTGTTCTCCCCTGCAAGTACAGAGCTGCCTCTGTCTGAGCAATTTTCTTCTTATCACCCACCCAAGGGTGCGGCATGCTTGGTTTTCCTGCCCACCTGTCTTAGTTGGAAAGACAGGTGTCTGCTAAGGAAGGCAGGAGCCTCCCTTGGGATAGAAGATGTAACCCCCTTCCCTCCAAATTATTATAATTTCGAAATTAAGTGCTTTCAGGTACAGATATGAGGGGTAGGAATAACAGTTCTTTACTAAGTGTATATATATATAAATAAAGCAAGGCAAACAAACAGCAGTAACCCTGGCAGTGACACCAAACAGAGCAGGCCCCAGTGCAGCCTCTCTGGGCCCTCAGGCAGAGATGGTTCTCCCCGCGCCGCCAGGGGGCGCTCCAGAGCGAGCTCAGCCCTCATGCGATGAGAGAAAATGGCGGAGGAGAAACTGCATCACAAAGCCCCTGGGGCAGAGGGGAAGGACTCCGGAGCTGCAGCAGGGTCTCAGGAGGTCTCAGCAGGCAGGGCGCTGGAGCTACAGTGTAGCAAAAAGCTTGCGGCAGTGGCAGAAAAAGCCGAAACCGAAGCAGGAGTGATGGCTGGGGCAAAAATGGCTGAAGCAGCAAAGACGGCAGGGGCAGCAGAGAATCAGCAGAAACAGCAGAGGAGCGGCAGGGCAGAGCAGCTTCTCTCTCCTCACGATGCCAGAGAACTCCAGCCAGGCTGTGTCTTGTTCCCCTTTGCCAGTTCCAATCCCGCCCAGTTCTAGTTTCTGCTCAATGAGAAAAGCTCCAGGCAAAAAGAGGGCCGGGCCCTTCTCTGTGGCCATGTCCCTTTGTTTCTCTTAAGTACCTAGCTATTTGTTCCCTAGCAACCAAACATGGGGAAAAATTCCTTTAAGAGGGGAGAGAAAAAAGAAAGAATGGGGAACTTCTAAAACCCCAACACCGCCACCCCTCATCCCATGGGTATGCTTGGATCACACTCTTACAGTGCTTTCCAGAAGATATTCATGGCTGTTTTCTCTCAAAAAAGGAGCTGGGAGAGGCAATCCTGCATCCCTTGTGATTAAATTTATAAAAGCAGTGTGGTGCCTAAGGTTTTAGGTTAGCCCGTGGCCCTTCAGTTCGACTTGCCCCTCAGGAAATTCCTCATCTCGTCCATGGATTGTGGCAGGTTTGCATCGAAATATTGATTCTTTCACTATGCTTCAAGTCTTCTTAACTGGTGAGTGGTGAGGATGTTCCTCAATTCAACTCTTGGCCTCTCAAGAGTATTTTTCTATTTTCTCAGAAAAATATAAATACGTCTTCCTCATATCCTATTATGTTAGTGATAGATAAGGGAAAAATCAAGTGAAATAATCTTTTGTCTGGTCACTAAACTCAAACTAGTCTGAAAAGAATCATTTTTCCCTAAAGGATCTACATTCCCTCTTGCAAGCAACATATGAAAAGAGATATAAATAGATGTGAAAATGTATCTTTTAGGGATAGTTGAGGCTCTGGAAATGGTCTAGAACTCTCCCTATTGACTATTCCCTCCTTACTAATATTTACCACTCAAGTAATATTTACGCTATCTGTGTAATTTATCTGCAGGGTGGTTATGCTTAGAAGACTAAATATGTTTGTAGTTGAGATTTTGATTTTGTGGTTTGTTTTTTTTTTTTTTTTCCATTCTAAAAAAACCCCGTGCTCAGCCACCCATGTGTGCCAATTGATCCAATTTATTGATTGAAGGTGTTGACACAAAGGTGCCACTGGAGCTGTTATTCCAATCTATGATGGGTTATCAGTTTAAATGTACTAATGGAATAAAATCGAAGGCAATTTTTAAAAATCCCTTGCCTTTTGGGGTGTTTTAGTAGCATATAGCACCTGAAAAATCCAACATCCAGCCCTGTGAGGAGACCATTGAGCAAGAACAAGCTCATTATGCAAATGAAGCCCATGCTCCTTGCAAGAATTGCTGCACACAGCAATCTGCACGACCTTCATTTTCACTCTGACTCATAATTCCACTTTATTTAGGGAGCAGAACTGTGCACACCAGTTGGAGCCCAGTCAGTGAAGGGCTGGGACTTGCTTGCGTGGGCTTTTCTACTCGTTTACAACCTGTTGGATCAGGGTGAGCTTCCATTTGTGGTCTGTGGGGTATCCAGAACAACCTGTGGGGAGAGGGCAAAAGAGAGACCACATCAGATCCCAGCATTATTGCAGTGCCCAAAAGTGGAGGCCTGAAGAAGGAAATAAAGCCAGCTCCAAGAGGGATTAATTACAATGTTTGTTTTGTTATCCTGCAAGGACTGAATCCACAGGGACTTATTCCATGTGGGAAGAGGCAGCTCTGACCAGAGTGCTCTTCTCAGCAATTACTCACTTCCACTCCCACTGATTTATTAGGACCTTTGGAATTGCATCCTCATGCCAGAGGTCCCAAATATTCATCTAACCTTCTTCTGTTCCTCTGGAATGATGAAATAGCCTATAACTCTTTGACCTGTTGCAACAGCAGTGGATTTACCAGGCTGTGGTTCCTCATGAATTGAAATAGGATTTGTCTTTATTTTTTATTTTTGCCTTTATTTTCTTGTTGAAGTGGGTGTTAGATCTACACACACCATGACAAAAAAAACCCCCAAAACAACAAACCAAACAAAACACTCCAAACCAAACCCAAACCCCACATAAAAATTACATGTTAAAATATCTATGCCATAAAAAAAATTAGTTCAGACTAAGATTTCCTGCATTCTTCCTGTGATGTCAGGGACAGAGGAGCCAGTCAATTGTGGAATGTTCTATCAGGGAAATAAAAGGGATACAGATTCCAGCTGGGATTTCTGATGCCCTCTGTCAACACCCCATTGTGAAGCTCCGTTTTGCTGAATCAGAAATCCATCAGCCCTGCACAACAATGAGCAGGGCAAAGCAGGCAGGGACTACCCAGGGGAATGCTCATTAAAGTTATTTTAATATCAGCTGTGGGACATGAGCTAAAAGTTTGAGATTGCAGCACACAAAATTTGCTCAATGTAAGTGCTGGTGATGTAAGGTTTTTTAACCCTAGGATTGAAGTTGCAGGCCGTGGGTGTGTGAAAATGAAAGAGATGCTCTCAGGGTAGTTTAAAATCCTCTTTTATTAACTCACTTCTCCTTTTTATTGCTGCTACCAACTCTTAAATGAGAAAATCCCTTGAGTGAGAGGGTGAGACATGCTGACAGCCAGTGAGGTGAGGGAAAACTCTGCCAGTGTGGCCATCCATCCAACAGTCCTGAATTCTGTGCACTCTGAAATCAGCTGAAATCCAGCAGTGCCCAAAATTGTGCTAGAAAAAGCACTCAGGGAACTTTTCCCTGACTCAAATAAGGTGTTTTGGGAACTCAAATAAGGTGTCAGTGGGAGCACCTCTCTGAAATGTCCCCTCTGATGAAACATCTCAACTCCTTTTAGTCCTTTTAATCCTTTTAATTCCCTGCATCAAGGCCATGAGTTCCTCATTTTGACTGTTTGCATTTAAAAATAATCAATTATGAAAGGCCCTGTGTTATACCTTTAACCAACATCCCCTTTTTTTCAGTATAAACTCTTAATTTGCAACCTTGCTACACTCCCCAGTCCAAAATCTGAATATCCCTGGATAATTCCACTGCCTGTGTGAGTTATCTAGCTGCCTCCATCTCTCCCTGATAACACCTTGGGAAGGCATTTTCCTCTGGGCTACTCTCTCCAGTTTTGTTACTCTTGGGATTCTGCCACTCTTTATTCCCCCCCTAAGATGGTTTGAAATAAATATTTCAGGGGAGGGATATCCAGAGTAATGCCTGGATTTAGGCAGCTGGGCTAAATAAAATCTGCTGGTATTTCTTATTTCACAGTGCACCCAGTGTCTTACACAGCAGAGGAGGAGAGATCCCAGCTAATGTCCTGCAAATTTGCTGTCAGTATGCCAAGATAACAGAAATAATGGCAGCAAATCCAAGCAGCTGGCTTTTCCAGGGAGCTGCACAAGATCCCAGTTCCCTATCCTTGTATTCCTAGAATTATACTGCCTTTCAGGCCTTGATGAGCACCAGCTGCAGTCCTTTTATGTTGCCAGGGCCTCACTGCCCTCACAGGGAAGGATTTCTTCCCAATATCCAATCCAAACCCACCCTCTGGCAGTTTAAAGCCACTCCCCAGTGTCCCAGGAAATAAAAACCTCCCATTTTTCTCTTAATGAAAACATGACTTTTGTCGTAAGAGGACAAGAAATGAAAACACACACACAGAGTGTGGTTCAAACAAGAAAAAGCCCAGTTTATTTTTTCACATTGATATTTATAAATTCTCTAAAACAACCAGGGATTGGATGGTAAGATCTCCTCCTCTCCAATCACACTGGTCAAACTAAAAGTCTATCAAACTCTCTTCTATCCAAAAAGGAATGCAAAACAAGAGAAATGGTTATAGAAACATTGCTTTGTTTATATGAAATGCACGAGAGACTCCATTGCAAAAATGCAAACAAAAGTCAGAAGGCTAAATCCAGGGCGACAGACTTTGGGGAAAAAAAAAAATCTGTGGAATATAATTTGCTTTGCTTTGCTGCTGCTTCCCCTCTGCAACCCCTGTGGAACAGAAGGAATTCCTGGAAAAGGAATTTGTCTCTTGTCTAACAAGCGCTCTTAAATATGACCTCAGATATTAAAAGCGAGTTTGAGGCATCGCTGCCTCGTTCATGCAGTGTTTTATTGCCTGTTGTCACTCTTAAGTTGCATGAACCAGGGTGTGCCTGGTGTTCTTGTCTGAATCTGTTGACAGCAAGATAATCCCTCCTGCCTCTGCAAAGAAACCCTCTTAACACGTTTCCCACTGGGAGAGCTGGGACCTGACAAGCCCAGAACTCATCTTCGAGCTCAGCTTGGCCTCTGGTTCACTGCTTGGTCCTTTAAGCACCATTCCCACCTGGAACTGGGAGCAAACCTTCCCAGTTCTTACTAAAGCTGAATATTGGTTGGTAAACGTATCCAGGTGGCCATGGAATACATGCCAGGATTACACTTTACATTTTCTAAACCCAATATGTGAAATCATATGAGTTTGATTTTGGAGTGTAATCCTCAGCTACTAGGGGGATTTTACCTCCGTTTGTAAGGGGAGTCAGAACTTCCCCTTAAGACTTGAAATCAAATAAAAACTTCTTAAAATTTTACTTCCCTGACGATTTCAAATGAGTGTTTGACTGAACGTGGACCTGGAGAAAACCACTGGGTTTTTCTTTATTCCCTGGAGAGAAGTAGCTGAGTTTCTAATTGATTGATATTGGGACTACCAAGGTTAGAAAGCCTCGAGAATCTGAGGGGTTCTCATGGAGAGAACCGGGAAAAATGAGGATAAATGATCCAAGTTTGCCTCCCTGTGGCAGCGTCCCGCTGTTGCATCTGGAAATGGGCCAGTTTTTCCTTTTCCTTGGATGAATTCCTCCCTGGAACAGCTGCTGTGAATAACACAGAAATGTTATCCAAATCACAATAACAAATGACGATATAAAAACTACTTAGATATCTTTCTACTGGGTGACATTTGTATAAGGTATATTTGAAAATTAAGAAGCAGTGTAATTGCAACAATAATTTATAGCAGCTTTGCAGCTGGAGCTGTTCAATCAAAGCTCTTCCCTGGGGGTAAAAGAACCCAAATTATCTCCAGACAAAAATTCCAACTTGCAAGTAGCTTATCAAAGAGAGAAAAAATGACATGAAAACTCTAACTTTTGTGTGGGTTAATTTGAAATAATGGCAGATTTGGAAGCCAGGACTTAAAAATCACCAGTTTCATCCCAAACCTGTATATTTTAGAGAAGACATTCCATCTCCTGAACAATTGTCCACATGGAATTTCACAGTCTGAAAATTAGGCTCGCCTGTTTATCCACAGGAATGGTGAGGGTTTATTGATAAAGTCGAGGCCTTGTCCGCCCGCAAGCCACAACGAGGGGGTTCAGCCTCTCGCCTCACCTTTAGTGCTGCTTGTCCACGTCCTGTGGAGGAAGGAGCCAGCAATGGGCCTGTTCCTCATCACCTGCTCTTTGGGCACAGCTTTGGATGCCGTGAGGGTCATGCCTTAGGTTTGAACTTTTATATTTTCCCAGCCCTGCCCTGCCCAGTGTCACTCTGCAGTTCCCTGGAGCTCGTTCAGTGCTGTTCTCTCATGCTCACACACACACAACAAAGCCTCTCCAGCTCTCCAAGGACACCCAGACCCTCCTAGGCCCAACAACTGCAAACCACAATCTTGGGGAGAGGGGGGCAAGCTTGGGCAAATTCCATCCTTGCCTGGCTTCTGCTTGGGGAATTGATGCTGAGATCCAAGTGGGAAGAACTCGGGAGCTGTCCTTGTCCATGTTGGGATGCACTGAGGCAGGAGCCTCTGGAGCCCAGAGTGTACCTCTGAAGGCCTTTCAGATAAACCCCTCCTTTATTCCTTTATTCCTGTCTGGTCTCTGTTTCTAGGCAGCCATTTAAGGCATCAAGGGGCCTGCCAGTGCCCAGGAGGGCAAATGTCACCTTTGAGGTGATTTCCTACCACAGGAAGTGTTTGCTATCAAGTTTTGGCACCTCATTTCCTGAGGGGGAGAGACTCGGGGTTTGGATGACAGGTCAGAGTCTTTGAGTTCCCTTTTCCTTCAAACTCTGCTCCAAGGAATGGAGCACAGGAATGGCTGCATGTATCAGTAGCCTTTTCTTTTAATCCATTTTATAAAAAACAGAAGGGGATGTGG
The DNA here is from genome assembly GCA_013400515.1 of Erpornis zantholeuca. Taxonomy (NCBI): domain Eukaryota; kingdom Metazoa; phylum Chordata; class Aves; order Passeriformes; family Timaliidae; genus Erpornis; species Erpornis zantholeuca. The sequence continues at coordinate 163,128 of VZTN01032961.1, read as the reverse complement.
TGTTTCCATGGCTTGCTCCATGTATTATCCTGTGAGAGACCCGAAGTGGCTGGCCCCGACTCAGCCTTGGATGGTTAAACTCATTCCTTTGCTTCCCTCTGCAGCTCCCAAAGCCCTGTTATGCCTCTTCCAAAGGGAAATTTAATTGCATTTTGCCCTTGGTATAATCCCTGAAGCTGCAACTTAATTACTGGGCCTGTAGTCCCAGGACACTAGGAGATCCTGCTATGGTGAGGGTATTTATTTCCAGATCCACATCCTCCTGGAATAATCCCAGCTGCTGTCAAATTTTCTGTTCCATGCCCAAAGGACAGCACTTGGAGTGTGTGGCATGGTTTGGTGCCTGGCACCTCCTCAGGTTTGCAATCTGTGAGCCATCAGAACATAAACAAGGAGTAGATGCTCAGGGCTATGATTATCCAATTAGTACCTCAGAAGCATCCCACAGGCACAGCCCAAGGCCTGTATTTGTCTCATCAAGGATTAGGAGCAATTAAGAGAAGTGAAATGCAGTACTTTCATGATATCTGCTAATATCCATCACGCAAAACACTTGGGAAATGTGTCTTTATAATGCAATTTCCTTATTAAGTGATAACATTTATTTTATAAATTTATTATTTATAAAAAGAAATGTTTTAACATTTCTTTATGTTTTAAATATGTCTTTTTCCCCTTGACTTTTAACTTTCTGTTTTGCTTAGGTAATTTTAAAAGGTGCATACTCTGATAAACTCCTATGAACATTTACTCTTGGCTTGCTGACCTGTGGTTAGAAAAAGTTAAAGTAAAAAACAGCTGGGAATAGTTAAACTGTACTTTTACCAATATTTCTTTCAACAATACAGGCTAGTTTTGATTGAAGAGCATAAAACAATACTCTAAAAAACCAAGGGAGCATTAAATAATCTGGTCAGCATTAATAATCATTAGTGATGGCAGGTTCTCAGACTTTGAGCCATTGATTATCTACAGCAGATAATTGGATTCTTGAGATAACTTACCTAATGACACTGGAAAAGGATAATGATAAACCATTGCTGATCCATGGAAGCTCCACAGGGACTGTGCAAGGAAATATTTAAATATTTGTTATCATTTATGAGTGTTATTATTCTAACTGAGACCAGTCAAATCTTTTCACCATTTGTGTCCTTAACAATTTTAACCTTACAGATCCTTTAAATGGGGTTTTTTTTGAGAAGATAATAAAGGTCCTGCCTGAAAAATGAGACATTTTGTTTAAAGGATGCAGAAAACTTTGAGCTTATCTGCTGGTTTTGTCCTTGAGCAGGAGCAATGACATTTGAGCCTCTCTTGCCCTATATGAAGATATTTATGATATAAAACCCTCTTAAAGGAGACAGTGCAATGCAACACTCATATATCTGTGCTTAACACCACTTCTGTTGATTGATTAAATGATATTATCTGCTCTTTGTATGTTGGACACTACTAGGAAAGGAATATATCACTATTTTTAGGGTTCCTAATCAATGTTCAAGAAGTTTCCAACAGATCTTGTTATCACACACATGCAAAGGCACAGGTTTGGATTGTCTGAGCTGCAGCCTTTGTTTCATAACACAGAACTTGGAGTTAATAAATCCCTGTGGATTCCAGAGTGAGCTGCACTTGTGCACCTGGGGATGTGAAGTTGGTGTGTCTCATGCCCATGTCAAATTTATGTTTCCAAATGCAACTGCAAGCCAAAAAATAGATAAATTAGACAGTTTCTATATTGTTTTAGATAAATTCTGTTTGACAAGCAAGAATTGTGTGGTTCAGGCAACATTAACTTCCCATTTCTCCTTCTTTGCCCTTCACGGGGATGCAGGAGGAAGAAGATCCCAAAAGAAAGGATGGCTTGTGATGAAATGTGGATCCAGACACTCTGGGTGAAACAAAGCAATTAGGTAACCCAGCTGGTGCTGGGCAGAGGTTGAGCAAGGAACTGGTCCAGCTACAAAATACAGTTCCTCCCTTTTGATCTTGATAATGGCTCCTGAGTGACAGGATGAATGATAGCCCTCGGCTCCGCTCCCCCTCGTTTCCCTCCAATAAAAGTGAGGAAATTTTTCTCACGGAGTGAGTGGGAGGCTGGGATTTGGTAAGACAATTCTGAGGGTGGAAAACACCAGTTCTCGCTTGAGACTGGCTGAATAACTTGACTGGGGTTTTAATGTTCTCTCTCCCCTGGGGAGAACGAAGGAGAATCATTTAGACTCATCATTAAATGTGAGGAAGTTGTAAAAGCTAATTGTGAGAGTGTAATTCTGCAAATTTTAATTCTTTGATTTTCTGTTTCAACTGCTTCTGCAGATTTGTTCTGAAAGCAGGGTTCCTTAAAGAGCTCCATTATTCCACTTATGAAAGGGAAGGTGAAGAGCTAAGCTGGTCACTGTCCATAACAAATGGAGGGAATACAAAGAAAAGCTGATTAGATCTCAGGTACTCCAGTTTTCTTTCAATCCAAAACTTGTGCTGCCTCCAGCAATGACTTTTTAGAAAAAGAACCCTGTCAACAATAGCAGGACTAATTCAAATGAAAGACTAATTCAATCAGATTCATCTTGTCCACCTTTAGGGAGTCAAGCTTCTTGTCTCAGCTGCTGCCTGGATTTTCTTGTCAATGGACAAGTTCATTATCTCTGGATGTAATTTATGCTGTCCATTTCTTTACATGATTGTAGAGCAAGAACACATAAATCATTCACATTATGCATTTTAAGTCAGCTAAAGCTAAATTAATTTAAATTAATTAAATTAATTTACTGTATTTGAAATATTCTGATGCTCACATCATCCTGTTTTGAGACAGAGAGAGGCCATGAAGGCCATGTGCTGTATCTGTATCACCACACAGCATAATCCTTAAACATGTAGTTGATAAAAGGGAGTGAGATTGTTAAAAGTCATAATCTACTTCAGAAAATCATGGAATGGTTTGGGTTGGAGGGGAACTTAAAGCTCATCCATATCCATGAACAGAGACACATCCATTTCCACTAGACCAGGCTGCTCCAGCCTGGCCACAAACACTTCCTGCAAACAGCAAAGGGGCAAAAAAGAAAGGAACAAGTATGAAAGGACCAACCACATTTCCAGGTGATGTTTGCAGTGTTTCTCTCCAAATGAAAAGTCACTGATATTTATATTTATGTGTTTAAATTTTGCAGAATGGCTTGATTTGAGGCTGGTTTTTTATGAGCCTGTCAGTGCAAAGAACTGCAAAGGAAGTGCTTCTGGGGAGGAGCAGTGAAAGACACACACGTGGTGCCCAAATGTTGCAGAAGAAGCTTCTCAGAAGGTAATTTTGGGGGTTGTGCAATGTGTTTTCACCCTGATGGCTGATGGGACCTGCCTGTACCTGCTGACACACCTCAGGTGGGAAGGCTGGGTGGATCTTTACTCAGGAATGAGCTTGGAGTTCTCCCCAAACACTCACACAGACAAAGCTTCCTGTAAATGGGATCTGTGAGTATGTGCATAGTGTAGGCACAGCTTGTAATGTGCAGCAAATCCTTGTTCTCCTTCATCTCCTTGGGCTTCTTCAGCTCTTGAGATTCACGATTCCTCTCTTTGATAAGAAGAGGAAGGAATGTGGTGGCACAAACATTAGGAGTGCTCCTCTCTGCCTTCCTTTCCAGTGCATTTACTGTGGACACTCTCATAAGTTTCTCTCCAGATTTGCTTCAAGAACATGACTGTAAAAGTCTTTTCCAACCAAAACAATTCCAGCGTTTTTTCTGCATTTCCCCATCCTTGCCAGTAGCATGATGGCAATGTAATCACCACCCTTATGAAATCTCTCTGCTGCCTTTCCACCACGAGGGAGAACCATGTTTCACCTTCTACACCAGCTAATTGTGGATGGCTTTTGTTCCTTTCCTAATGCTTTACTTTATAATTTGAGGTTGGTTTTGTTCCTTTTCCTTCATAATTCCGATGTATTTAGAGTTGCTAGGCTGTTCCTTTGGCTTTTTCCAAATGCTCTCTATGTCAGGATGTCACCCTCTGCAGATTAGGAAAGGAAGTAATTATGGTTCTGATATACAGGTCTAAGAAATTAGGAATTATGCAACATGAATCCCTCTCACCCCCACAGATTGGCAATGTGAAGTGGAAATCAGCTCAGAATATTCCAGATACTCGATGGTGAGAGGTCAGTTTAGCAATGATATGATACAAGATTATTTGGAAGAGCTAAAGGACTTCTGAGGGGTTTCTGGTTCACTCTGACCCTTATTCTAAAATAAAATGTCTGTTTTTGCAGGAGGAGGGGGAGGAAGAGAGGGACTGGTGGATTTGGACATCACTGAAATAATGTATAGAACTGGGCATAACCTTAACGCTGTTTTCACTTCACAGGACCAAGTTTGAAATACTCTGTTTGAAATAGTGTAGTTGTGAAATACTTTCACTGATTTTCTGCTGTTGGTAGGATAGCTAATCTCTAAATTAAATCAAGATAACATGAGGGAAAGTCATGTGGACTGCTAAAGCTTTCAGCTGCTGTATTTATGACTCCTTGCTCTAACAAGGGAGTGATGCCTCCTGTGGGAGGGAGTGATCATACACCCGATTTTATGTGTAATTTTTATGTACAGCTGGTCTGTCCTTATTCTGTCTCCCCTTTTGGGCCTCTCTTGTAGGTAATTGCTGTAACAGTGACGTCTGAGGTGTGAAAAACAAGGCTGATGAGAGAAATCACTTCCCCACAGAGGTTACAAAATCCCTCGTATTACGCAGCAACTTCAGCATGTGCCACCTCCATAACTCCTGTACCCAGCATTTTCCTCAGCTTATTTCCCATTTATCCCACTAACACCACTAGAAGTCATCCCATGTTAACATTCCCCAGCCACATTCTTTGTAGTTTTTGTTCAGGTCCTTCTCTTCCCTATTCTTGTGCCATAGCTTGGCTCAAACAACTCTCAAGTATGTTTTGAGTTCCCATGGAAGCTTTTCCTCTGTGTTGACATCCTGGCCTGCCCTGTTCAGACATGCAGAGCCACATATTTGGTGCCTCTTCAGCCCTGAATTTGGGACTGGAAACTTCTGGTTTGATTTGGGTAGGAGTATGGTCACCTCGTGCTTGGGAAAGCAAGTTGGGATGAAGAAAATAGGAATAATGCAAGGTTTTCCTCAGAGTTTATGCAGTTAAAAGCAAGGGAGAGTTGGTGGGAGAATGCTTCCACAGGTTTCCAGAATTTCTTCAAGGGGTTAAGGGACCTGTGGGTGCAGTTATCCCCAAAACAAGGCATGCTCAGCCCCACCAGGGTGTGACGTGACGTGACAGGAGAGAGATTCTATCACTTTCCACTCAGCAAGTCTGTGCTGCAAACCCTGAGTCACAGGCTGGTGCTTCTTTGGGGACAGCAGATAAGATCTGCTGTTGTGAAAGATCACCTTACATCACATGAAGCTGTGAGGATTCAGTTCTGCTGCTTTAAACCTGGCGAGCACACCCAGAGAATGGCTTACCATACCCAAAAAATTGGGTTAGCAGCAGCTCTGGGCCGTACCAGCTGCTCCAGTAAAACACAATTTATCAAATCCTTACCCACCTGAACTTTTTCTACACCAGCCTGCATGAACCATGAACAAAAGGCAGTGAGGAATTTCCAGGGAAAGCACAGTGAACAATCCCACATCCACAGCCCTCAGTCAGGACACTCAAAAGTCTCTACCATGGCATTCCTTCCAGTCTGATGCTGCCAACTCCAAGGACTAGCACAGATCCTGCTAGGAATGAGGCATGAGTAGAAACATTCCTCTAAGGAGTTGCCCCACATGAAAGAATAAGGAAAGAAAAAGAAAGAACAGGCTGCAAACAATAACTTATGGATACGGCTTCCATTCTTCCATAAATTACATTTCTATGAATAATTTATTTTATTTCTTTATTTGCTATGAACCATTTGTTTTGTTTATTTATATTTCAATTTATGTTTTGCTCTGAGATACTCAGCTTAATTAGTGCTCCTTATTCTTTTTTAACTTTTTCCTCAAGAGGTGGGTGGTGCTCCAAGTCTGGCAGTGGTTGAGAAGCATTTGAGCAATGATAAAAGCTTTAACTTTTGGTCAGCCCTGAAGTGGTCAGGCATGATATTTGTAGTGGTCTAAATGAATAATTATCTAAGTGATTAAATGCTAGTCCCTTCCAAGCCACTCAAATATTCTATTGTATTCCATTCTGTTCTATTCTCTCCTGCCTCTAGGAGAGAGGAAATTCCTGTTTGTACATTTATGAATGTGCTTGACCTCCTCACGTCTTTTGTGTCAATCATTTAATTAATGTTTCTCTCCAGAATCTGCCACTTTCATGATATGCACAAAGGGGACTAATGGAGTTCCTTTGGCAGTCAGCAAATACATTAATCTCTTAGGAAGTGCAACAGCTCTGTTTGTAAAAAATCAGATTTTAATGTGCACAAAAAATCCATTTAGCTTTGCCCCAATTCTTTCTTTTTTCTTTTTTCTTTTTTTTT
>VZTN01032961.1:127320-156612 GCA_013400515.1 Erpornis zantholeuca | reverse complement strand
TTTTTTTTTTTTTTTTAGGCTTGCTAACATATGTATCAAGACAAAATTCCAGAAAGGACCATCATGCAGCTTTGGTACACTGCAAGGAAAGGAAGACTGGATTACAGGAGCATAAAAATGTGGGATGTGTGAAGGAACAATGGTTATCAGGTAGATATCGAGCCATAATTTGATGCTTATCTTTTTGGCAGCTGACATCTCCATTGTGAAAAGACAGGTTGCAAAACCAATCAGTGCTGCTTAATGTGGGTAAAACATTGAGGAGCTGGAACCTTGGTGAGGTAACAGCTGTGGTGCACATTAATGAAGGGTTTGTTCCCAAATGAATTATTCCTGTTAAGGACCTGCTGCTACAAGGGGACTGCCTGCTCTTATCAGCATTTCTATCAGAGCAGTGTCTACAGTGATAATGTCGTGAGTGCCCTGCATATGACAGGCAGCTCCAACCTCCTCAGGTTACCTGGCTCATCCTGAGGTGATTAAAGCTTCAGTTATCCCAGGGCTTGGCAGAAATCCTTGTAAGGTCTTAAAACCTCCCTGCCATTTTGGGCGCTTGAGGGCAGTTTGTAAAAAATCTAAAGCTCCAGCTAAACTCCTCACTATAAGCTTTAACTTTTGGGTTCAAGCCTTGTCCAGCCTGGCCTGGAACACTTCCAGGGATGGGGCAGCCACAGCTTTGCTGGACAGCCTGTGCCAGAGCCTCAGCACCCTCACAGGGAGGAATTTTTCCCAATATCCCATTGAACCCTGCCTTCTGTCAGCTTGAAGCCATTTCTCCTTCTCCTGTCACTCCAGGCCCTTGTCCAAAGTCCACCTCCAGCTCTCTTGGAGCCCCTTTAGGTACTGGAATTGTGCACAGAAGTTGTGGTGTTTGGGGTTATTTCGTGGGCTCCATACATTTAAAACCCTTTGGGGAGGAAGTTTGCCCTGCTTGCCTTACTGAGCCAGTGGGAACTATTTAACTTTGTGCAGCATTTCGGAGGCAGAGAAAGGTTGGGCTGATGATCTTGAAGGTTGGACTTGATGATCTTGGAGGTCTTTTCCCACCTTAGTAATTCCATGAAGCAGCTAAGGACACATGAACACAGGACAAGGAGGGGCTGGATTCTTCCTCCTTTTCTGCTGAGTATTCAATACTGAGATATGAACATGGGACAAGGAGGGGCTGGATTCTTCCTCCTTTTCTGCTGAGTATTCAATACTGAGATATGAACATGGGACAAGGAGGGGCTGGATTCTTCCTGCTTTTCTGCTGAATATTCAATATTGAGTGTTCAGTGTAGGAGGAGAAGCTAAAAGGAAGGAGTTGTGCTGCACCCCTGAAGGTGTGTGCTGGTGTGCTGGAGGTGGCTTATCTCAAATGTTGTAAAAACACATTCTGCAAAAAGCACCAAATGTGAGCCTAAAGGGATGGCCAAGCCCAGGAATCAGGAGGAAAAGGTGCCTATTGTGACAGGGGAGAAGAAAAGAAACAGATTGATCATAACAACTAATAAACTTCATTTTAAGACACCTTATTGCACTGGGAGCTGGGCTGAGAAATCAGCTGTAGGATCTTCACACCTTCCTATAAAGGAGAAGAGCCAGAAATATTGTGTAAACAACTTAATTGAGATAACTAGATGAGATTTCTTCTTTTGCATCAGTATTTCTTTTGGAAATCTAGACTGCAGAATCATTACCAAGTAATGATATGCTTGATAATCATCAGCACGAGTAAATTCAAGAGCAAACGAGCACTGAGAAAAAAAAAAAAGGCAAGTAGATGCATGAGAAATGATATAAATGTTATAAATGTAAAGAAATTAATTCAAATTATTTAATCATCAAAAGACAGTATCTCAGACAAATTAGTTCATGTACTTTGAAAACGCTGTCCTAATTGTGGCCTCCTCCATCTGGGTTGCTGCTGATGTGGATTTTAACAGGTGGTTTTCTACAGGACAAAGAGATCATTCAGTCACAGTTGGAAGTTTTCAAGATTGGGTCCGTTTTGATGAGAAAAAATTGTGTGGATGATGTGACTGTTTAGAGGGAAAGAAAAAGTGGCACCAAGTGTTGTTCTGCCATCCATGTTCATTTCCTGGAGCCCCCAAGTCTAATTAATAATTTTACAAACACCAAGGGGGCAGTGGGAAGGGAAGAACCAGCAGTTTCACAACCTTGGGACACCATTCCGTGTGTGCCATCCCAGGTTTACTCCAGGTAACAGAAGCATCCAGGGCAGAGCTTCGAGGATTATTCCTGCAGGGAGCTCCCTGCTCCCTGCTGGCTGTGAGAGCTGGAAAACGTGTCACAGAGGAATATGGGGTTTCAGCAGGTGCTAAACACAATACTGAGCTTTCTGGAGGTTGATGTGGTTCCATTTGGGGGTTTTCTTAAGCAGGGCATAAGAATGTGCTTAATTCATGTTTCATCCCGGGGGTTCGTGGACTGTAACATCAAAAGTGAAGCCACAGAGGGAAATTTTTTTCTGGTTAATCAGAGGAGTGTGTTAAGGGAAGTTTTCGCTGCCCGAGCCCGTCCTGGGAACGGGATGAACTTGCTGAGAACCCCCCTAAGCAGTCAGGTCCCCCCCACCTGCCGGTACTGCGGGGCTTTGGGTCCTGGGAATGCAGAACCGGGGTAGGAAAGGGGCAATTCAGGGGGGGAGAACCCATCCCCGAGGAGCTGGAGCGGGTGGAGGAGGCGGGGACCGGGACGGGGACCGGGGCAGGGGCCGGGGCGGGTCCTTCCCTTAAATGCCACGGCGGAGCGGGATGCGGGGCTGGAGCAACGGGAGGGAGGAGGGCAGGAGGCAGGATGGCACCGCCGGGGGGTGGCGGGGAGGTGCGGGATGGGGACTGGGACTGGGATGGGGACAGGGACAGGGCCGCGGGGGGGATGCGGCGCTTCACCTGGGAGGAGATCGGGCAGCGGAGCGGGCGGGGGCCGACACAGGAGCGCTGGCTGGTGATCCATAGGAAGGTGTACGACATCAGCCACTTCTGCCGGAGACACCCGGGAGGAGCCCGGCTCCTCCTCAGCCACGCCGGGCAGGACGCCACGGTGAGTGGAGCGGGGATGAGGGAGCCGGGATGCACCGGAGGAGGAGGGGGAAAGTCGTGCGGAGAGGGCTTGGGAGCGACCTCAGTGGGAATCGGGGTATGGGAAAGAGTCGAGGGAGCGAAGTGTCACTGCTCCGTGCGAGCCTCGCCATCCCCGTGGCGTGGGAAGGGGCAGATGAGGAGACGCAGCCTATGGGAACGGGATGGGAACTGTTGCTGCAGCTAAATCGGAGCTGGAGCCAGGTCAGAGAAGCACATGGAGATGCTCAGAGGACTGGAGCACCTCTGCTAGCTGGGAGTGTTCAGCCTGGAGAAAAGAAGCCTCCAGGAAGAACCCAGAGCCCCTTCCAGTACCTGAAGGGCTCTAAGAGAACCAGAGAGGGACTTTGGACAAGGGCCTGGAGGGACAGGACAAAGGGGAGTAGCTTTGAACTTAAAGAGGGTCGATTTAGATTGGATACAAAGAAGGAAGTTGAGATGATGAGGGTGGTGAAACACAGGCACAGGTCACCCAGAGATGCCCCATCCCCAGACACACTCAAGGCCAGGTTGGATGGAGCAACCTGATGTAGCTGAAGACGTCTCTGCTCATTGCAGGGGGGTTGGACAAAATGAGCTTTAAAAGCTCCTTCCAACACCAGCCATTCTGTGACTCCTAAATCTTCAGGATTCCTGTTATCTCCTGGTCTTGTTTGTGCAGTCACTGGGAGGTGCACCAATTTTTTCCATATATATTTTCCCTCAGATATAAAGGATATTTGAAGCTCATGGAAATCAAAATAATTCAGTCCATCAAGTTTAAATTTCAAATTGTTCAATTGTTAATTGAAACTTGCATTCTGTAATTCCCATCACTCATTTCTTGAGTTACTACTGCCAGGTTTCTTTCATTTTAGCATGCTGAGAAATCCCAGACAATGGATGAACCAGACATTTTGCTTCTGGGATCTGAGCCACTCCTTGTAGCTTGGTTCCACATCCAAATCATTAATCCCTGCAGGTCTTGAATCCCTTTTGTGTCTGTCCATCTTGGATTAGGTCCATTGCTTAATCTTGTGCATATTTATTAGGAAAAATTAAGAAATTATCTTAATTGAACTGGAAGATTTTAACCAAAAGCATGAGCCATGAAAGGTGGCAACTCAGGAGAGGATGAAAAGCACAGAGGGCTCTCAGTGAGCAAAGAAACGTGAGGAATGAAAAAAATGAGTATGATTAATGCCATCATTTTAGTAAGGGTGACACTAAGAAACTGTGGAGTCCTTTTGGTGCTGCTTTTTGTTGTGGTGTTCCCTCACAAAGGATAACAAAGCAGGGACACCTTCCACTAGACGAGGTTGCTTCAACCTGCCCTTGGACACTTTCAGGAATGGAGTGATTGAAAGGGTTTTTGTTGTTGTTGTTTTGTGGGTGGTTTTGGTTGTTTTTTTACCTTTTTTTAAAAAAAAACCAAAATTTGGATTTCTTTTCCTTTACCCTTGTGCCTTTGCAGGATGCCTTTGTGGCATTCCATGTCAACAAGGTGCTGGTGAACAAGTACTTGAAGCCACTGCAGATTGGGGAGCTGGCACCAGACCAACCCAGCATTGAGCCCACTAAAAATGTAAGTCTGTCCTCACAAATCAAATCAAATCAAATCAAAGGAGATTAAAGGAAAATATTCTGAGATTACACCTTGTTCTTCTCTACCAGCACAGCTCCTGGAGCTATGGGATCCAGGTTCCTCGCTTTTTTTTTGAGGATTTAAGCAGGCATTTTTCCCCTGCTTAGAAACAATGCATAAATATGAGTCTAAATCCAGTTATGTGGCTGAGAATGAGATTCCTGAAGATGAAATTTCATTATCACAGCAAGAAAGCAGCAGAGTCATTGCCTCTTCTTTCTCTTGCTTTGGGGAAGAGCTAACCAAAAAGAAAAGGAATAGTCTTGGAGAATAAATATTCTCCTTCAGCTGTAGGTGCATTTAACCCTCCCCTGCTAATCCTGGGAAGGGAAAAGTGAAGACAAATACAAGGAATAATTTAATCCGAAAACCTACCACAAGGTGGCATGGGAAGTTCATGCACAAAGTACAACTTCCACTAGACCCAACTTCCAGCTGAGCCCTCTGCTGCCTGCCGAGGATTTGATGGAAGAAGCACAGAGGGTTTGTTTTAGGGATTGGGATGCAGACATTGTGATGGCTGCTCCTGGCTCCTCAACAAAAAGCTGTAGCAGAGCAATGATGATGTTTATTAAACTCAGATCTTGCCCTTTTAGCCAGATCCTTTGCTCTTTCTCCTCCCCATCAAAGTGAAGTTTGGGTTATGGGCACACATTGGTGCCCTCTAAAACCAGAGAATTGTAACCTGGTGCTTCCCCCAGGAAATGCTGGTGAAAGACTTCCGGGAATTGCGTGCTACAGTGGAGAGAATGGGACTCCTGGAGCCAAACCAGCTCTTCTTCTTCCTGCTCCTGGCTCACATCCTGCTATTGGATACAGCTGCTTGGCTCATCCTCTTCTACTTTGGGACCTCCTTACTGCCCTTTGTTTTCTCCCTGCTGGTGCTGACCATTTCCCAGGTGAGCAATGAATTCCATGGCATGGACTCACATCCATCAACCTACACACACACACACATACACACACGAGCAGTTTCTTGTCCTTTGTTTCCTCACTTGGCACTGTTTCACTTTGCCATAAAAACACTGGGTACCAGGAAGAAATTCTGCATGTGGGGAGCTCACACTAAACTTAGTTTGGGATTCTTTCAGCAAGAAATATTCTGGGGGAAGCCTTGAGAGTGTCAGGATTTCAGAGTCCCTTTCCACTGGTGACTTGGGAGCAGTGTCTGAGAGAGGAATCTTGGTATTTCAAAGCAAAGGAAGAGTGTGGCACCATCCTGGCCTCAACTCCTGTTTTTCTCCCCTCACAAAGTTTTCTTTTTCTTCCTCCAGGTCCAGGCTTCCTGGTTACAGCATGATTTAGGGCACCTCTCAGTGTTCAGGAAGACCAAGTGGAACCACTTGCTGCACAAGTTTGTGATGTGCCACTTGATTGTGAGTGTCTGGAAAACTTCTGAGGGTTTTCCTGTAAAAACATGACAGCTGAAGACTCTGTGGGGCATGTGCAGCACCAGGGGAGGGATCAGGGTCAGGAACTGAGGGGATTCTGGCTCTTAAAGTGCTTTTCATGCTTTGTTCTTCCCTTGGACAGGGGGCTTCTGCCAAGTGGTGGACTCTCCTGCACTCCCAGCACCACGCCAAACCCAACTGCTTCCACAAGGACCCTGACATTGACATGCACCCTTTCCTCTTCACTTTGGGCAAGAAATTCTCCGTGGAGGTCAGCGTGTGGGTGTGGGAAGTCTAAAGATGTGAGGGCAGTTCCTGTAGAGACATTTATTTCTCCACAGCTCCCATTAAGCCCCTTTGAGAATGTCTTGAACTGCTGACACGTTGGGATAAATAGATTAGACATGATGTAAGTGCATGGTATACAGGGTGGAAAATCCACCAGCACATTTAATGGTTGGAGACACCTAATGACCTAGAACAACAACTCAGTAATTAGTGATCATTAGATAACTGGTAAACATCAATGTAAGGCATGGCTGCACTCAGCCTGGCATTATTATTTTAATACTAATGTCTGAGCCTCAGAGGGGTGGCTTTGGTGTGTCCATGTCTTCTAGGAGAGTTTGCTGTGACAGGAATGGCAGGAATAACCCAGAGCTGTTCCTGGGCAGAATTTGTTGGCCTGTGTAGGATATTCCCAGCTTGTCCTGCTTGGGCACTTCCAGGAGTGACAACCTAAGAGTGCTGAACCCCTTTTGCTGTAGATCCCATGACAGCAGCTACAGCACTGAAACATTTTTCTCCATGGCATCGTGGAACTGCCATTTAAGTTTAGAGAATCAGAGGGGAAATAAGAAGGAAAACATGAGAGAAAATACGTATTTCTGACCACTAATATAAACTAGCCTTAATATATTTAATTCTTCACAAAATTAATCATGACACAAGGAATGAGGGTTGTGGGAAGTGTGCAAGAAGAGTCCCTCTAGAAAATAAATGGAAAAGAGCAAGTTACCTGTGCAAATTGCTTGGTCTCCACTCTTTTTTTTTTGTTTTCTGGTTTTTTTCACAGCTTGGGATCAAAAAGAAAAAATACATGCCCTACAACCACCAACACAAATACTTCTTCATCAGTGAGTATCTCCATTCCCCTGCAATTCCCTGAGAGGTACTAAAAGGGCTTGGAGATTCTACTTTTGACCTGTAGGAGTTGAGAAAAACAAAAGTGCCTGAGTCAAAGAACACAATAAAAAGCCATAAGAATAGTAACCAGATTTTTGGAAGAGTTGAAGACCTGACCCATCCTATCCCACATCTCCCACAGGGGCTCTGGGTTACGATGTCATACCACATCTGTCAGTAGTATCAAAGTCTGTGGGTTTGGGGTTTTTTTGGTTTGGTTTCTTGGGGTTGTTTAAAGTGCAAGAGAGGTGTCCTTTTGGAAGGTTGAGTTTGAGGTTTTCAACCCAAAATGCCTGGTAAGCACGGGGTTTTATGTGCAATACTGTTGTTTTTCCCTGCTTTGAGCAGAGGAATAAGGAACCAGATAAGCTTTGGGTTGTGGAAGCCACTTCTCAAAATAATCATTTGTGGCTGTTCCTCAGTTGAGAGCCTAAAATGACATCTGAGGTTTGTAAGAACCCTCAGGTTAATGGACAGCCCTAGAAAGGTTTAAAGGCCCTAATACACCATCCTAATCTGGACTATTCTCCACACTGAGCAGCAGTTCAGGACCCTTCCCTCCCAGGCTGATGTTGTCACTCAGTCCATGATGTCACCAGTGATGATGAATTTTCCTTCCCAGCCCTTCCTCCGCTCCTGTTCCCCACCTACTTCCACTACCACACATTCTACATTGCCTACACAAAGAAGTACTGGGTGGTAAGTTCTGCTATTTGTGTGACCAAAAAAGGGCTCAGATGGGGACCTTCAACCTTCCTTCTGAGCATGGAGCCAGCTCCTTGCTGGGCAGCAATGCTCAGATTCACCTGATGCCAGAATGATTTTTTACTTTTTCTTTTATACCCCTCTTACACACTCTTTTATATAGTTTTATGTATTCTTAGTTATTCTTAGTTATTTATGTATTCTTTTTAGCCCACATACTTCTAACTTTCTAAGTCTGATAACTTAATTAAAGCCCACTGTACTGTTAAACCAGGAGACCAAACATCCTGGGAGCCCCAGATACCAAAGTCCTCTCCAAAACATATTTTTGTAAACTAAAATAAAGCCATCCAAAGAGAAAGTTCCTCAGAACAGAGAGTTCACTTGAGCCTCTCATTGAAAAATCTTTGATAAATATGCTAATTTTGCAAAGCCTCTAAGTGTGTGTGTATTTCAGTGGGACAGTGTACATACATTTTTGGGGCATTCCACATGCACCAAGTGCTGCACCCAAAGATCCTAAAATAAATACCGAAGTAAAAACCCCTTTTCCCCATAAACTGTGTTTTAATTTTAAGACCAGAAAAAGGCAACAATCTCTCACAGCAAGCTGTGAGCAACCATCATTAGCTTGTGTTGGATTGCTCTAGATTATTCCATTCAGGAAATTACTGTCAAAGCTGAATGCAAATTGTTCTCTTGTACATGTAATAGGAAGCTTAAAAAAAGAAATAAGCAAATGTAATTTAAAATTACCTGCTTTTCTTGTTGTTTCTGGTTTTGCTAGGACCTGGCCTGGATGCTGACCTTCTACATCCGATTCTTTTATACTTATGGATCATTATTAGAAATAAAGAGCCTCCTGGCATATTATTTTATATTCAGGTGATGTCTCTTTAGAAGGTTCTTCAGCCTTTCCTCTGTCCATTCTTTCCATCTCTGCCTGCTTGCCTTTCTCTATGTTTATATTTCCACATTCTCCTTCACCACCTCATTTTTTGCCTACTTTTTAATTCTTAAATCCTTTTGTTCAATTGCCAGTGCAAGTTTTATGTTGCCTCATTGGCTGTGGCAGCAAAGAGATTTCACTGAGTGCTGACCAAATTGAGAAATATTTACCTTATATATAACATTCAGTGCTTTGGGTGCTGGACTTGCTGCTACTAAAAGAGAATATTTAACCAAAACAGCTTAGCCTGGGCTTGCAAATGCCCAGGCATTATCCAGCAGCACTGAATTGAATGGACAGCACACTCTCCACTTGGATCACTTCACTGATCCTTATCAGTTTGGGCCTTGGCTACAGATGAAACAAGCTGAACACCAGTCAGTGTTATAACAGAACACATGAAATAATCATGAGTTTCACAAGGAAGTGTGAAACTTCCAGGGTTTGGAAGTCTTTCCAGGGTTTGGAAGTCCTTCCAGGGTTTGGAAGTCTTTCCAGGGTTTGGAAGTCCTTCCAGGTGCTGGCTTAGCAGTGTTCAGCCACGTCTCCAAGTCTGGCTCTGCTGTTATTTCAATGGCTCCTCGCTGACCTGCTCAGCCAGTCCTGAATTCTCTCACCTCACTGCACAGGATGCTGGAGAGCAGCTGGTTTGTCTGGGTCTCACAGATGAACCATATCCCAATGGATATCGACTATGACAAGAATTTGGACTGGATGTCTACTCAGGTAAAGTATTTTTCCCTTCTTAAGGATTGTGGCCATACAAGGTACAAGTTTTAACCACAAGCAAGTCTCCTGTTGCATTAAGGGTGAAATCTCTTGGTGTCTGGGTGATGAAGGTTAACAGGTGATGGATTCAGTCAGGGAAAAGGTAAAGGAGGACAATAATAACACACTCGGGGGCAATCCAAAATGAAATCCAGGTCCAGCTCTGGTTCCTAAACATACTCTGATCAGTCTCTGACTTTGCTTTCCTCTCCCCTGCTCTAGCTCCAGGCAACCTGCAACGTGGAGCAGTCACTGTTCAATGACTGGTTCACTGGGCACCTCAACTTCCAAATTGAGCACCAGTGAGTACTCACCCCAAGAGTCAATTTTGTTTCCCCTCCTGCTTTTTTTTTATTTTTTTCCCTTCCCTAGTTTTTTTTCTGCTCTGAATTCTACCAATAGTTGTAGGGCACCAATGAGTTTGGTGTCTTTGAAACCCTTAAAGGGAATCATGTAATTCAAAACTTTCACTGGATCCACAGCGAAAATGACAAGAGAAAATAGAACATGGGCAGGATCCAGGACAGCAGTAGGGTCAATCCCAAATAGCAGGTTTTAAGAATCAGTGGAAACATCCTGGTTAAAGCACCTGGTTTTAGTTTGACAGAGGAGTCTAAAGCCACCTCTGCTGGTTATTTATGCTGTTACTCTATAGAGTGAGCTATGCAAGGATGAAGGATGGGCTCATCTCCTCCCCTGTGCTATGAAGATGGTTGCTTCTAGAAAAAGGGAGGGAGGAGAAAGTAGTTTCTCTCGTGAGCATCATTTAATTTGGAGACAAACTGTGGAAAAGAACAGAGGAGGAAAGCAGGGAATTTCCACTATTTCCTTGGGCTAAAAGCACAGCTAGGGGAAGGAAGAGCCAGGAGCAGCTGCAGACCCTGCTCACTGTGAGCTGGGTGATTCCTGGGAAGTACTAATGACAAGGATTTCTTATGAAGCTTGCCTGCCTCCTGTTCACAGCCTATTCCCCTCCATGCCACGGCACAACTACTGCAAGGTGGCTCCTCTGGTGAAGTCCCTGTGTGCCAAGCATGGCATTGAGTACCAGTGCAAGCCTCTGCTCACAGCCTTCGCAGACATCGTGCAGTGAGTAAAAATAAACCCCCCCAAAAATGCAGGAGGATGCAAGAGAGACTGGAATCCTAAGAGAGAAAGTTGTCTTGCTCTCCTTTCACCCTCCTGGGCACATGGTGACTCTTGGG
The DNA here is from genome assembly GCA_013400515.1 of Erpornis zantholeuca. Taxonomy (NCBI): domain Eukaryota; kingdom Metazoa; phylum Chordata; class Aves; order Passeriformes; family Timaliidae; genus Erpornis; species Erpornis zantholeuca. The sequence goes on along the minus strand of VZTN01032961.1, from coordinate 145,699 downwards.
GATGGTGCTGTGCAGGGCTGAGTTGGACTCAGCCCTGGTGGGTCTCTCCCAACTCAGCTCATCTAGGAAATGAGCAGAGAAAACCTCATTCCCCTGTCCCCAGCAGTGCTCCCCCAGCAGCCCTGTGATGCGCCCTCTCTTTCTCTCTCTCTCTCAGCTCCCTGAAGAGCTGGGGAGAGCTCTGGCTCGATGCCTACCTGCACAAATAAAGGACAAGGCTCGGTGCTACCATTCACAGCCTGCCACAACTGCATTCCCAGCAAGCTGAAGGGCAGGGACCACAAGGGACTCTCTGGAAAAGAAAGTGAGTAAGGACTGAGGGATACAATTCCGACAGGGATGAAGCTGCCTGAATTTTTCTTCTGTTTTTTTTTCCTGGGGTTTTGGTTCAGATATGTTAAGAGTGAGCAGAAGGTGAATTGTTAGAAGAGGGAAGAGCTCTTTGCTGACTGAGTCTGAGCATTTCTGAGCCTGGGCACGGGCTCAAGTCAGACCACGGACTGGTGCAGCTGCACACACTTAATTCCATGTCAGAGTCCTCTGACCACTGGATTTTTTTGGTTCTCCTCATGTGGAGGGTTTAATGCTTGGTACAGCATTTGCTTACTTGAATTTCAAACTGCAAAGGATTTTGGATTAACATGGTGTTCCAGCAATGTGCTTAAACCACAATAAATTAGGATAAACTACAAAACCACACTTAGACTGTAGCAAGTGCAACATGCAGTGAATAAAAACATTAATGTGTTTTCATTACTGTTCTCTAGAACATCCTTGTCACCACAAGGCCAAGAAATACATGGGTTGAAACCAGCTCAAGCCCACTGCTTTCTTCAAAATGTATCTGGTTTTGGGGTTTTTTTTGTCCTTTGGGTTGGGCTGAGACATGTGCACACTCCATGTGCACGCCCCACCTACAGAAGACTAAGATTATACTATAGAAAGATAAACCAAAAGAAATCACCTACAGACATTTGGTCAAATCCAAAAGCTGCTGTTGCAGCTAAACCAGGATTAGATCAGATTTTGGCTGTGCCAGGCAGAAAGTGAGTCAGAGAAAGAGGCTGGTCCAGCTACTTTGAATCACCCTCGAGAGGAGACAATATCTTTCCATTAATTAGTAAGAAAGCCTGTTCTTTGTCTCAAGTGAGTACTACAGTGAGTACATACTCAGACCCTGAAATACAAGACCAGCTTTTGGAGACTATGGGAACAATAAAATTCATCTGAATATCAGCACTTACCCCCACTTTTTTACAATAATTCAAGGTTAATAAATAGGAATCTCCAAAGGTAAAAAGATATAAAAGAGGCTCTGATGATGTAACAAATGGACTTTGTGCCACTTGTGCAATGATTGGCTAAATTACCTAAAAACCTTTAACCCACACAGTCAGCCAGAACGAGGGAAAGATTTGCTATCTAACCATTTTTCCTGCCTTAGAAAAAGTGCAATTATGTTTAGAGGTTAACAGCACAAAGTACAATTCCTGACCCATGGGAGTAAAAAAAGCAATTCCAAAAAACCCTGTGGGAGAATGAAGATATAAAGCAGGAGTCACAACAGCATCAGTTACTCACAAACACATTTCCACTACTTTAAAAAACCTTTTAAATTTACCTTAAGCACTTTTTGCAAATGATTTATTGGGTAGATGAAAGTCCTGATTTTGAAGATCATAATTTGATTTTTGCACCTTTGACATCACTGGGCTCCCAGTTCAGGACCCCTGCAAGTCAAAAGGCAATTAAAAAGGAGAGCTGTGAATGTTTCCATTGCTTGAGGACCCAACAGTGCTCCAATGAGGAAAGGTGTGCAAGAGGATTGAGCAAGATTGAGACAGTGGATAAACATGGAACAAAGCCAAAGCAATGGATGGATCAATGCCAGAGCAAACAGGAGAAGTTGCCAAGTTTTCCCTGGGTATCTTCAACCAATCTTATCAGTAACTGCCTTAGATGAAAGGCTGCCTGCACTCCCTCAGGAAAATATTGAATAGCTGGATGAGATTTTACAAAGAAGATTATCACTGAGAGGCTCAAAGAAGGAAACACATACAAATTCGTCATGTAACCCAACAGAAAAGCATAAACAAATCAAACAAACCCAAAAACCTCCAGAAAACTGCTCCTGCAAAAAAGTTATGGCACATGAAAAGAGAGCGAAAGGAAAATTAGCATCAGCAGTAGAGTATGTTCCTAAAATCTTACCTGGCTTACTCTAAAATACAGCCTTGATTCCTGCAAGCTCTGAAGGGCCAAATTCCCTTCTTTTCTTACAGTAGTATCTTGCAATCAGAGGTTCAGGGATGACAGCTCCCACTGGAAATAATACTGAAAGTTTAAATTCAAAGTGAAGTATTTTTCCAACAAAACCTCTTAGGAAAAGTACAGAGTAGCCAAAGCACCTTGGACTCTGTGCACACACAGCAAGTAAAGCAGGGAAAAGGAGATTTCTTCATTCCTGGTTTTCCAGCTTCTCTCCACAAAGGCAAGAGTGTTGCTGTGACCTTGCAGACAACACAGGAGCTATGAATTACACAGGAATTCTGTATTTTCATTCTCTATTTCTATTCTGTATTTTCACTCTGTTTGGGGAGTGTTGCAACTGCAACTTGGTCTGTAACCAGTACCCACCATCACCCTCCTTCCTCAATAAACCTTACAACATGAAAGCACAAGGTCAAAGATTCTCAAGTGTGGAAAAGAGAATGACACAACAGTTTGGGGTTCCCATCTATTTGTTTGTAGGAATGTCTATCCACTTCTGTGTCAATCCTGAATCAATAATCACAGGGACAAGGGTTTGTTGCACTGGAAAAAAAAGCAAAACCCAAAAAACCAAACCCAACCAAACAATAAAAAAATAACAAACTTTCCAATCCTGGTTAAAGTTTAAAAATGGGGAACTTGAGAGAAACATGCAAAGAATAAACACTGAAATGAAGACACAGCAGATCTGTAGAAAGGATTTCTGTGGTTTATCACATGCTATGAAATAGGAAATGAAGTTTTCCTTCAGTCCATTAGAGATTCACAGTGCTTGAATCACAGAATCACTGGATCCAACTTTGACTACAACTATGCAAAAAGCCTTTTAAGATCTTGCACTGATTTGAATGAAAGGGATTAAGATCAAGGTGAACAGTTCCAAGGTTTATAAGAAATTACCTAGACAATGTCTTCCTTGACCTCCTCTATCCACCTACTTTGCTCTGGGTAGCAGGATGTAAAAATATTTAGGTTTTTTTCATTAAAAAAAATACAACTATCAGTTTATCAAGCTTCAATGTGTGATTTGAGAACAAATTTCAGCCCAACTCCTGAGGGCCTGCAGTGCAGGGAGATCTCCAGCTGCTCTGGGGTTGGAGTTTGACTTCAGGTGGTGATATAGTCCAAGCTTTCATCAGACAATTAAACCACACAGGCTCTGCTCAGCAATCCAGGCTGTAAAAGTGTCATCGTCCACAGTCAACTATCAAATACTTCACTTGTTATTTTTGCAGCTCTGCCTCGTTGTTCAGCCTTGACTTGCTTTCCCACACTGTGCAACAATGCACCACTTTGCAACCTTGTGCAAACATGGGGCTTTTTTGGGAATCTTCTTCATCTTACTGATCCATCCTGGCAAAGCTGCCTTAAATTCATTTACAATAATCAAAATAGAGCCTTGGTTCTTTCCCCAGTTCTGTCCCAAGTGGCCTTAGGCAGCTGCTGAGGTTTAATTCTCCATGTCAGAGTCAAGGTCGTGCTCAAGGCCACCTCCACATGCCATGACTGTGTCACATGAGCATCCAACTTTGATCCCAAACACCAGCTCAGACTGAGCTCTGCACTATCACCTGGGGGCCAAAGGTCAGGCTTTAACCACTGCAAACCTTCATGTCATTTGCTATCAGCAAGAGATAAGAACACACAGCACTTCAGGGGATCCATTCACTTCTGCAGCGCTGGGCTGGAGCCCCAAACCCCACAGCAAGGTGAACTCAGGGTGTAGAGTCACAGAGGGCTCATCCAGTCCATCCCCCTGCAGGGAACAGGGACATCTTCCACTGTTCCAGGCTGCTCAGAGCCCTGTCCAAGCCAGCCTTGAACAATTGCAGGGATGTGGCACCACCACCTCCCTTGGAACCCTGAGCCAAGGCCTCGTCACCCTCATAAAACATCCTGTGAGAAAACAGCGACTCACCCACCTGTGAGAATTCATGGATCACATCTCCAAACAGAGAACAAACAAGATGAGCAACAGGTATGGAATATTTGGCAAAACAATGGCATTGGTTTACTGAAAGCTGAAATTATGGATACCCACACACTGCTTAGCAGGCAATTCCCATCAGTGAGCTGCACTCAGCAAAGGAAATCAGGGCTTTTTCCAACATCTCTGAAGCACTGAAAGTCTGATCCAAACCTACCTCACCCTTTTTCTCCCCACATAACATTTAGCAGTGCCATGAACTTCCTCATCTCCTGGCACAGCTCACTTCAACCAATGTGACTGTGGAATCTGCTCGTGGCTTTTTTTGATATTCAAGTTCAAATATTTTGGGAAAGGGGAAATAACCTAGGAATGAAAGCTCATTAAAAGGGCAGGTACTCCTGGAGAAGCTGTAGATTTCCAAAACATTAGTTTCAAATTCAATCCCAATTCCACTGCTAGAGATGTGCTAAAAAAAAGTAATATAGTCATGAGAAAATTAAAGAAGAATTGCTTACAGATCACTGAAATCACATTGCAGCAACCTGTCAAAAGAATGTTTGATTTCAATGGAACAGAACACAAAAACCAAACAAAGCTGAGGTGGTGTCATGTCAACTGTCTCTTTATTCTCACGATAAGGAGCTGAAAATGGATTTGCTATCTTATTTATTTGAAGAAATAGCATTATTGTTCTGCCAGTGTTGCCCAATGCTCTCCACTGCTTTGGGAAAAGCCAAGTTTTCTGTACTTGTCATGGCCAGTTCAGCAGGGAACACAGGTCATTTAACTCATTTAAACACAACTGTGAGGCTGAAAGGGAGTTTTGGAAACAAAGGCAGCTGCAAAAAATACATCCAACCTACAGCTTCTGCACCATCTCCAGGAAAACAGATGAAGGGAAGTACTAACTTCCTAGATTAACACAAACTATTTGAAGACATTTGCACAAAAAACATGTTGCCAAGAGATTTCCAATTCCATTTATTTCAGAAATAAAAGGAGACAACAATATAAATCACTGACCAAGATTAGAAGATCAGGCCTTGTTTACTCTTTCCCAGAACTCTTTAGGATTTTCTGCTGCAGCATGAAATATTCCCACTCAATCACACAATCCCACATGCCTGACCAGGTAAAAAGCCAATGGAATCCCAGAGTTCAGGAGGTTATCAGTTCATATTATTTTACTGCACCTCCACCCCAGCTCATTTTTCACAATAGGTTGGTAGATAAATGAACTGCAGGGCAAGTAGCATTCCCCAATATTTAATGGAACAGCATTTAGTATCTACTTTCCTTTACCTGCCATCATTCCTGGGAATTCACACTTCAATCAGGAAGCAATCCTAGTCAAAATACAAGTCGAGACAGCCCCAGAAATGCAGTGATTATTGACAAATCACCCCTAAACTGCTATGATTTGAATTTTTTTTACATTTGCTTGAGTTAACAGCAGTAGCTGGGCTCTGAAATGCTTTGCATTTAGCTTGGACAATCATTATCCCATAACTGGATTGCAAATTGTTTTTGCACAGGTTAACTAAGCTGCAGATGCTGGGTGACATTACAACATGCCTCAGACTAGGTTTTAGATGTATTTTTCTAGATATCTACATTCATACAAACATGCTGCTTTCATTTATTTAAGGATAACCCTGAAAATTAGCCCTGGCTTGATCAAGAAACAACAAATTATTGCAGTAAAATAACAATTTCAGCAACCACTGAGAATAGTTTTGAAAGCTCTTGAGCTTGAATTTCAATATTCACGCATCTGAACGTTCATTTCTCAAACACTTGGCATGTTAATGTTTTCCTATTTAAATTCTTACAGATTAGGAAGAACAATTTACTCTCCTACCCCCAAAAGGGCTGTAAGGTGTAATCAATTTAATTGCACAGTGCATGGAATAAGAAAATATCCTTAACTACCTCCCTTATGTCAGTTATATGCCAACACAGCATTAGTAAAAGCAAAGATTATCTTAAAATACATATTGGGAATAAAATTGAACTACATTTAGATTAAACTTTGTAGTTAGGTTTATCTTTATCATGAGGAATGAGTAAAATGTTGGTATGCCTCAAAATACTACATATCATTTTATGTCTGGAAGGCCAATAATGAAATTCAAGGGATGTGTTTACAAATACACACAGATAATTATTTTATTAGAAATACTGAACAGCATCAGCTTTTTAACCAATTTCTCCATGAGGGCAATCAGCAATCACAGTGTCCTGATAGAAACTCTACTGTGTGATTTAGCCAGGAAAGTTTTACAACAGGAAAAAAAAAAAATGAAGGAGTACTTGGATTAAATTTCTGTTTGCTCCTAGAAATGAGGACAAGTTCTAATCATGAGTTGTTTAAAAATCCTGTTAAGTTGTCATCAAGCAGTAAAGCACTAGTGTTGAAAGGCACTAGGATTGGAGCTTGTGTTACCTGGTTTCCAGTACAGACAGCACTTGAGAGCTCAGTAAATCACAGCCCTAAACCACTCCTGTGCTTGGGCCCAAGTGTGCTACATTCATTAAAGTTTGGGCAGGTTCTTGTGCAGGTGGAAGGATGCCAAATTCAGAGCAGATCTCTGCAGACTTACAGGTTGGATCTCTCCTTGACAGACATCCGAGTTGTGGACTGTGTGTATGTCCTGATCACATCCTGAAAATAAAGCAACAGAAACACTCAGAGCAAGTTCCATTTAAGGCAGAGAACTTCAGGAAAAAAGGAGAACTTGAATCAACAGAGTTATTGTTCTTTGGAGCAAGCACTGAGCCCAGGGAAGGCTTGTGGAGGTGTTTCATTACCATCACAAAGAGCAGGCAATCAACCTGACCACATTTTATATCAGGGTTATCTTCCAGAAACCCTACAAACCCCAACTGAAACAAAGCCTTTGTACAGCCAGTTAATCAGCATTTAATTGTTCTTTAAGTGATGCCTCCTTATTTTGCAATTCAAACGGGGAATCAAGACCAATTTCCAAAATAACTCACAGCCAGTCAAAATGCAGCCACAAAAATCATGAGCATACCTTTTTCCCACCCTCAGCATTGTACTTGTCCAGCAAAGCCTGGATACAGGCTCCATAATTAGGATGAACATCAGTGAAGTTTTTCACCTGTGCAAGAAGACAAAACAGAAAAGGCAACGAGAACTTTTTCCTCCATTTCAAAAGGATACTTTACCACATTTCCTGGGCTACAAGCAGCACATGGAATAAGGAAGAAAAGTTTTATTCTGATCAGTTATAAACAAGCTATGAACATCTTCAAACACTATTTCTGTTATCCCACGCACAGCTCATTCCCAATTTAAACAAAGCTGCCCTGGGAAGGATAAGGATCCAACCCCTCCTTGGCCCTCACTGCCTTCTCCTTGTTTAGAGCAAAACCTCAAAAAAATCTGATTTTTGAAACACCAAGCTAAACACACATCCAACATCCATCCCATTCTGCCCCTCAGAGAAAAGTCACTTTAACATGTTATATATTGATGTTATATTGTGTAAATAGGCACGTATTTAACTACAAGAATTCCTTCACAAGAAAAAAAAATCGAGCCTTTTCAGAGAATTCCTAATCTTCCTTTCCACAAGCCATTATGACAAAGTTGTTAGACTGGTAGAAAACCAGGAACAAACCCTAAAAACAGGGCACTCACAGCTCGTTTCTGAATGAAGAGTTGGGCATCCTTCAGGTGATCTGCAATGTTCTTACACAGCCTCTGGCGCTCCTCCTCGTTCAGCACTTTGAGGTAGAATTCTCGCACCTGGCCATTGGAAAACAAAGGTTTCTTTTGAAACTCCCCAAAGTAACCAAGAAGAGCTTTCACTTTCTAGGCAAGCAACACTTAAAATACTCAAAATGCTTAAAAAGGCAACCAATCAGTGAGGGTTTTTCTTTGGCAAACCTGCTAACAACTCCTGCTCCAGACACTAACGGCGAGAAGACGCTTCAGAGCCTCTGCAGAACCACCACCCAAATGTGGATTTGAGATTCTGTGAGAACTCACACTGATACACACCCTCCACACTCCTCAGGTGTGCCAAGCAGCACAAAGCCTTCCCACAGCCCCACCTGGGTCACGTTGTCCTCGTTGGCGCTGTTGAAGCGCTGCACATCTCCCGAGGCAAACATGCGGCTCTCCTTGAGCTGGGGCTCATCCTGGGGACCAGTGAAGCTGTTTGGGTAATAATTTGGGGCACCACCTGGGGAAAAAAAAAGAATAGAAGTCGCCAAACTGAACCAATCAGATGGCAGCACTCTCAAGTTAGAAGACAGAAGATGTTCTTTGCTTGGAGGAATCTAAATCAATCACTCAGTTATGATTTATTAAAAAGAGCTGCCTGCGTTTTTCTGTCAACACCTTCGAGCCAGAACTTAACAGCACTTGCTACAAAGAGAATTTCCATAGATTTTTTTTCAAGGAATATTAATTTGATTCAGAAAGAAGAAAATCTGGCCACTCTCACAACAGTACTGCTCGATTATAATAGAGAAAGTTGTGGTTGAAGTCCAAGGCAGTATAAAAACACATTGTTATTTGCATATCTGAAGTACTACAATGCTTCCCTATGTAGGGGGTGTATTTTAAATACATAATGAACTTAAAAGCTGCATAAAAATAAGCTTATTTTCTGTTATGGGACAAGAGCAGCTGCTCTCAAGTTCCTGTTTTTCAAATACTTCCCTCTCTTCCCTCAGCACGTGTCTGAATTCATAGCCCAGAGGAACACATACTTTGGCATGAGCCACGGCTTAAGTACATCCTTGTTTACTCTCAGGTGGAAAACAGCCACTATTGGGCAAACCCTGACAGAAGAGAAGCTGCTCAATAGAGTGGAAGTTACAGCTCTACTCCTGGCATTTTCACTTTTGCCTTTCACAACCTCTCAGAAATCTGAAAGCAAAGCAGCTTAGTGAAGCAAACTCAGCATATCCAAGTCAGTCTTTCCTAGGTGACTGTAGGTATTCTCCTGCAAACCCTCTTCCTGTCAAAGCTTAAAAAAAGGCCTTTAAACACATCCTGAGCTTCACTTGGCTTTTATACTTTTAAACAGAACATCCCAAGTCTCCTTTCTTGGATTAACAGGAGATATATATAAGCATTCTACACAAGTATGTAAAGATAATAAACACGGATCTTAAGCCCCCTGCGAAGAGAGGAGAATTCTGCAGCCCACACCTAAGTACCACCACATTGAAAGCTGTTTTCCTGACTACCTTGGTTGTCAGAAACAGTCATTGGCCCATCCCTCTGGTAGTTGGCCACCCTGGCTCTGAAGGGACAATTCACAGGGATCTGGAGATAGTTGGGGCCCAGGCGGTGTCTGTGGGTGTCGGGGTACGAGAAGAGGCGTCCCTAAAACATCGATCACAAACATTAACCACCACTTGTAAAGCACTGGGGCATTGGCAATTCAAAGCTTTCACAAGCAGCAAAGCAACCAAGTGCTGCTCAGGTCAAAGGTCCTGTTCACCTGCAGCATTTTGTCAGGGCTGGGCTCGATGCCAGGGGGCATGTTGCTAGGGTCATAAGCCATCTGTTCCACCTCTGCAAAGTAGTTGACAGGATTCCTGTTCAAGACCAGCTTTCCCACAGGGATGAGGGGATAATCACTGTGAGGCCAAACCTGTAAGGCACAACACACATCCAGCAAAATCAACATCATTACAGTATTGTGCAGCTTAATTGCCAGGCAGAATTCACCCAATTTAAGTCTCGATTAAGAAAATACATTACTGAGTTTCTTTTTCCCCAACAAACATTGAGAAAGGTCTTATTTTAAGAAGCCTTTTGAAATTAATACAGGGTATTAATGCAACTTATTTCATCATCCCAGCATAATCTCAGTACTTGAATGGAATACCCGCAGGCCCTTGAAAAGCTGCCTAAGGAAGCAAGGCGTGGGTGGAACTGGTGGCACAAATGCTTTCAGCTCCTCCAAAATGCTTAACTGGCTTAACTGGCCTTTTCTTTGCCATCTGAGCTGCACTTCTAAGCTCAAAGGTCCTTTGCCACTTGGGGGGAACAGTGTTAGAGGTAAAAAAGAGCACTACAAGTTTACACCAGCATTTTTCAGTGAGGAAACAGCCTTGGAACAGCCACTGCGAGTGGGGCAAAATGAGACCAGCAAGGCTCAGGGTGTGACTCTGATCTGAGATCACACTTCTGAAATGCCATGGGATCTACAGGCCTGGAATCCAGCCCCATCCCTATTTCCCTGAGGAAGAGTAACATCAGATGTAACACAACTACAGTTTCATCTCCAGAATCTCTGGCTCATGGTGGCTTCACAATAAAGAATACACTTAAAAACTACCTGAAACTGAATATTCCCAGGAGTATCAGACATACCTTAGTCACATCAAAAGGATTAAATGGAAACTTTTCTGCTTCTTCAAAGGTCATAACCTGAATGTAGAAGGACCACGAAGGATAGTTCCCCCTGGCAATGGCATTGTAAAGGTCCCGTATGGCATAATCAGGATCAGTAGAAGCCAATCTTCCTGCTTCTTCCACAGAAAGGTTTTTGATGCCCTGGTCAGTCTAAAAACAACAAAAGCACCACTTACAGCATGCAGGAAGTACCACAGAGATCGTTATTCACAATGAATTTTAACAAGATTTATAATCCAAGAATGAGATTGTCCAAGTTCTAACTTCCAATAACTTGAGCTTACATTTATAGTACATGCAACAGCTGCCTTCCAGATGATAAAAATGAGTTCTCAGGCAGTGCTCCATTAACAAGAGACAGATGCCCAAAAAAGAGTTTCTTACAGCCTAGGAAATGATTACTGTGTTAGTAAGAAGAAAGATGCCTCTCCTATTGGTTAAAGGTATGAAACTGATATTAAACAAGGACTCCACACACCTCTGAGCCTGAATTAAACTTGAAAAGTCACACACTGGCTTTTATCCAGTAAGATTTATAGTTCCAATAATAATAATAATGATTAATACCTTCGCATGGAATTTGCAGTAAACTGCTCTTCCATCAGCATTAACCAGTTTGAAAGTGTGTGATCCATATCCATTCATGTGGCGATAGCCATCGGGAATGCCACGATCACTGAACAGGAAAGACACCTGAAGAGAAGGATCAAACACTATTAATGGGCTCATCACACCAAGGAGAAAGTCATCACTGCACACTAAGTTTGTTTATTGCATCGATCTGCATCACTGGGAGCCAGGTTAATGTTGTTAGGAATTCCTTGAGGAATTCCCACTTTAGGTGTGAATGAAATAAAACTGATCTCCCCTGTAAGAACAGAACATTTAAAATTATATTTGAATAAAAAATATAAGTAAGATTATGTAGGCTTCTAGATCAAACATGGAAAAGAGAGAGTTAAAACCCTGCTGTCGTGACATGATTTTCTTCATCATACAAAATAAAGTCACAGGAGAAGCTTACTTGATGCAAAGACTCAGGGCGAAGACTCCAGAAGTCCCACACCATGTCTGGATCCTTCAGATGAGTCTGAGGGTTCCTCTTTTGGCTATGGATGAAGGATGGAAACTAATTTGTCCAGAAGTGGAAGAGGAAAAAAAAAGAAATTAAAGACAAAGCTGTAAGATCACTGAAAAAACAAAATCTTCTACCTTTTCTGCAAACAGATTAATTCACACACCAGTAAAATTAGGGTAATGTCAAATATTCACAATTAGAATAAACAGAGATAAAGAATGCTTTCATTTTGTGGTTGATAAGGTGAGAGATAAAACTGCTCAGATTTGTATATCTGTATTTATGTGACTCATAAATGAATACAGAGTTACTATAAAATATCTGTGCAGAACTCCAGCACTCAAGGAAAACCCCTCTACCAAGTGCTGTTAAACTTATGCCAAAACCCAAAAAAACCCCAGGTTTAATAAAAAGAATTGGCAAGAAGCTTTTAAAGTGAAAAGTTCAAGTAAAAATATGAAACCACATAAGTCATCAAAGTTCAGTTCTTTAATTTACTTTTGTTTAAGAACATCTTTCCAAGTAAAAAAACATCACATCTGACAAAGAACAAAATTGAAGTGTGTGAAAACAGCAGCTTTTGCTTGTGAGAGAAGGCAGAACAAGATGTGAATGAACTTTTGGACTCTCTGCCAAAGTACCCTCACCTCTGGTGCTTACTCACCAACATTGCATCTCGAATAAAGAAGATGGGAGTGTTGTTTCCCACAAGATCCCAATTCCCATCTTCCGTGTAGAATTTCATGGCAAAGCCTCGGGGGTCACGAACTGTGTCAGCTGAGCCAGATTCCCCAGCTTGGAGAAATACATAAACATGGGGTTAGGATACGAAATGCATGTAAATATAACCTGAAAACAGGTTTATTGCAGTCTTTTCTGCACCAAGGAATTTTAGGAATATTTTCAGCAATACTTCAGGCGCTGTGAGTTTCCAGAGTGTGAACCCAGCCAAACATTCAGGCCACAGTTAAAAGAAGGAAAAAACAAGTATATCCACTTGAACCAATTAAGAGTGGAATTTGCATTATCACTAAGAGAGACATCATCAGATTATAAGGCTGAATCATCCAAACCCACATTTGCTTCTGTGCACCAAATCCCAGTGGGAAAGCTCTCATTTGGAAGGTAGCAATCTAACCAGCGTGCCCAATTAAAAACAAAACTATGGAAGAGTTGTAATCCTTTTAATTCCTCCTGCTTCACCCAGGATGGGATATTCAGTGGGAATTTAGAGCAGAGCACAAGTGCCTAGCACAACACCTGAAGTGTTCCAGAAGTGCTCAGAACAGCTGAGCTGAATTGTGATGAAATCAGTAGGACGCTCGTCCTCTCGTTAAAAACCTTGTGTATCCCAGAGCAGCAGGGAGGAAACGTGTCCCAACAGGGCAGGGAAAAGGGAAGGGAAGGATGCAACAACCTGCTCCAGCAGCACTCCATATTTCAAGCTCAACTCCATGGCCTTACCCTGTACAACACTCAGGACCCCCTAAATTCTAGGGGATTTAACACAGCCTACAGGCCAAAACCAGCAGTTCCCTGAGCCTTGCTGGATTGCTTTTTTCTCTCCAATACTTTCAGAACTGAATCCTCAACAGGATTTCTTTTCTTTTCAATACATACACATCATGAACTATAATTTTTTATCAGACAGGCTACTGATCACAATTAGCTTCAACAAACAGCATTTAAGGTTATGCAACCTTGTGCATTCCAATCTTTAAGAAATCAGAGTTTATTTATGGAAGACTGTTTCTTTTTCTTTGCCCCATATTTAGGTTACATCATTCATCCCCAAAACATTCCCGCAGCATAAGAGATTATAGGTGTTTAACTTGCAAGGGTTGATTGTGATCCAACCAGAAACAAAGCAAGCTTTTTGTCAGAAAAACAAACCAGCTCAGGCTGCCCTCCCTCTCACATTTCAGACAGAAAAGGGTCTGACAGAAAGGGGCAAAAGCTGCTTAAGGTCTTCCATGGAAATGAAATTCAATAGAGAGGAACTGCCTGGAAGAAAGCATTTAAATTGCCTTAAGTGCCCCACAGTGCCCACAGTGCTGTCAGGGCATATATGTAACAGACTAAAGTGAATTCAGAGCCTTACCGACAGTGGAGAAGCGGATGGCAAGCGGAGTCCTTTTCCCAATGTGCTCAAACACCTTGGCCTTACAGTACTGGGTGATATCGTGTGTGACTTCAAAATAGCCAAAGGCTCCTGAACAACAGCAAGTTCAAAATATCAGACCTAGGCACCTTCCTTCCACCCACAGCTTCAAGTCAAAGGGAAATGTGGAAACACACAATCTAAACACTGCTCTAAATGCTCCATTTACCTTCCCAAAATGAAACTGAATTAACACAAACTATTTGCTCATTCTCTCCTCCTTAACTGACTGCCAGCAGTTCTCAGCAGCAGCACAGAAGATGCTCTTCTGCCAAGATCTGTGTGTTTACCTGAGAACAATGCAGGCATTTCTTTAATCCTGCTATGTGTTGCAGAATTTCTGGTGCACCTGTAAGCCGGGTGAAGCAACAGAACCCCTCCCACCCCCACAGAGGAACTTTTCCCATGTACATTCCCATTTTAAATACAGCCCCACGTTTGCTCCTTCTCAGGAAATGCATAACAAAAGTCAAGGTACTGATTCCACCTTACTAAGGTCAGTAATAATTGTTTAAGGGTTTAGGGGTTTCTTTAAATTTAAATATTAGATTGGCAGCTTGCTTTGGCAGACATACATTAGAAGACAAAGCCAAATTCTCTATTAAGTAACAGGCAAACAACATTAAATAGAGATGGAGAGGAGCAGACAGAGAAAGCAGAGACTACAGTAAAAATTGAAGGGCTATAACCACATCTTCTCTCATTTTTGTAAACAATTTTTCAGTGCTTCAAGTTTTGGCACTGAGTTCTTTCAAACCAGGCCTTACCACTGCTATTTATATAGATTTATTATAGCTGGTAACCCTAAATTATAAATAACAATGTAATTTATGTATCACAATCCACATGTTAACCCAAACGCTCTTTAATTCCACCCAGAGAAAATGTGTGATTTTAAACATACCTGCCCCTTTTGCATGCACAACTCTCTCAGGAATCCTCTCTCTGTCAAAGTGAGCCATCTCATCAGTGAAAACAACATCTTGGACAAGAAGAGGTCCACGAGGCCCCACTGTCAGGATATTCAGCTTATCCCCAATGGGGTTGCCAGCACCAGTGGTCAGCACATCTGGTTTCTGGAAGCAAGAGAAAGTCACCATCACCACCAGGAATTAAAACCTCTCTGGATCTGAGCCACACTATGTGCACGACCATTCCACCATTACATGGCACAGAACAGATCAACAAGAAGTGGCAAAATGACTTCAGATCCTGGAGGAAGTTCCAGAAAATACAGATGTTTACCTAAATCACAGAGCTAGGTTTAGGGCAATTTAAGAAGGGGAGTGATGAAAATCCAGGAATGTTTTCCATGATTCAAAAATATTTCTTCTTCAAGACTACTGATCTCGCTTCAAGAAAAATATGGGATGGGGAAAAAAAAACCTAAAAAACGAACAGCTGCTGGAAAGTAAGGGAGAAAGGAGAGGAGGGAGAAGGTAATGTCAGCACAGGGGCAGAGGCATAAGGAAAGAGCTCCAGCCAGACTAAAAGGGGTTTTCCACAATTACTGTTGGTCTGGAAGAGCTATGGAAAATAACAGAAGTAGGAACACCTGAGGAACCATCATTTTAGAGTCCTGGACCATGGAAGGACTAAGATTAACACAAGCACCAGGAAATGTCCTGCAACTTCAAGAAACACCTGCACTACCACTGAGTGTACTCCTGCTTTCTCATAACAAGATTCCAGGAGAAAAGACTTTATCTGCATCACGTGTGGAGTTACATGCTCCTCTAAGGCAATATTCCTACTTTCCTGGGAGAGAATGTAGTCAGAAAGATAGATCAGTTCTTCCTGGAGTATATTTATTGTTAGGGGCCAGTTGTTTGTGAAGGACTTAGAAGAACAGAAAACAAGTAAGGACGAAGGGAAAAAAATAAAACAAATAAAGAAAAAATTTGCTCAAATAGCAGAGTCACAGATTATGAACAGCTAACAATAAATCCATCACATGTTGCACTAAACTGACTAATTCCATATGGACTCTCTATCCACAAGATCCTACCTGAAGCCTCCACACACCTGAATCACATCAGCACAAACTCCCTCAGCCCCTCCTGACTAGTTCTCCTCCTTTTAAAGTTGTATAACTGAAAATGGAAGGTGGAGAGAAAGAAAAAGCAATTATTGACAAGAAAAACCTTCACTGCTCTTAACAGCGACTTCATGGGGTTCTAACTCTTACCCTAAGTTCTGCTTTAAGGGGTTAATTACTGCAAACAGATAAAATTCCCATCTGATAGAAGACTTTTTCCCCCCAAGAGGCAACCCACAAAGCAGGGAAAGAACAATTATTCACATCCACACCCAGAGCTCTGGATGAGGCAGAGAACACAAGGAGTTCCAGACACCTTTGTTTCACTCAGGTCCATGAATAACCACATAAAAGACATTTGACAGGATAAGTGCATTTCCACTGTGTTCCTACTAATGTGCAACACACACCACTCCAGCTGGCTTGAAGTCCCAAAATATCCAAGTTCTTTATTCTTCCTTCACCACTTCATTAGCATAAAGCTTTAAGCACAAACCCAGCTCCTCTGGGATGCCTGGAATCCTCACCTACACTGAGATCTGTACAAAGCTTTTAAAGGACAACATGGAACTGGTTACAAACACCAACATGATGTCCAGAAACTTACAGGAAAGTTACTCTAAATAAAGCTAAATTGGTGTTTTAAGTCAAAGAAACATCTGCTGAAATCAAAAGGTTATCATCTATGGTCTGTCATGGGGAATATGTGAGAGGAGAAATCGTTCTCAGTATATTTTTTGCTGCTTACTTGTTACATGCAAGACTATTCTATAATGGCAACATTTAAGGCCACCAGAAGCAGTTGCTAAAACCACACCTTGTCGACATTAAGACTATAAAAAAAAATTAACAGCTTTGTGGCTCTTCAGTCTCTTTTGTGGAGGCAGACTTCGTAGCATTCACATTAGAAGAATATTTATTTATTTGATGGTAGGAGATATTCACTTTAGTTTCAGGATGTTATATGAGGCACACAAAGTAAGTTCCAGAGAGGAAAAAAAAACCACGCCACAGTTTAAAGAAGAATTCTCATCCTACTTTTGGACCCAAATTTGATTGATGCCTGTGTTTTCATACAGTTTGGAGCTGCACACAGTCCAAACCCTGAGAGATTAAGAACTTTTGAATCTGTATTTCATTACAGCACCAACCTGCCACGACAGAAAGAAGGGAAGCGCAGCCAGGAGAATTTTAGTCACTGCTGTGGTAAACAGCACACATCAAAGTGCACACTTCCAGGCATTACTGATACTTTGCACCCTAGACAACTCACTTTAAAATTCTAATAAGTCCTCCCTACTTTCTATCTTGAAGTCTCATGACTCCTTATGCAAGGCAGACTTTGGGTTGCCTCCCAAACTCCAAATTAACCTTGGCCTCTTTTCAAATACTGCTTTGCCACAGAAAAGCTGCCATCCCTACAAAAAGAATTACTCATGGATAAAAAAAGGAACTATTATGACACATGCTAGGATATGAGGGAGTCACAAGTCATCAGGTAGTTTTCACGCTGTACCTTTGAGAACATAGAGGATAAAAACCCAAAACTAAGATGACTTAACAGCTAGAAACACTGGCAACCGAGGCATCCAGTTGCATCTTGTAAGATTGCTACTTAAAACCAGCTGAAAGTATTTAGTGGCAAATACACGTTTCTGTCAGAAACTACATGTGGAACCTGTCACAGTGATTTGATGAAGAAGGGAAATCAACTCTTGCAACATTTATGCATTAACCCAAATATTTGGAGGTCTATTTTTCATTTTCAGATAACCGAGTGCCATGCTGTTGATAACATGCCTTTATGATTTCAGTCCTAACTTGTCCCAATCCACTTCATAGAATCATGGAATGGTTTGGGTTGGAAGGGATCTTCACGGACACTGAATTCCAAACCCCTGCCATGGGCAGGGACACCTTCCACTAGCCCAGGTTGCTCCAAGCCCCGTCCAACCTGGCCTTGGACACTGTCAGGGATGGGGCAGCCCCAGCTGCTCTCGGAAACCTGTGCCATGGCCTCACCGCTCTCACAGGGAAGAATTCCTTCCTAAAAAAATCACTTCATTCTGGTCAGCAAGTCCACGCAGAATATGCTGAGCTGGAAGGGAGCCACAAGGATCACCGTGTCCAACTCCCGACCCTGCACACACTGCCGAACGTGCTTTATCCTTCTTTTATTCCCTCGTTACATTTTCACAGTGCTCTACCGCCGTGCCAGCAAACCGAACCGCAAACTTCTGAATTAAGACGGAAAAAAAATCAATCCCCGGCCCACCCCTGCCGCGCACCCGCAGCCGGGTGGAAGGAGCAGCCGGGGCCAGGCAGCGCTGACCGCCCTTGTCGCTGCCTTGTCGCTCGGGGCCAGCTGGCAGCCTCCATCCCTCCGTGCCTCGGTGTTCCCGGGCACGGCTCCAAGCCGTGGGGGCGAGGCCGGGACGGGGCGAGGGCGCCTCGCCCTCCGCCGCTGCCCCGGGGAGCTCGGAGCGCCACATCCC